>CM042151.1:32524813-32547721 GCA_023376005.1 Doryteuthis pealeii | reverse complement strand
AGAGCATGTATCCTGCCCTGTAAAATTCTGTTGACTGTTCTTTGAGCCACTACAGATTTTACTTCCTCATCACTAGAATAATGTTTGCCTCTTAAACCCTCTTTCATGGGGCCAAAGAGATGATAGTCTGAAGGCATTAAATCTGGTGAGTATGGAGGATGCAGTAAATTTGTCCACTTGATTGAGGTGATTTTTTCCATTGTCCTAAAGCTTGTGTGTGGGTGAGCATTGTCAATTAGAAAGTTGGGTCTTACTCGGATTCTTGCTCTGAGCCCTGTTAGGGTCTCAATGTAAGCCTTAGTTTTATAAAAAAAATTCACATAAAATAAATAAAATGGCATTACTTTTTGACTCACCCTCATATTTTGAGAGCTCCTCACCTCCTTCCTATGGGGCATCTAATGTAATAAATGTCAAGGTGTTGAATGGTATAGTTCCTCCAGGCATTTACTAGTTCAGTGCCAATGGACAAACTGCAACAGATTAAGTAGTTGTTGCTACTACTGCTAGGAACAGTCCACTAAGTTGAGGAGGTGTTTGGCTTGTTCCATTAATCAATAGTTAACACAATGGATTAAGCTCACTATTCCGTAGTAATGGATTTGTGAGACTAGCTCGCTAGCCATTACAACCTATGGTAGGTATTTACTCAACCGCAGGTAGGATGTGACACAAGATCACAAGTATGGGCCATCCATTGAGGACCGAACTTGTTATTCAGTAGTAATGGATCTGTGAGACAAGCTCGTTAACCATTACACCATGATGGGGCACTCTTTATATATCCAACCCATTCGCCGTGGTAAAGTCTAGTTCGCAAGTATGGGGCATCGAGTGAGGATCAAATCCCATATTCAGTAGTAATGGATCTGTGAAACTAGCTTGCTAACCATTACACCACAATGTCCAAAAGGTGTGAATTTACAACCCTTTATTTCTGCTAGTTTTTCTTCCTCATTGTGCCACAATACACCTCCATCCAGAAATAATTAATAATGAGCTTATCCTCATTTGATTAAAGACAGTGATCTAATTAACTTGATTATGGTCAAGTCACGCTGAAAGCATAGGTTTGTACTAGATCACTGAAGTTAAGCAGCAATGAGCCTGTTCAATACTTAATTGGGTGACTATTTAAGCAAAAGCAGGTACTGTAAGCAACCTGGGTCCTTTGTTTATCAAAATGACTTGATTCAGCAGTAAATAACCCAAAAAGAGTTGATGTACCATAAAACCAACCAACCAAACCAGTTCCTGCCAGATCACCAAAGTTAAGCAGCAATGAGCCTGTTCAATACTTAATTGGGTGACTATTTTAACCAACAGCAAGTACTGTAAGCAACCTGAGTCCTTTGTTTATTAAAATGACTTGATTCAGCATTAAATCACATAAAAAGAGTTGATATGCCATAAAAGAAACCAACCAACCAACCAACCAACTGATTTAATAATATGTAGTTCCTCCCTTAATCCGAATAATAGTGGCTATGCCATATGGTATAGTCTACAGGGTGCTGGTGTTGTTGTATGGGTATACCCAGGCATATTCCACAACTGTCCATAACTGACCCAAGCCCCTAATTATTATAGTCAAGTCACACTAATACCACTGTTTCCCACTGGATCACCGAAGTTAACTCTTTGCCTACTTTAAGCCTCTCACAGCAGCTCTCCCACCATTGCTATCCAAAAGTATATAAATTGATGGTTAATTCATTTTAATTGAGCAGAAGGATTCACATTACAATTACAATAGGACTTTATTTGAATAGAATGAGTCCTGAGGTGAATAGATAGTGAACTTTGAAATATCCCATCATACTGGTAGAAAATAAGAAAAGTTTGTACAGCTGTGGGGGAAATTTGGTAGGCAAGGAGTTAAGCAGCGATGAGCTTGTTCAATACTTAATTGGGTGACCAATTACAGTTCTGTAACCAACCTGAATCCTTTGTTTATCAAAATTTCTTTTCTGTATTAAATGACACAAAAGATGGTTAATATGCTGTAAAACAAAACAACCAGCCAGCAAACCGTTTTAATAACATGTAGCTCCACCCTCAACCTGAATAATGGTGACTATGCCATGTTGTATAGACGGACCATATGACCTTTAGGCACCCCTTTTGGATCTTGATTCATATGGACATGTTTTTCATTTACACCATTGTTGGTTAGGGGTTAGGGTAAGGGTTAGGGGGTTAGTTTTATAATTAAAAAAAGACCCTCTAAAAATCGTCTTTTAACAAATAACCGGATTTTGACGGTGTAAATGAAAACATGTCCTTATGAATCGAGATCGCAAAAGGGGTGCCTAAAGGTCATATGGTCCATAAATTTTGTGTTCCATTTCTTTTAATTTTTTTTCATTGTAATTATGTAAAAAGACATAAATAATAATATCCAAAAGTAATTAAATAAAAAGGCACCCCCTTTGCAATCTTGTTTCATAAGGACATTTTTTCCATTTACACTGTCAACATCCGGTTGTTTGTTAGGGGTTAGGGTAAGGGGTTAATTTTATAATTAAAAAAAAAACTCTAAAAATCGTCAGTGAACAAACAACCGGATTTTGACGGTGTAAATGGAAAAAATGTCCTTATGAATCGAGATCACAAAAGGGGTGCCTAAAGGTCATATCTATTTCTATAAGCATTTTGTAAAAGTCCTAGTGGTGCAGTAATGAAGTAGTACTGACACAGCTACAACTTGGAAGAATTCTTGATTTATCAGAGAGATCAGATTTCCATATGATCAATAATCTGTCTATAGCAGTCTATGTCTTTCCTATGTGTAAATTGATATCGCTTTCTGTAGATGAGATATTACTACCAAGGTAAGTCACCTGAAAATATGAACATATGTCGGCGCAAATAGTTTGCAATAAAATCTGTGTATATCATAGTTGTCAAGAAAGATTCCAGTTTTTGCTCTTTTGAAATTCCAACACATTATTACAGAATTACATTCATCGCCATTACTCCCAAGCCCACTCTGACCAGAGTGGTAGTACCTGTTAGGGTCCCATCTATGGCTTGGATAGAAAAAAAATGGGTTAAATCCTACTTAAATGGACATAAATTCCACCATCGTATGTCACCCCGACGAAAGAAAAAACTTTGAACCACGTATGTTTGTGAATCTGTTTTACGCCTCAAAGATACGTGGTTCAAAGTTAACTGACTTGAAAAAATGTAAAAGTTTTTAAATAAAATAACTGGTGCATTATATCTTTTATTCATTAATATATCAACACTGAAAATTTCATTAAATTCGGTTAATTCCTTGATTTTTAGTATTTTCTTTTTCTTTCGGCGGGGTGACATATGATGGTGGAATTTATGTCCGTTAAGTAGGATTTAACCCAAAAATTGAGTTTAAAAATTTTTTTAACACCCATCAAGCCTGACTAGAACATAACATCTTCAGCATAAATTAACCCAACAAGGGTTGGCATGCCATAAAATCCACCCAACAGAATTATGCATTAATTATAGAAATACCGTCAACTTGTACAACACCCAGATGATCTATAGCTTCATTCAGTCTCCTCTACACACAAGGTGGCTTAGTAGCTGAACTGCGACATTGTAGGAAGCAAGTTTGGTAATCTGCACATCAGCTACATAAATGAGAGTACCCCCTTGTTTCTTTCACTTTTAGGAAGCCGTGTGTTTTGTTTTGTAAAAACATGGATTTTTCGACAAATTGGGTATACCTATACATTTCTAATATACAAGTACTCATAGAAATATTAACATTTTGTTTTTAAATCACCTGTGGGAGATTCTAAGCATATGTTAACAGGGATGGTGAACATGTGGAGATTGTTTGAAAATATATTAAAGGTATTCCTATAAGGGTGTTGTATATGCAAAAGTCGAAATCTCCCGATTCACTAATAAATAACATACACTCGTCAACGGGACGGATAAAGTCGGAAGTGCCCTCGGTCGTTACCTAAAACGGAATGACCATTTTAACATATATCTGCGCATGGGCTCCAAATCAGAGTTCCGGCTTGATAGTCAATTCCCAAAATTAAATAAAAATAAAAAATTGGTAAATAAAATTCGAATATCATCCAATGAAAGCGATTCCCGGGTAAAGTGAAAACAACTCCAATTGATCCAACTTGGGACCGCCGATCTCTATAAAACGAACAGCTTTGAAGGGCACCGACAGTCAGAGCTGAAGGCACCATCACGAACGCAGGCACGACGAGCGCTACCTCACAGAAGGACACATCAAAGAGCGGCGGGTCACACCCCCAACTTACCCAACCTGACCTCACCAGGCAGTCAAATCAACAAGTCAACACGCGAACATTTCTACATCATTCGTTGATACAAAAAGCGCTACTACCAGTACACAATATTCTGCCTACGACAACAACAACAACAGACATACCGACTGATACAAACCCCATTCGGGTACCACAAGTGAACAAACTTATCTACCTCCCAACCCCCAATTCTCTACGATCATCAACTTAAGGGCGAACTTCAGTCCGCGCCTACCTCCACATACACAATATTCTGCCTACGTCACCACCCCAATACCACAATCAAGCTGGACATTTTACGAACTTAATATTCAACAGAAATATCACAAAAATTGTGCGATACCCATCCTGACATTTACGGACTTGCTATTCACCTATAAACATTCATCAATTTTCAAACCTGTTGCTCTCTTGAATTTATTTCAACTTTTCGTTGGTTTTTTTTTTCATATTACTTTTCAATACAATTTTGAAATTTATATCTGTGTTTGTTTTTTCCTTGCCACCATACGCTTGCATGCAAATACGGTTTATAACATCTGGTGTCAGAAGCGTACGGCAGGGGAAATGGATTACTCAAGTTACACACGTGCCGCATTATTCGAACTCATAGGAAAGCATAAAATAGCTCTACTACAGTTAAAGTGCAACCCGGTACGCCCCGACGAGGCGACGATTGCTGAGACGCAAATGGAGATCGATGATATGGTAGCTGCTCTTAGCATGGCCCCCACAACAACACCAAATCCGACACATACCAACAACATCTGGTGTCAGAAGCGTGCGATCGAGGAAATGGATTATACAGATCTTCCCCGAAAGGAATTATTCGATTTTTTTGCAGAACGAAAAGTAGAACTATTTGTCCTAAAATATAGTCCAAATCCGCCTGACCAGGCGACAATTACCAAATTGCAAGATGATTTAAATATCATGGCAACCGCACTTGGATTTGTAAAACCTGACGGCCCAACCGTGCACAACATTGCACATAGCACAGCGAGGCCAGCAGACGAGTCATCAACAACCAGCGCAGAGGCCACAACACAGTATACAAGTCTCCACGAAAGAAACTATTCGATCTCTTCGAGAAACGGAAAAAAGAGTTTCTGCGTCTAAAATATAGCCCAAACCGACCTGACAAGGCAACAATAACCAAACTACAAGAGGATTTAAACAACATGTTAGCCGCCATGAAAGTTGTAAAACCTACCGAACCAACCCTGTACGAGATTGCGCACAACACAGTGCCAACAACAAAGGGTGCAACTTCAACCAGTTCAGCGAGCAAAACAGCCGACTCTGAGGATATCAAACCTCGAAACACAATTGCACACAACACTGCAGAGGATTTAAACAACGTGTCAGCCGCCCTTAAAGTTGTAAAACCTATCGAACCAACTCTGTACGAGATTGCGCACAACAAAGCGCCAACAATAAACGATGCAACCACAAGCACAGTGATCAAAACAGCCGCCTTGAATGATGTAAAACTTCACAAAACAACTCCAAGTGACTCGACCATGACCACCACCCTGGTAAAAAAACATCATCCACACCTCAGCTCCCACTAGTTCACGACAACAACAAAGTAAAACCACGACCCCTACTAATAGTCACAACAATAACAATGCACATAACACAACAATGGTATCAACCACAAGCACGGTGATCAAAACAGCCGACCCGGAGGAGGTAAAACCACACAAAACAGCTTCAAGTGATTCAGCTACAACCAATACCCTGATAGAAACATCGTCCACATCTCACCTCCCACTAGTCGACGACAGCACTACAACTAAAGTAATGACTCCTACTACTACTGGCAACAGTACCAGAGCAGTATCCCCCGTACTAAAAACTGCCACAAGTAACACCACAGACTCCACGACCAGCACAGTGATTGAAACTGCCGTGAAACCTCACAAAACAGTTCCAAATGAATCGACCTCCACCAAAACCTTGGTGGAAACATCATCTTCAACACCTCACCCCACTAGTCGATGACAGCACTACAACTAAAGTAATGACCCCTAGTACTACTGCCGACGACAATACTAGAACGGTATATCCCGTACTAACGATTGCCACAATCAGCACCACCACACCACACGAACATAAGCACGTTAAAGAACCCGCTAAAAGCAAAAATTACAACTTGGATCCCACTTGCTCGCACGGACGCAACTGTCCCTGTCGTCAACCACTACTCACTCGGACACACATCACAGCAGCGGATGATAACAAACCATCCATAAGCATCAGGGCCGCTCTCCCCATAAATACCATCCTAATCAGCTTCAAACGACATTTTTCTGCCATACCAGGCGAAAGGGACCACACAATCAAAGCTATCGGTGGACCAAGCCAAATTTCTCTCCACCACAGAGAAATACATAAATTATCCTCACAACTTACAACATCTAAAACTAACCCAAAATATTTTACCCTACAAACAACATCCACATCGTTCCTATCACGTGACACTCACAGCAACAAACAACTTATATCACCCCCTGTCTATGGGGAAAACAGATCAACAAATAACAACACATACCAACAGCCTGAAAACAGAAAGCCTGTGACTATAGAATTAAAGATAAGACAACATTTCCACACACGCTTGAAATAACTTTATTTTCACATGATTCCTCAAAACACACTTACACATACATACCCAAACCCATTGTGAATCGTATCAATTTCTGAGGGAGCTCTGTTGTATATGCAAAAGTCGAAATCTCCCGATTCACTAATAAATAACATACACTCGTCAACGGGACGGATAAAGTCGGAAGTGCCCTCGGTCGTTACCTAAAACGGAATGACCATTTTAACATATATCTGCGCATGGGCTCCAAATCAGAGTTCCGGCTTGATAGTCAATTCCCAAAATTAAATAAAAATAAAAAATTGGTAAATAAAATTCGAATATCATCCAATGAAAGCGATTCCCGGGTAAAGTGAAAACAACTCCAATTGATCCAACTTGGGACCGCCGATCTCTATAAAACGAACAGCTTTGAAGGGCACCGACAGTCAGAGCTGAAGGCACCATCACGAACGCAGGCACGACGAGCGCTACCTCACAGAAGGACACATCAAAGAGCGGCGGGTCACACCCCCAACTTACCCAACCTGACCTCACCAGGCAGTCAAATCAACAAGTCAACACGCGAACATTTCTACATCATTCGTTGATACAAAAAGCGCTACTACCAGTACACAATATTCTGCCTACGACAACAACAACAACAACAGACATACCGACTGATACAAACCCCATTCGGGCTACCACAAGTGAACAAACTTATCTACCTCCCAACCCCCAATTCTCTACGATCATCAACTTAAGGGGCGAACTTCAGTCCGCGCCTACCTCCACATACACAATATTCTGCCTACGTCACCACCCCAATACCACAATCAAGCTGGACATTTTACGAACTTAATATTCAACAGAAATATCACAAAAATTGTGCGATACCCATCCTGACATTTACGGACTTGCTATTCACCTATAAACATTCATCAATTTTCAAACCTGTTGCTCTCTTGAATTTATTTCAACTTTTCGTTGGTTTTTTTTTCATATTACTTTTCAATACAATTTTGAAATTTATATCTGTGTTTGTTTTTTCCTTGCCACCATACGCTTGCATGCAAATACGGTTATAACAAGGGTGTTAACATTAAAAAAAAAAAGATGTTGATATTTCTATTTGCGTCGGACTGGAGACGAGTGAACATATGCGTCGGACTGGAGACGAGTGAACATATGCGTCGGACTAGAGACGAGTGAACATATGCGTCGGACTAGAGACTAGTGAGCATATGCGTCGGACTAGAGACGAGTGAACATATGCGTCGGACTGGAGACGAGTGAACATATGCGTCGGACTAGAGACGAGTGAACATATGCGTCGGACTAGAGACGAGTGAGCATATGCGTCGGACTAGTGAGCATATGCGTCGGACTAGAGACTAGTGAACATTTGCGTCGGACTAGAGACTAGTGAGCATATGCGTCGGACTAGAGACTAGTCAGCATATGCGTCGGACTAGAGACGAGTCAGCATATGCGTCGGACTAGAGACTAGTGACATTTGCGTCGGACTAGAGACGAGTGAACATTTGCGTCGGACTTGATTGCAGACCCTTCCCTCATAAATAACTTGTTTTTTGTTTTTTTTTTCAATAAACTTAACTCTTTGTCTACCCCCCCCCCACACACACACACGGCTGTACCAAATTTTCTTGGTATTTTTTACTTGCATGATGATGCAAATAGTTTGCAATAAAATCTGTATATATCATAGCTGTCAAGAAAGATTCCAGTTTTGGGATTTCTGTGGATATGCTATATCAAGCAAGAAGAAGAAAGCATATGGTAAGCAAAGGAAAAACCAAACATAGGTTGAAGGTTTCAATACTTTGTATTGAGGGAAGAAAAAAAAGGTCGTAGACTCTAGCTATGTCGCTTGTGATATTTCCAGAATGGGATGGAAATTTCTGTTAGTATGATGGTCAAAGTTGGTATTGAGGTTAGCCGAACGTGTGGTGGTTAGATTCTCGGTGATATGAGGGTTGATGCTGGTAGTGATGTGGGTAGAAAGCCTGGTAGTTCAAGTCCAGATGATGAAGTAGCTTATCCCTTTAAAAAGAAAGTAAGGAGGGAAGGCCACGGTCAATGGGTGTCAGGGTCGAGGGTAAGGAGGTGACGAGTGATGTCTATTGTTTTGGTGTGCTGTTTAAGTGCCCTCCCCCGTTCTTCTCGGCTGCTGTCTCGCTGCTCGCTACTGGTCGTGGAAGATCGAGCCATTTATATTCATCAGGTGGCTAAAACCTGGGTCAAGTTTATGGCCTTGTTCATTTTGACGTGAAGGTATGGATTGGCCGAAAAATGTCGATTTTGATCTTAACTTGATAATTCCTTCTCAAGATTTCAGCATGCGCGGAGCCTAATGTGCACAGACGCGTTTTTTTCTCATTTCTCCACAAATCACAGCTCAAGCAACATCTGGCGAATGTCCTCCTGGCTTGTTAGGTGGAAATGTTAACCTTTTATTTTGTTGGTGAATGGGTGTATTGAGTTAGTGCATTTGTGAATCAGGAGAGATATTTATTTCTATTATATAACAGATATTACTACTTAAATAAGTGAACTGGTCTCCTAATTTCAGACTTACCATTCAGTATGAATGTGTCTTCATATGGAGTTCATGGGTTTTAAACAAATGAATTATTTTGTATATATTGCCAGTGGTACCATTATAGTATGTGGTCTACCTTTTGAATGTGGCCTACGAAATCATGTCTCTCTTATAGTATGTGGCCTACCATAAAAGCATTATTATAAGGTTATAATAATAACTGCTAACCCTAACCCTAATCCCTAACCCTATTTAAGAATTTTAGAATATTTTAGAATTAAATAGATCTCTGATTCATGTAAATTATGGATAAATTCTTTTTTAATTTTTCTTAATTTCTATATACAGCTTATGACTGAATTGCATTTCTTAAAATTGAATATATGTGAAAAATAATTAGTTTCAATAAATTGCCTACTACTTATATCTATGAATATACTCTTACTGGGGTAGGCCACATTCAAACCGGGTAGGCCACATACTATAACGGCACCTTACCGTTACTTTTCCATGTATGTATTTGCCCCCCACATGAGCAGGATGCGACACAAGGTCAACTTTTAAGCGGAGTTTAACAGGTTTTACTTCAGAGTGTTTCTTCTCTTAGACTAGCTGCCATAACAAGGTTAAAGAGCCTAGTCTGCCCTACTATTTACCCATAGCTGGAGGGAGAATATTTGCATTCATACCTTTCCCAGGGGTATTAGATTTAAACCCTGGCCACTGTCCTTTTCCTACGACGATAACCATTACACCACAGATGCTTCCTTTGTGTTTACATTGTAATACAAGCAAAGGCCACCGAGAGGCCTTTATACTAACTTCTTGATGACATTATTAAACAGTTTAAACTTTTTGATAAATTTGAAAACTTAAATGTTTTTAGTGAGCGTAAGTGAAGCTCGCTCGTACCTCAAATGTTAGCTGTCAACACAATGCAGAAAATTGACCAAGTGACAATTCATAAAACTCGTAAGCTGGGACATTCATAAGTTACGGTAAGTTTAGAAATCGAACGATAATTATTAAATTATGCTATCAATAGCCACAGATTTTGGAACTTGTTCAGAATCAACCTCTCATTAAAATTTAAGTTGTTTTAATATACGAGGGCCGGGTTGGCTCAGTCGGTAGAGCGTTCGGCTAGAAACCACAAGGTTACTAGTTCGATACCGGCCCTCGCCAACTCAGCGTATGAGTAGCACAGGGATATGTGCGGTAAATGCTGTCCTATTGTTTTTGAAGAATCCTTCACCAGACAAGCAACTTTCAAAAATACCAAAAACAGAGGATGTTTAGTTTTCTTAAAAAAGCACCTTTTCATCATGATCACCAAAAACTGAATAAATATAACCAAATCTCAGTCGGCAGAGCGTTCGGCTAGAAACCACAAGGTTCCTAGTTCGATACCGGCCTGCGCCAACTCAGCGTAAGAGTAGCACAGGGACCTGTGCGGTAAAGTAAGGAGCTGATGGTAGGTGTGGTGCTCCACCTCAGACGCAAAAACAATCCCCTTGGTCTAGCGCTAGTGAAAAGGTGATAGACTCCCTCGCTGTCTGGCTGATACCGACTTTAGGCCACCTCGACGACTAATATACGAAAACGTAGGGAATTACTTTTGTGTAGCACCGCCGACTTCCTGGATTGATTTTATTGCGACTTTTTAAACACCGATGACAGTCAAACCAAATGTATTAAGGTAACTTTAATTATACATTTAATTCATTGTTTTCTTAATTATATAATATTGTGCATGGACTTAAAAAGAATTTAAAAGATAAAAAAAAAACTTTGATAATAATAATCTTAAAAGGTAGAAAATAAATAAAATGGAAAAAATAAAACTAACGCAGACGAAATATATATCTTCTTCAAACTAGTGGGAAAGGCTTGGCCTCGAAAAGTCGCTAGCGGAGTCGAGTGAATTTTCAGTTGTTTTTGGGGAAGATTTACGAGAAGGTCGAATTGTAATAAAATATATGACTCGTTGATTGATTGATAAGTTGTGTCATTTACGAATTGTTGTAGTCATAGCAATTAGATTATACAAAATCTGTATTTTGTATCCCTCGTGTTTGTTTTCGTCTCTCGTGATGAAATGAACACGAAGGTGAAACAATCGGCCAAACATTATATTGGTAAAAATTTAGATTTAAAAAAAAATCATCTAATAACTGAAATTGTTCCCTATATAATGTTTGGGCAATTATTACCTTTCCAAATTTAAAATGGGCGTCTCTCCAAAGCAGCAGACGACATGATTTTGCAGAACGGTAATGTTTTTGTTTTTTGTTGTTTTTTTTAAATTAAAAATAAAAATATTATTAGTATTATTATTAGTAAGTATTATTAGGGTTTGAGTTTCTTTTGCTACTGTTGAAGCGGAAATCATTTTAAAACTGGAAACGTAGCAGTTTCCCTGAAATAAAATATTTTAAATAATTGTTCTTGAAAAAAAGTTTAATGAAATAGATTGTTTAAAAACTGTTTTCCATTTGAATATAAAAGTTTCGTTAGACTTACGATAGCGAAGGGCGCAGGCATTACATCAATTGTATACATTCTTAGCATTCCTGGACAGACGGTAAAGGAATACGGAGCGGTTGGGTGGGGGTATCTCTTATCTTAAATATTTTTACAAAATTTAACCGGACGTTTTACTGTTTTATTTTTTATCTACATTTATTTCATTTAAAAGAATTTGAACTTTAAAAAAAATTCTGTTGAAAATTCACTAATGTCTGAAAAATAAAGAATTCTTATCTTTCTTTTTTTTTCTCTCTCTTCTCCTTCAAGGTTCCTAGTAATCTATTATTATAAAGCTGAGTTAATCAACTTTTGCTTCCTAAAGGCTTTTTTACTGTCTAGTTTAATGACACAAAAATTATACTAAATTATTCCTTACTTTTAGGATTGAATTATGTTTGAAAAAAATTATATTTTAATCGTTTTTTTTACTTTCTTCCCCTCTATATATCTCTTGACTACCTCCTAGCGAGAGAGAGAGAGAGAGAGAGAGAGAGAGAGAGAGAGAGAGAGAGAGAGAGAGAGAACAGGGAGAATTTGAAATGTATTTCTATGTTAAATTTCACAACCAGCAATCCATAGCTGAAATGAGGTCAAACATTCCTTTTCTTAGAAAGCCTACAAAATGATTTTAGGGTTTCGTTCGGCCTTTTTTTTTTAATTAAAAAAAATTTTTTTATACGCTTTGCTAACTCCCTTTTCCCTAATCTCAATTATCTACCCACAGCTGAATGGGTGACCCAACAGGTCACATTTTGTCTAGTATTTTTTAAAAATAAGCGAGCGATAATGAATGAAGTGGTAATTGTTCGATTTGTGGGTCCCAAGAGGAATGCAGCTGTAGAAGCAACATTAGCTGGTTGGTTTATTTCCACGTATAGAATGCGAGAAATCATTCACGACGAAGTAATAATAATATTTTATTTCCTGAACATAACAGAACAGAATGCAACATAAAAATAAGCGAAAAGGATGTCCTTAATGGAAAGAGAAAGTTTGTTTTTTTTACATGTTATAGTGTGTCAAGAATTATTGTTGTTGGGGCTCAAAGACCCCTGTTCATAGATAGATGCACATTAGGTACCACCAATTTTCCCTGTGAACCCCCCCTCCCATATCTAACACAATGAAACTTGCATAAAGGTTAATATTATCTTGAAATATTTTTGTCCATTCGAAAGAAGAAACATTAAACAAACTCCTGATGATTTTAAAATAAAAAAAATTTCAGCTTACGGAAATAATGAAAATTATGAACGAAAAACAATGTTTACATCTTTGCACAGTTAAATCAATTGAAATTTAACGTAGCCAAAAACAAGTTATAACTAGAGGCTTTTTTTTTTTTAATTCTATGAAAAATCAATTTTTACGAAAATTTCCATAATTGCTTACCTTTTGATTAAAATATATCTGAAAAAGTTTTTTCCTAAAATATATTAGGGGAAATATTTGTTTTTTTACGAGATCTACCCCCCTATTTTATTTTATGAAATATGAAATATATGAACGAACAAAAAATGATTTTTACGTTTTTTCTATAAAAATAAGAGTCTGAATAATTATATCAGAAGATTTTTATAAGTTTCAATGTCAGAGTTTTTTAGTAAAAGAACCATGAATATAGAATTCTGCAAAAAAAATATCAATAAAGAAACTGACTGTGTTGTAAAAAACCAGACTGTTTTACTTATTTTTCAATCAGATAATTTGATCTTTGAATCAACTATTTTTTTTGTAACAACTCTTTATGTTTATTTCTTTTCTGCGAGATTTTTTTTAAAAAGTTCAAAAATATTTACGTTTCTTCTTTCAATATGGCCTAACTCATCACATGACCTATTTTGATGGTACCTAATGCACATTTAAATCTTTGCCTACCAAATTTCCACCATGGCTGTACCAAATCTTCTTGATACTTTTTACCTATAAGATGGGATATTTCAAATTTCAATATCTATTCACCTCAGAACTCATTCTATTCAAAAAGGCTGGTTTAGCTCAGTCGGCATAGCATCAGACGTGACTGGGAAGCACAAAATTTCAGGTTCGATACAGGCCCTCGCCAACTCAGCATATGTGTAGCACAGGCATATGTGCAGTAAAGTGAGGAGCTGATGGTAGGTGTGGCGCTCCACTTCAGATGCCGAAATAATCTCCTTGGTCTAGCACTAGTGAAAAAGGGGATATAACTGACTTTAGGCCACCCCAACGACTATAGTTTTACTTACTTATTATTGTAATTGAGTCCTTCTGCTCAATTATAATGAACTATCACGTTTTGTACTTTGCTTAGGTGTGGTGGGAGAGCAGTTGTGAGTGGGTTAAAGTAGGCACAGAGTTAAAAATTAGTGCACACACAAAATATATTGTAAGTCATTGATGCTTAGTGCAAAATAAATTTCTTGCCCTGTTGACTGGAGCTATAGAATATATCAATCACACCTCTGCAAAGGGGTAAGACCCCCCCCTCCGAATGGGGCTACCTGTTGACTGAATACAGGATTGTGGTGGCTGAGTAGTCTGTGACCTAGTTATGTGGTCTTGTGACATGCAATAGTCCACTTCACCCCTTAATTGAGCTTGACAGGTGGTCAGAGAGACCTGATCCAATCAATCAGCTGGTCATGTCAAGACCTATCAACTATATGATTGTCCTGACCGTATTATTCAAATTGCTCTTATGGCAAACACCCACCCCTTTTTATCAGTCATATAGGTGTTAGAAGGTGGTGGCTGAGGGTCAACCACTGATATCTGAAATACGCCTTCCCAAGCCAAATCTCTGCTGCATTGTCTGGAGCAGGCAGCAATAATCATGGTCTCTATGTGAACTCAGATTCATGCATTTTCATTAAAATGGTGCCATCTCCTCATTAAATGGAAAGTCTCTGAAATTAGTAGATCAGTTTACATACCTCAGTAGCAATATCTCATCTACTGTCAACATATGCATTAGAAAGGCATGAACTGCTATTGACAGGTTAATGACCTAGTAGAAATCTGATTTTTCTTTAAAAAAATTCTTCTCAGCTCTATTGAAGTTAGTAAGTCTACTGTTGGTTTGAATAACAGCAGCTAACTAAGTACAACTTAAGCAGTGTCCAAGACAGTTGGTATATATAGAAATCAAGAATGATCCGTTCATGAATTTTGGTGATTTGGGTGATTCCATTCCTTGAGTTCTGATTGGCTGCTTGACTGCTTGATTTGAATGACATTGTGGAGTCTTATAAATACCTTGTCATTCTGCAGTAGACTTTGTGACTATTCGGGTTTGTATTTAAGTTACAACCATTTGTTGCCTTGTCTTCCCAGTTCAACGGTAACTGGAACTTTAATTATTCTTCAAGCTCTAGCTGTATGAGTACTATTATATGGTTGCAGTACTTGGAGTTTAACAAAACACTTGGAGGAAAAGTTAAATGGAAATACACAAGGATGCTGCCTGCTGTTTTGAATAAATCCTTGAAACAACACCCAAAACAGCAGCTGCATGGCAACTTACCTCTTACCAACCTACAAAAACTTACATTCATCAACTCTGTATCAACACTAGATGCAGTCTAGAAGACTTTCCAAGAGCGATGACCGAGAGAGACTCAAGGTACAATGCAGCATGACTTGATGAATTAAATTTTGGTTTCCTCTCAAAGATAGAAAAAGTCATTTTACAATTGATTTACTATGAATAATGATCTTGTTGCTGGAACATAGAATTAAAAGAGCCACACTGCTCTGTGGCTGGGGCGTTAGAATACACCAATTGCACCTCTGCAGACGAGTAAGACTCCCCCAAATGAGGCCCGTGATGCTTAAGGACGGAGTTTCAGTGGATGAGCAGTTCATGACCTGCAACACTCGACTTAGACCCTTACTTAGGCTAGAAGGGCAGTTGGAGAGGCCCCCTCCGATCAATCAGCTGCTCATGTCAAGCCCTAGCACCTATATGATTGCCTCAACCCTATTGCCCTTATGGCAAGCCCCAACCCTTTTTATCATATGGGTGCTAGAAGGTGGTGGCTGAGGGTCTACATGTCCTGGGAATGATGTTAAACTCTAATGGTGAGGTTCCAGTTTTGGAGGTTTGGGAAATGTGGAGCACCCCTTAATCACCATTGCTCCCTGGTCCACTCTGACCCGGAGTGGTAGTACCTGTTAGGGTCCCATCTATGGGTTAAATAGAAAAATGTATTTATTTAAAAAAATTGTGCATCCATTAAGAAGGAATTTATTTCAAAACTTTATCAGCATTAAATGACCCACTGAGGTTGATATGCCATAAACCAAACCAAACCAAAAAAGAAAAAAAAGAAAAAGGGCCACAATTTCCTTAGAAAGTGCTATAAAATAGTGGATATTAGTTTGAAACCAACACTAAGTCCTTATAATTCATTAGTGCACCTATAGATACACTAACACTGAACATTCGGTAAGGAAAGACAAACAGCTAACTCTCATGAAGAATACAGATATGAAAGTTTAATAAACATAACATATAACAACAAATAACAGAATTCATATGTCACAAACAAATTAATTGTACAATATGTTCCATGAACAAAGTGTAATGAAAAAACGTTTCAGAATGACTTACAGTGATTTCCATGTTTTTATGGTTAGGTGTAATAAATGCTAAACCGAAATTGGAGACTAATTGTCTCTATTCTGTTCTATGAACAGAACTGAGAAATATCTCCTTTTTGCTAAATGCACAAGGAACAAAAACTGATAGATGCTGTACTTTCAAAGAAGGGAACAAAAAGAGAGAGTCAAAGCTTTTAAATGATTCATTGTGTACATCAATACCTCCAACCTACAGAGAAAAATATCCAAATATAAATATGTCAAATTTATCCCGAACACCTTGTATATATTATATAGTATTATATATATTATATTATATATATATATATATTATAATCATCACATGATCAATGGACATATGACATTGGAAGCTTCACCCATAATCTAAAGGAAGACAATTATGTTTGTCTTCCTACAGTGCCTTCTTTGTTTAAGTTAAAAAAAGAAAACTAAACAAATTTATTTTTATCACTTTAATGCAACAAGCAATTAAAATCTGAATTTAAGTCTTTGTCATATACATAAAAAGTTTTTGAAAAAAAATGTTTCAAAACACTCAAGTTTAGGAATACATTTTTAAAAAAATAATATTTTAAATGTAAACAAAAAGAAAAGTATTTGATAAATCATTTTCCTCTCATTCTCTCTCTTACTCCCGTTTTCTCTTTCTCACTCTCTGGTGTTCCTAATTTTTTTAGTCCAGTCATGGACCGGGTACTTTTGTTAGTATATATATATATATATATATATATATATATATATATATATATATGCCCAATATAATGTGTTTTCATTTAGTTTCAGAAATTTGAGGTTAAGACCAAATTAGTAGAAAATCAATTTTCATAATATACAAAAGCTTTTCCATTTCTTTATGGTGTGTATAATATAGTGAAAACTAACAACAACAACAACTACTACTACCATTACTAAAGATCACACTTGAAAATGTAGTCATTTTAAGGGATGAATCCATCTTACCTTACAAGGCAATCTTCCAGCCAACTTCCCCAAATATAAAAAAAAAATTAATCAAAAACACAATAAACAACAAATATTTAAAAACAACAAAACAATTAACAACACACAGAGAAAAAAGATAAACAATACAATAAACAACCCAGAAAAAAAACAATAAAAATACAATAAACATCACACAGGAAACAAACAAAAAACAAAGATGGTGACCATAAGAACTTTAGACATTTTGGTTGAGTTGATATGAAATAACTCATACATATAATTATAACACAATAATGTCAGTAAATTAAATTAACTAAACAGCAGTTTATTAAAACTAAAAGCAATAGATTTTTGTAATCTGTTTTACAATCTGCTTAAAAGTTGACTATATTGGAAAGGTTGGATAAATACATTCTCAGCGTCCTACTTTTCAGCAATGTTCAGGTAATTTTATATATATATATATATATATATATATATATATTTATTTTTGTGTTCTAATTCGTGTGTGAAATTGATAGTTGGTTCGACATTATTTAGACGATTTATTATTTGTGTGTATATATGTGTGTGTGTGTATATATTTTCAATAAAGAAAAACTTAACAAACCATTATTTGCCTATTATAAATTGATTTCTACCAAAATTCAATATGAGGCTAGTCTCATCAAATAGCCTATTACATTTTTTCTTTTCTTTCTCTTTTTTAAGGCCAGTGAAATTTCACTGGTCTTATAAAAGAGAATGAAAAGAAAAATATTTTCCCTACTCTAGTTTGTTTTCTTAGTCATTATGTTGTAAGCTATTTGATGAGACTAGGCTCATAATGAGTTTTGGTTGAAATAAATTTATAATAGCCAAATCATGGTTTGTTAAGTTTTTCTTTCTTATTGAAAGTATAAATATTGCTCTGTATATAATTTATTAGTTTTTATACATTGAGTTCTCTTAGGAATTTGTATAAGTTTGCATCAGCATGAGTATGCATTGTGGATGTACAAGAGATATTGATGGTCCCAAATAGAATTATCCCCTACATACCAGTCAGTTGGATACTTTTATCTATATATACATACATATATATATATATATATATATATATATATATATGTGTGTGTGTGTGTGTGTGTATTGGTTGGTTGGTTAGGTTTTACGGCATATCAACATGTTTTGGGTCATTTAATGCCGAATCAAGTCATTCTGATAAACTAAGTACTCAGGTGGCTTACAGTACCTGCTATTGCTGAAAAGGTTACCCAATTAAGTATTGAACATGCTCATTGCTGCTTAACTTCAGTGATCTAATAAGAACTGGTGCTTTCAGCATAACTTAACTGTAATATATATATATATATATATATATATATATATATATATATATATATATATATATATATATATATATATATATATATATATATATGTGTGTGTGTGTGTGTGTGTGTATATAAGGTTTGCAATAAAATTGATTTTTTGTATTGTCTCCTTGTTCCTATATATATATATATATATATATATATATATATATATATATATAGTATTAGATATTGTTGTTTGAGACAATGTTTCATTAGCAATTAAATTTTGAATTCTTGCTTTAGATTGCTTATAAATTCTTTAGACTTAAAAGTAAATTTTCATGATCTATTTCAGATGATTCACCACACTACACCTTGGAAGTGTGTGACATTATTCAGGGATATGCTTTTTTGTGCCTTGACTGCTAGTAAGATAACCCCTCCAAAAACAGTGTATAAGAAAGGATTTGATGACTACATTGGGAAATAGAAACAAACTTTATAAGAAGAGACAAATGCTACCTACAATGGTGATGTTGCTGCTCAACATATACAATATACAAACTTCAATCTGATTTCAAGCCATGAAAACTTTTTAAAAAATATTCAATCACTTCTCTTTTTTACATTCATTTTCAGCATCTTTCTAGGGTGTTTCTATGGAGCACTGTCAAACTGTTCTTAAACTGTTTTGCCTACAAAAGATATTACTGCTTGTAGAGTGAATTGTTATCTAGCTGTTTGTCAGAATGTATATACTGGAGATAATCTTGATAATCTAGCTGTACAAATACAAGAAATAAACTATTTTGTCTTTCATCTTTTTAAAAGTGAAAATCGACTTTGCTTTTACCAAAAAATGTTTAAACAATTTCCTCTAATTCTTTTTTTTACACAGATGTAATTTTTGTAATGACATTTTTGAATGATGCAATTTTGTCTCGTAAGAAAAAATGAAAAAAAGAAATGGAACTGTGTCTGCAATATGTGATTTTGGCAAAAAAGAAACACAAAATAAAATTGGTCCTTTGTAAAAATGAAGTATGAAGGTGTACTTTTATATACCTCTGCAAAAATGAAAGATTCTTAAAGAAAATTATGCCTTGAATAAAGGTCTTATATAAAGGGGAAAAAAGATAGAAAAATTAGTAATAACCAACATGAGCAAATATACTGGTAAAAAGAATCTCCACTGTGACACATGTGGCAAAGAATTCTCTGACAATTCCCACCTAAAAAGCCACATGCGTTCACACACAAAGGAAAAACCTTTCCATTGTGACACTTGTGGAAAAAACTTTCCTCATTATGGAAACCTGAAGAGACACATACGGACACACAATGGGGAGAAGCCGTTCACCTGTCAGATATGTGATAAAGAATTTTGCCGAAAGGAAACCCTTGATTTGCATCTTCGTACTCACACAGGATACAAGCCATTCCACTGTGAGGTTTGTGGAAAAAACTTTTACCAAAACGGTGACCTGAAAAGACACATGCGTATCCACACTGGAGAGAAACCATTCCACTGCAACACATGTGGAAAGGATTTCTCCAAAAATGTACAGTTGATTTCTCACACGCGCGCACAATACAGGAGACAAGCCATTTCAGTGTGAAGTTTGTGGCAAGGCGTTCTCACACAAGGGTGACCTGACAAATCATATCCGTATACACACTGGAGAGAAACCATTTCACTGTGATACTTGTGGCAAGGAGTTTTCTACTAATCTGTACCTGCACAGGCATTTGCGCACTCACACTGGAGAGAAACCTTTTCACTGTGAGATTTGTGGCAAGGAGTTTGCTCGGAAAAGACCACCTCACAAAACATATGCGAACACATGCTCGGGAAGTTTTACCTGTGATACAAGTTGAAAGTAATTTTCCTCAAACGGATTCTTAGTTTTCTAAGCAAAAATACGAGACTTGATGTGACTAATTATTATTATTATTATTATTATTATTATTATTATTATTATATCTTTGTTATGCAAGCAGTGAGCAAGATACAAAACTATGCGCATGACTGTAATTTTATTCCTCTTATTATTTTTTATTATCATTATATATTAGTTATGCCAGGCACTGAGCAAAAATTCAAAACTGTGTGTGATTGTATTGTTTTTATTATTATTTTATATTATTATATCTTATGCAAGGCATTGAGCACAAATACAAAAATATGCATGGCTAATGTAAATTCTATTATTATTTTCTATGACTATTTTCATTGTTATTATTATATCTGAGTTATGCAAGGCACAAAGCACATATATGAAAGTGTGTAAATAACGTTATTTCTATTATTATTATTATTATTATTATTATTATTATTATTATTATTCTATATTATATCAAAGTTATACAAGGCATTGAGCACAAATACAAAACTGTATGCATGACTAATGTTAATTTTATTATTATTATTATTATTATTATTATTATTATTATTATCTGTATAATATTAAACTTTGAGGTTGCTTGTTTGCTTATCTGTAATTAATTACTGCAAAATCGTGTACAGTGTGGTCCGAAAGTCTTGTCATCCTTACATATTGTTTTACCTTTCATTATCATTTTGTTTTAATGATATAATATATAATATCATTAATCATAATACTACTAATACTACTAAAAATAATATAATTTTCTATTTCATTCCCAGTGGCTTATTTCATTTAATTATAATTGATTAGTAGTTATAATTTTGAAGGGGTGACAAGACTTTCAGACCATGCTATACAATGAGGTGAGAATAGAAACAGAATAAAACAAATTTTGCCAAAACTGAGCCTCACTGTACAAGATCACTTTTATAAAATAAAAAAATCAGATCAAGTCACCAATAAGCACCCCAGTTGCGAGCTGTTTTTATTAGAATGGAATTTTGCTTTTCACCAGTTGTTAGTAAACAAAATCAACAACACGGTTTTTTGACATTATAATTTGATACAAACCAAAGACACGTTTTTATACTCAAATAGTTTTTGATTTTAATAAAAAAAATTTACTTATTTCATGTTGTTGTTGATTTTTATTTACTAATAACCAGTGAAAAGCAAAATTCTGTTTCAATGAAAACAGCTCACAGCTGGTGTGCCTATTGGTGACTTGATCCAAAAAATCTAGTATGAGTAGTATTTTACAATATTCTTGTGTGATAAAAGGAAGATAACAATAGTTTGCAAATTCCAAAACTTTGTTACCAGATTCCGGAATTTGACCCCTGCCTCTACCCAACAAAAAAAAAAAAAAAAAAAACTATTTTCACTGATCATTTTCTTCATTTCATTAATTTTTGAAAATTAAAATTGATTTTTTTTAGATTGGTCGTTTTTCTTTTTTTCTTTTGTTCTTAAAAATTTTGTGATTTTTCTTTTTGTTTAATTTAATACATTTTCACAATGGTCTATTATCCTAAATACAAAATATTTTTCCTTTTCAAAATGAAGACTTAACAATCTATGATTACAGAATAAAATTATACAGCAATATTATATATATATATATATATATATAATATAAAATTGTAGAAAAAGTTTAATCTATCTACTATGTTTCAGTATTTAAAAATTTAATCTATCTACTATGGTTTCAGTATTCAGGACCTGAAGTGGTATCTTAAATACTGAAACTGGGGGTAGATAAATTAAAAAAAAACTTTCTAAAACTATTAATGCTCTATGTTTATGAAATATGTTGAGCATTGCCTGCTTGGTTTCAGTGGTGTTATGGTGCCAGATAAAAAAATCTATCATTCTGCACTAGGATTGCAACAATGCAGGATTTGTATTGAGTTACGGCCTGCTTGTTGCTTTGTCTGCCAATTTGACGGTGATTGGAATATTGCTTCTACACATATACATAGATATATAGGATTAACAAAGAAAAAGCTTAAATACTGGTCATATTAACAGTTATAATTTTTTTCCCATCAATATCAATTGGCTTCATCAGAGTGTTTCTCACAAGGAAAATTCTAGTGAAAAAACTGAGGAAGACAATTGACATTGGTGGAAATTGATTTATGACTGTCAATATGACTGGTATTTTTAATCCTTTTCTATGTTAAATGTATTGCTCTGTATATAAGTA
>CM042151.1:32219980-32524613 GCA_023376005.1 Doryteuthis pealeii | reverse complement strand
TATTATCTTGAAATTTTTTTCCATTCGAAAGAAGAAACATTAAATAAACTCCTGATGATTTTAAACATTTTTTCAGCTTACGGAATAATGAAAATTATATGATTGAAAACAAATTTTTCATTTTTGCACTGTTAAATCAACTGAAATTTAACATAGCTAAAAAGTTTTTAGCTATGTTAAATTTCAGTTGATTTAACAGTGCAAATGAAAACATTGTTTTTCTATCATAATTTTCATTATTTCCGTAAGCTGAAAAATTTTTTTTTTAAATCATCAGGAGTTTGTTTAATGTTTTTTCTTTCGAATGGAAAAACAAATTTCAAGAAATATTAATTTTTCTGCAAGTTTCATTGGTGTTAAATATAGTGGGGGTAAATTTCACAGGGTAAAAAATTGTGTACCCTACTAAACAAAATTACGATAAGAGGATTTTTTTAAAAAATTCTATGAAAATCAATTAATCCAATTTTCACGAAAATTTCCATAACTGTTTACCGTTGGATGTAAATATATCTGAAATAGTTTTTTTCCTAAAATATATTAGGGCAATATTTTTTTTTTACGAGATCTACCCACTATTTTATTTTATGAGATATAAAAATGAACCGTCAGAAAACTTTTTTTATAAAAGATAAGAGTTCTCCAATGACTATATCCAAAAAAATTGTATAAAACATACAACACAGTAGTTTTTTTTTAGGAAAAATTCATGAAATCGGAAAATAAAGTGTAAAAAATGTCATAGTATTATTATTTGAAAACTTTTTTTTTTTTGCTTTTTAAATTGATATGTACTATATCTATTATTAAATCGTCAAGAAAAAAATTTTTTTAAACGAAATTAATCTTTAAGATATTTTGAATCTTATGTGTGGCATAAAAATTTTTTTTAATGTTTTAAAATGTTTTTTGTGTCTACAATTGAATTTTTCTCGGATATCTAAATATATGAATTTTAGAATTCAGGTGAACTAAAATTTTTGTCTGATCCACAATGTATTAATATTTTTTTAAAAAATTTGTAATTTTTATTGTTGAATAGTAATTGTTGATTCTTATGATATACGGAAGAGCAAAACTGACAACCTTTAACTTCACCTTAACTCAGCAAGATAAGTCTTGTCGCAAAATGCCACAAAATTGCAACACCCTTTTTGTACCTTTTTTTTTAAATATATATTGTTTTAATTTTCAATTGTTGTTCTGTCTTCTTTCATCTGAAATTATTTGCCTGTCATTTTAAGAGCTCCCTACTACCCTGTTAATCCTCTTAAAAGGAAAAGCGAACAAACACATGAGTCAGATTCAAGAATATTATTCTGTACAGACGTTTGAGGTAGAAGCAGGAGCGGCGGCAAGGGCGAGTGTAGTATCAGTAGCAGTTGAGTTGGTCCACAATGAGACAGCAGCAGTAGCGTTGCCTTGTTGTTGTGATGTACATAACAAACATCATACACACCTAAGTAAAAGAAAAGTGAGGAAAAATGATTGTGTTTACAAAAACGTGTCCGAACAAGATGACTAACATTAAGGAAAACTAAACTGCAACTTGTATAAATGTCAAACGGTCAAGTTACACTGAAAGCACTGATTACCAGTCATTATTATGGATAATGGATAAATTATGGATTAATTATCTGTCATTGGCACCAGAGAGCTAATCAACCAAATACAGTACATTGGCGCCTAAATTGAACCTTTTCTCACTTGTAGTGTTGAGGATCACAGCAGCAAGAAGTATTATCTGGTCACTCCACACTAAGATGGATCTCAGCAGATAAGTCTAGCCGCAACGCCATTAAGTTTGCAAGTTGTATTTAAAAAAAATATGTCCGTATCTTCATTTGTTTGTTGAGTCTTCTTCATTCGAATTTAAATGCCTATCTGTTAATGTGGGGAGAATATATAGCGCCAGCAAAAAAAAAGACCATATTTTGCAAACTTAATGGCGTTGAAGACAGACTTATCCGCTGAGTTCTGTTTAGTTCTTGGAGATACTGGATTAGATGTCTTGCTGCTGTGAAGAAGGCATTCAACTTAGGCGCCAATCTACTGTATTTGGTTGAAACCTGGTGCCAAGGGCAGATAATTAATCCCTTATTTTTCCAATATTTGCTTACTACTTTGGTACTTGAAACACCATGTAGTGTGAGTAGCGATTGCCTGCCCTTTTTGGATCGATGTGGGGTCCAGAAGAATTTTCTTCCCTTGCCGCCAGGTTTTTGCCAATATAGGGCTAGAGTATTTTAGTAGTAGCCCAGGAATTTCTCTCTTCCTCTGGGACTAGCAACCACTTCACATGGTTTAGGTGTTTTCTGCCTCTTACACTTAAGTGGGGAGCTTTGCACCCCACCAACTATCAGTAAGTGGAATTCCTTCAGAAACTCTGTATCCTATATTTAAGACATAAGTCCTACATTTTTTATATATGTTTATGTATCTGTTCTCTATACCTTTATCATGAGTATGTATACCTGTCAGGTATGTATTTTTCTCCATGTGCACACGAATTAAAGTATGTTTGTTATTATCGTATAACCTCTTTGTCGGATTAATTCATGTACACATGTGTACCCACGCTGGGAGGTTACTTTAAGTCTTTCAACTTATCATAAGTACAATTATATTTTATACATGTATTATTAGTTAGAGATGAAGGTTTCTAATAATAAGTTTTTATCAAAGAGAAATGATAAGCAGTATATCAACAAATAACAATTTATGTCAAGGAGAATTTAAAGTCTTTTTACAAATGAATGGTAAAGTTCTTGTATGAGAAAATCTTTATGTGGATTAAAATGTCCTTGTATATGTTTTGAGAAATATGGGTTATCTCCTCCTGAATTGGGACCGGAAGTAAGGGACCAGAAGGGTGGGGATGGAGAGCCTAGAAATCCTTAGGACAATTCAGCCACTCGGAGAGGCCGGACTTGTCAACGAACTCAGAACAGCACTGCTACTAGTACAGGTCAGATGTCCAGAGCTCTTATGGTTGAAAGTCATCTCCAAGTCGTCTGCTTACAAAGTAAGCCTTTGGTCGGCGCAAAAGAGGAAGGCTTGATTTGTGGGTGAGTTAGTGTATAACCTATTTAGACAATGTGACCCCAGCGGTGAGGTGAGGCCAAGAGTGTTTGATATACAGAATTTGGTTTTATTCTATCTTATTATTTATACCCACGACGTGAGCAAAATTGGATTCAAATTGAAGTCTTTTAGTTTTAGTGGTGTTGGGTCATGAAAGAATGTTTATTTCTATGTATGGAGTTAAGTGGAGGAGAGCTTATCTATAATTGCACATAGCAATCAAATGACACGTCCAGAAGTTCTGGTGCACATATTCAATAGACACATTTGAACAGGCGACCAGAAAATATCTCCGAGAATTAGTGACAATAGAAGATACCAGATATCCTCAAATCCCTCTCTATTAGACTAGTAAGTCTCTTATATGCTATACTAACATGATAGCGAGAATCATTCTGGTTGGTTTGATAAAACAATTAATTTACCAAGCTCAACCGGAAAGGGTGTGCTGATCATCATGCGCACAAACTTTTGTTAGAACTTTCAAGCATTAACTTCCTGTAGCCTCCCACAAGCAGGTACTGTAAGCGTTAAGCAACCTAAAGTCTGCTTGTCAAATGTAGCTATTAAATGTTTAAAAGAAATCAAAATCAGCAATTTTTGATTTCTATTAAGGACAAAATCTTTGGTCATATTCTGTATATGTTGGACAATATTTTGGCCATATTCTGTATTGGATACACTATTTAAGGTACTGTACGCATCTCATTGCACAAATACCCTTAGAAAAGCTATGCATCTAACTACTCTCCCTCCAGTTATGGGTAAAATAGCAGGACAGACTGGGTTCTTTAAACTTGGATAGGTAACCAGTCTAGGAGAAGTTAAACCTGTTAAACTCCACTTAAGAAATCCACCTTGTGTCACATCTTGCTTGTGCAGATGTATTGGTAAATATATATATGTTTATATATGTAAATTCTCTTTCTCAACGTGGTTCATGTAGATAGGGTGGAGGTTAGAACTATGACTGATGACAAATTGGTGATATTCTCGATCCTGGCTTGAAACAGCATGCTTTTCTAGCAGCACTAAAGAGACGTGATACGTCAAAACAGAAGTGCATGTGGTCTATCAATGTAAGATGATGATGAGGATATATATATATATATATATATATATATATATATATATATATGCACCTAGTCACTTGATTTTTAAATGAATACCAACATTTTATTAAAAATAAAAACAACAAAACCAAATGTAATAATATAAAAATTTTAAAATGGAGTTTATTAAAATGACATCAAAATCCTTGAGAGATTCTTCCTTTTGCTCTACAACAATCAGACATCTTGCAACTAAGTTCTGTACTGTGCAAGAGTGGGTCAACCAGCAAAGACTTTCATTGATCAGCTCTGTGCGGATACTGAAAGTCATGAGGAGGACTTGCTTGGAGTGATGACTGATCAGGACGGGTTGTGAGAAAGAGTCATGGAAACCCATGCTTTTAGTATAACATGATAATGATGATGATGATGATGATGATGGAATATCAAGTGACGTTTTGCACACTCCGTATATGGGTATTTACATGTGGTTCATTAGATATGATAGAAAAGGTTTATGAATTCTTTTTTTTTTTTCTCTGTTGGTAAAAGTTTTGAATCATTGTGGTGACATCATTATACCATGATAGAAAAATAATGACATGGAGTTGATTGAATCATTGACTTTAGTAACTAACTGTTCTACTCAAGTTTGTTTTGGGTTTTTCCGTAGCTGCCATATCTGCTGGAGGAGAAATTTTTGTTGACTACTAAATTTTCTATCATTTTCCTTCTGGGTAGAAATTACACTCTTTGAGGCAGAAAGATCTGCTTGTTTGAAGTGCTGGGGATTTACTGAATCGGAGACCATGAGAAAACACTCTCAATATCACTGTCTCTTTCTTATGTAGTTTTCTTGCATAATTGATAGGTACAGCCTCACATTTTTAGCAAGTAGTGTAGTTTAAAATCACTGTGAGTTTATATATCTTGATTGACTAAGTGTTAAATGTTAAAAAACTTTGTCAATGATTCAATGAAAGTAATCTTATCTAAAAAGTATTAGTATAAACCCAATCCCAATTATCTAACATGACGGAATGGTAATTTAATGAGTGAAAAATATGATGTGGTAAAACTACAAGTTTTGTATTTTTTGTCTAAACAGGCATTTCATTGGTTTAAAAATCTTTATATATAGCGCAAATCCATAAATAACATTTGACTGGTTAGCTCAGTCGGTAGAGCGTTCGGCTAGAAAACACAAGGTTCCTAGTTCGATACAGGTCCTCACCAACTGATGGTAGATGTGGCACTCCACCTCAGACACAAAAACAATCTCCTTGGTCTAGCCTAGTGAAAAGGGATAGACTCCCTCGTTAATTGGCTGATACCGACTTTAGGCCTCCCCGACAACTTTACTTATATATGAAATCCCGTAACCATCAGCTAAATTCCCTTCCAAAGAGCTCTACCAGGTTTAGAAGCATATATATATATATAATCAGGTTTGTTTGAATATCATGGAATATTTCTTCTTGATGATCTTATCAGGTGGATTATTAGTCATAGATGTGTTTTTTTTGTGGTGCGAGTTCTTTTCATACAACAAATAATCCCCCGGAAGATGACTATGAATGTGGGTGAAAGCACTTGGGGAAAAAATATGGAGCGTATTCTCTACAATTTGGACACTGATATAAGAAAAATTACATGAGAGCTTATATGAACATAAGCAATTAATCATCAAAAGTGACATTCCATGGCATTCAACCAAACCTGTTTAAAATAATAACTTGCTGCAAATATATATATATATATATATATATATATATAATTTGAATAATAATGGACCTAGTTGTTATGTATTTTAATGAAAAATACATAACAAATAGGCCCATCATCAAGAAGAGACATTCCATAGTATTCAGCCAATCCTGTCTAAAATAATAACTTGTTGCCTATATATATATATATATATATATATATATATATATATATAAATTTGAATAATAATGTGCCTAGTTATTATGTATTTTGGTGAAAAATACATAACAGCTAGGCACATTATTATTCAAATAATTTTTATACTTCTCTGTTTCACATATAAAAAAGTTTTCTTTTAGAGGTTGAGAACAGGAAAAGTTATATATATATATATATATATATATATATGTAAGATAATCCAAATGACAGCAAGGGGTTATTCTAATTGGGATCATTGAAATCCTGTTGTACATTCATACTTCTGACAAACAGAAAGTAATGGTTACAGGTGTATCTTTTTAGCATGACCTGTCTTGGAATTGAAAATTTTTGTTTTTGTTAACTTAAAAACGGTTCTTATGTGAGGTGTGAGAAGACTGAATTCTTATTAATGGTTTTTCTATTCGATTTTCCCTATATTTTGTGAAATCTATCATTTTGAGTTTCTGGTCAAAATACATTTTTCTTTCATTGAAAGTTATATATATATATATATAATATATATATATATATATATATTTGTTAAAACATCTGAACCAAGTATTAAATTTTGGTAAAGTTTGATTAAATACTCATTTCCAAAGACTGATACAAACTAAAGCTAGATTTTTTCTTTTAAAAAAAATTGTTTTTAACCAATAGTAAAATTTGCATCAAACATGCCTAAAACAAGTTTCTAGGGAAGAAAGAAATAGTATCTGTGTATAATTCTAGTTGGACCTGTAGCGATTGTTTGCCTGCTGGGATAGATCTGGGGTCCAAAAAGGGTTATCCTCCCTTGCAGACAGATTTTTACCCATAGGTGGCTGTTGTATTTAAACAGAAACCCAGGAAATTTTCACTCTCTTTTCTCTAGGTCTAGCTACTACTAAGCATGGGCTAGACGCATGGTGTCTCTATCCCTTAAGTCTTGTGAATACCAACACGATTTTCCAGCAGTGGAACAGTTTCAAAACCACCTGGCAACATCTTAGATCAAGCCATCTCATTGACTATATTATAGTTCATGTCGTTATTGTCATGACAAAGCTGATTCGATCACTAGCTTTTGGGCAATGTCAGTCAGATCACAAGATTGTTTGTGCTCGCACTGTTATGAATGTAAGGAAACCTGTTTGAAACAACAGCATTGTTATGTCTGGATTATTCTTATGTACATTTATGTACCTACTTTTTAAGGTTATTCTGAGCCTTCTAACATATTATAAGAACCACAACTTATTCTTATAGACCTAAATTAAGATCTATAGATGACTACACTCATGAAAATAATCCCACTGTAGGTTTCCATGTTTTACTAAGCAGGACATGGAAAACAAAATTATAAAAATCTCAAGCAAATAATGTCCAGATTCTTTACATTTTTTTTTCTTTTTTGACATAATACTATCTGTAACATATTGTCCTTCAAGCCTCACGATGAAACAGTTTGTGCCGGGTGTTTTAACATGTGACCTTTGAGAGATGACTTCTGATTAAACGCTGCACCACAGGTTTCACAAACAAAAGGTTTTTCACCGGTGTGTATTAGAACATGACGCCTAAGGGTTGACCACGAGAAAATGAGGCTCCACACACTTCACAAGGAAATGGTTTCTCTCCAGTATGTGTTCTCATATGTTGTCGAAGAATAGAATTCTGAGAAAACATAGATCCACAGACCTCACAGTCATAAGGCTTTTCTCCTGTATGAATCAACATGTGCTGTCTAACGTGTGCACTGCGGGAAAATTTTGCTTCGCAAAGTTCACAATGAAAAGACTTCTCTCCAGTGTGTATCAACATGTGTTGCTTCAGATGTGAACTTCGGGAAAATTTTGCTTTACAAATTTCACAAGAGAAAGGTTTCTCTCCTGTGTGAGTCAACATGTGTCGTTTAAGATGTGAACCAAGTGAAAACATGGCACTACAAACCTCACAATTGTAGGGTTTCTCTCCAGTGTGAGTTAACACATGTCGTTTAAGGTCCGAACTGCGAGAAAATTTAGCTCCACAAACTTCACAATGATAAGGTTTCTCTTCTGTGCCTTTCAGCAGGCTATCTTTAATTTGATTTGTTCCCCGTGAAAGAGAGTTTCCATTTAGTAGTTTCACCTCACTGTGTGTCCTCATATGTTGCTCAAGGCTCGAATTACAGGAAACTGCCAATCCACAAATATCACAAAGCACAGGCTTTTTTACATCTTCAATATCCATACTGCTGATCCAATTTAAACAAGGTTCAAACTGAAAAAAGAAATAAATTACCATTATGAAACCTGTGTTTATAAGATTACTAGAAAAAAGTGACCCATTGGGTCACCTATTAAGCTCTGGATAGATAATTGGGATTAGGGAAAAGTGAGTTTGCAAAGTGAATTAAATTTTTAAAAAAAATAAATACGGTTGGAGAATTAAAAAAAAACATTAAAATAATGTAAGATTACTAAGAAAGGGAATGTTTGACCTAATTTGAATTTAAATGAACACGATTTTGCTGCTTTTGAAACAGCATACAAATATAATTCACACTCTCAAATCATTCTCTTTAATTTCACAAAGAAACTAACATATATAAAGAGTATTTAGTCAAGATATATATAGAGAGGGGGGAAGTGACAGCCAGAATGTGACAAGCAGGAGATGAGTGAGTTTTTGACTTAATTGCAAATTATGACTAATTAGAACCAAATGAAATTGATTTTTTTCAGGCATAACTTAATCCCAAAACTAAAGAATATTTTGGGATGTATTTTGTATATTAAACTAAATAAGAAAAAGAGCCTTTAGCAAACAATCATTGATTCACTCAGCTTTAGTAAAATAATAGATTTCAAAATCATTTTAAAATCTGCTGGTATATTTCAACAATATAAGCATGACTGCCATCACCCCCTAAAAATTTGTGAGAGAAGTGAAAAAAAAAAGTGCTGAATTATTTAAAATGGTCATATTCCATTCATAAACACATGCAGCTGTGAATGTTTGGGGAATCTGAACTTATATCTCACTTGTTTAATGAACAAGGGTGTAGCATGACATGGTCGCCTTTGTAAGATGTAAGGTTCTTATGATATGTTGGAAGGCTCAGGGTAATCTTCCAACATAAGATACATATAAGTACAAGAAATATTCTGACAAAGAAGTTATGAGATATAACAATCATAAACTTTAATAGTGAGCACATTCAGGACAGGAATACATATACTAATTAGAAATGGTACAGCAATACATAGTGAAGAAATATGTATAAAGAAAGTAGGACTTTGTCCTACTTAAGTGATATAAAGATTCTGCAGGAATGTCACTTACTGATAGCTAGCTGAGGAGCAAAGCCCTCCACTTAAAGATAAGAGACACAAGCGTCTACACCATGTGAAGTATTTGCTGGTCCCTGAGGAAAGAGATAGAATTTTCCCAGTCTACCATTTAAATAGTCTAGGCCTTTACTAGCAAAAACCTGCAGCAAGGGAAGATAACTTTTCTGGACCCCCCATCAATCCAAACAGGGCAGACAATCGCTACACCTTGAAAATCTATTTGAAAAAGAAGTTTCCTGATTCTCCACAACTCTCTTTGAGTAAAGGCAAATTCATGCACCCTAGAATCAGAGTCCACCGACTTTCTATCATTTAAAAGACCACAGGAATACCAGATTTTGCATTAAATAATCCACAAGCTTTGATATGCCATTAAACTAAACAACCAACTAATACTAGAGTAGAAGACCTTTTTTACATAATAACCAATTGTCTGAAAAGTATTGTTTTTTGTTAATCTTTTTATGTGTTTCTACGTGTGCGTGGGTTTGACTCCAGGAGTATTGGAATGGTTTTGTGTTTGATGTATAGTTTTGATTATAACTATGATAATCAAATGTATGCATCATACACAAAATATTAATTTTTTTAATCAATTCTTAATGTAATTCCTCTATTTACGAAAATAAAATATATATTGCATAATTTCAAGTTTTAAAATCAATATTTTTAGATTCTAAAAACAAATATTATTTAATAACAAGCTTACTTTAGTAAGAGGATGTAATAATTAATTAAGATATCTGTTTAAAAGTTAGTCCCAACCCTTTTAAACAGAACAAATATCAATGTATAAATTTTTCACTGATAATCTAAAAAATCATATTTCATAAACAACAGAGTAAAAAAAAAATCACAAAAGAATTTAAAAAAATATTTTTTTTACATTCAATTTTCAGATTTTCTGTACTTATTTTCTACTAAAATGGCTCCTTTAATTTTTTCTTCTTCTTTTCTATTCACACCTTCGGTCGTTTGTCTTTATTTATACTGTAATTAATAACGAATTTATATAATCCCACCGATATTTTGAGCCCCCAAAATAAGGGAGGGGTCAAAGTTAGGTGACCTGAAAAAATCAGAAAGTTTTGAAATAAAATAACTGATGTATGATAAAATTCATTCATTGATAAATCAACACAGAAAATTTCATTAAAAACGGATAATTCCATGATTTTTGGTAATTCTTTTCTCAATCAAGGAAGTTGATTTGATTTTGTAAAATACGTCAAAACTGTTGGTAGCTAGGTAAATAAATACTTACTAAAAACTTTTTTTACTTTTTACTTTAAAGTTTTTACCTATTATAGCGTAGCGGTCGGACAAGCATGCGCGTAGATAAATCATTGAATAAAAACAAATAATATCTCAAAAACAGTTCATTAGCGACGATTAGTTACTTTTTCAGAAAAAGTCATAGAATATCGTGATCTACCTAAAGCGCATAAAATGATAATCGGAGATGAGACGGGTGTAAGTTTTTTTTTAAATTACCCTTTATTTTACCGACATATTACGAAACATCACTTAATTACGATTGGGTCAGACACAAGGACGAACAAGTGAAATAACCGTAGTCAAATCAAATTTTAATAAAAAAATAAAAATAAAAAAAACTTTACTTACTTGCGTCAACAGTCCGTTTTAAAAGTTTTCCAGTAAATAATAATTCCCACCCACCCATTTTCCGTTCGTACTATCCAGGATTTCACATTCGGTTTGCAGAAAAGTTTCAAGGGCTGCTATTAAACAACCCTATCGTTAAAAAAAAAATAAATTAATGAAAATGAGGTTTTAAAATTATGAAAAGGCCGATCGGATAGTCTATATAAATATACTCAAGAGTTTCATTGATGACGAAGCGGAACAAAGGAGGGCGGTGTCGAGCAAGACTTGTTCTCTCTGCATAATAAGTCCGGGGCATTGCTGCTGTTTTCTAAGTGATCGCCAGTGAAATCATACTTAAAGTATCAGTACCTATGAAATCACCAAAGTTAAGCATTGATAAGATTGTTCAGTTCTATTTCAGAACTGAATGTGTTCACTTCGGTGATCTAGTGAGAACCGGTGCTCTAAGTGAGAATCTCGTTGCTAAGCTTTGTTTAGTCTGTCTCACATATCTGCTTAACTAGAACGGTTACCGGTGCTATAAATATGACCCGATATGATATCTTCTTCTAAAAGCATACATATAAGAAAAAATATAGTTACATTATCTACCCCTGCCACTAGGGGGCAAATCGCTAATATACGATATTGGCGCCTAAATTAAATCCCTTGACGAAAGTCACTTATCGTGGGACTGTCAATCAGGCGAGTCCTGTTTTCAAGTGACCATATTCGCCCTCAGCACTTATCGTATGAGCATTCAACAGACGTGACGCGTTTTTTGTCAAACCAGCGAGTGGAATAATATTCCACCTCAACCCAACAAGATAAGTCTGGCTAGCAAATGCCACAAATTGCACCTCTTTTGTACCTTTTGAATGTATGTTCTTTAATTTCAATTGTTGTTATCGTCTTCTTTCATCCAAAATTACTTGCTTATCATCGAGAAATTTTAAGAGTCCCAAATATCTCTTATACACAAAAGAATATTTTGTGAAGGCCTTTAAAGAAAACCATGGTTCATTGAATGTTAACATTGAGAATATGTTGCTGAAGTATAACGAATGGCAATTTTATCTTAGGTTGAGAATGAAGAGTATTATTTTAAATAATAATAGAAAGAAGCTAATTAATTTTTTTTAGCTTTACTATGCATCTACTGTTACATAATTGATAGGTTGTCTATAAATTATGTACGGTAGTGTGAAATTAAAAACAATGGTAATTCTGAATCATGGGGAAAAAACATATAAGTAATTGACAGGTTTTACTAGGCATACCCAAAATGAGGCTAATCTGCGTTTTTGACAAAATGACTTTAGCCCCTCCCCCCTACAGAAAATAATTTACCAAAAATCAGGGAATTATCGGATTTTAATGAAATTTTCAGTGTTTATTTATCAATGAATGATCTTTATAATTCATTTTATTTCAAAACTTTCTCATTGGCCTTCAATCGTAGCTGGAGTTTTTTTTCAGCAGCCACTGGCTAGCGGTTTTTGGGCAGGAGGCCGGGACGGTTCTTCACGATGAGCACCACAGAGACTTAAATCTACTTTCTGAAAGCCGCTAGCAAAATTACCGATTTTGTTATCTAAGGGAGATAACTCTCATGGAATCGAATATAAATACCTTATTATTTATCTAACTTGTTTAGCCGCCAGAGGTCGTTACTGTCGCCCTCAATATGCCGTTCACTTCTGGAAGACAATCAATAACGCCAGTTTGCTGGCAGGAACTGGATATGGGACGTTGAAGGACTTGAAACACGATGGTAGTCGGCATTTCAAGTGTGTACTGAAGGTTTCGTGTGGTGGTGTGAATTTACGAAAGTATTGTAGTAGTCTGATAATTTTGTTTTGTAAACCGGACAGTTAGAATTTCTCCACGCGTGTTGTTCTTATTTAGGTTGAATAAAGCCGTATAAAAAAACAAACAAAAAAAAACAATACCAAGTCTAGTGTTCATTGCTAAATGCAATGGACACAAAGATGAGAAGTCTCAAGAAATCTCAAGAAGGAAGATCACAAGAACAGAGGGAAGCCAGCCCAGATTCACACAGAAGAGAGACGACCCAATCCAGTTTAGTATCAGTACAACAATAGTGGTGAAAAGAAGGTCCTACACAACACTACGCCTTTACCCAAGCTGGTATTATTTCCCTTACTTGCCATGGATTTCCATTAGGCAACTAATGGGTTGCGACCGGTAGTATAAATAGGCTGTGCCATCAAAATCAAACACTCTTTTCTCTTAGACTCTCCAGTCATCATATGTAACACAGTAATTGTTTCTCCATCCTTTAGGATTGAGTGGGGTTGAAGCCTGCCCCCACAAGCATTCCGTATACCTGTTACGAAAGTGCTTCTCCACCCTTTGACTGCACAGAGGTCACATGCACCAGTTGTGTCTTTTATCAACAAGACAGGCGGTTTTGCCTCCCACAGGCATTCAGTGTACCTGTTACGTATAGGGCTTTTCAAAACAGTGAGTAACGACTTTAATTCTCTATTCAGTAGCCTCATGACTATCTGCAAGGACTCTTTTTTATTGGAACTTTTATTTGATACACATATATTCTTTGTATTCTTCTATCTACTTTTATATTGTTTGTTTTCGCAGACAATAAAGTATATTTGTTATGACTTCTGTCGGGATTTGTTATATATATATATATATATATATATATATTGTTTAAGCAGGTATTATTAAAGACCACGGAATGATTTTAAGATCTTTATCTGTATTCTTTCTAGTTTTCTTCTGGTTTTTCGTAAATTGATATCCAGTTGGTAGAGAAACTGTCCCATATTTTTTACCTAAGCGCTTTCGACCATTTCGCTGGTCGTCATCGGAGGATTGTAGGTTGTAGTATGTTAGGTTTTTTTCACACTCATTTGAATTTATTCATTCATTTATTTATAGCTCTTTCAAATTAGGAAAATCTATTATTATATTTTTGGGGGTTACTAAGATTAGTGTGTTAGTTATTGAAAATATTTAGTATATTATTGCCAATGTTAAATGCCATTTTGTGGGGGCAGGCTTCAACCCCACTCAATCCTAAAGGATGGAGAAACATCTACTGTGTTACATCTGATGGCTGGAGAGTCTAAGAGAAAAAAGTGTTTGATTTTGATGGTACAGCCTATTGATACTACTGGTCGCAATGCCCATTAGTTGCCTAATGGAAATCTGTGGCAAGTAAGGGAAATAATACCAACATGGACAATGTTTGTTGTTTTTATATACAAATTGCCTCAATAAATTTAGATGTTTTTTTTATTTCTACCAGGTAGCAAACTTAGAAGAATAGAAATACAAAATGACAATCAATGAGTGATGAAAAAAAAAAGAAGCTTAATGTCCTAATATGAAAGGGGAAGTATTTAGTAGTGATATGTATCATAAAGGTGTGCAATGCAACACTGGTTATTGGGGTCTCAAAGACTAGTATCTCAAATGCTATACTAACATGATAACGGGAATCGTTTTGGTTTGTTAGACAATACAATTAATTTACCAAGCTCAATCAGAAAGTGTGTGCCGATCATCATGTGCACAAACGATTTTTTATCAGAACTTTCTTTTTTTTGGCCGTAACAGTGCGCGTGGCTGTTAACATACTCGCCCCTGCCACGGTAACATGATACCTGCTGTCCATGCAAAGAGGAAGAATCTTTGGGTTAAAGGCTGACTGAAGAGAGAATTTGTGTTGATGAACAAACCCTGGAGTTTGCGCCGAACAAGGTTATTGGCCGGTATATGTTTGTGCTACGTGTTGCTGTCTTCGGAGTTCAGTAGTGCAGATTAAGGGCATGTAACATATATATCCGTTTGGTGCCTACATAACATATGTACGCGACTTGGTGCCATTTTGTGTTGGTAAACAGAAAGCCAACCGTGTCTAAGTCGCTGGCCGAAAGCAGTGTCGTCCCCACCATCCTCTGAGTGATGAATGAATTTTATAATGCATCAGTTATTTTATTTGATAAAATGTTCCAACACTGAGTGTTTCAATTAGTAGATCCAATGTAGTAAAACATATTCAAAATAGGTTTGTATTTAGTATGTGTCTCTAATCTTCAGGGTAATAATTTTTTTGCAAACAAGAACGTAAATTTTCAACTTTCAAACAAAAACGTTGATGTACATTTCCTCCTCGTATTGTTTGAACAGAAACCAAAATCAACACGCAGACACACATACATATATATTATAAAGCTCTCCTAAAATGGATAGAGCACTCCAAGCAGCCTTATATGTTTACATGATAGAGACACGTGGCGTAATGGATAGAGTTGTAGGAAATGGACTTGTTGGCCTGAGTTCAAATCCTGGATGAAGATGTTTGCATTTCACATTGCGCAAATACCCTTAAGAAAGGTATGCATCCAACTACTCTCCCTCCAGTTATGGGTAAAATAGCAGGGCAGACTGGTCTCTGAACCTTGGACAGGGACTAGTCTATGAGAAGAAGTAAAACCTGTTAAACTCCACTTAAGAAATTGACCTTGTGTCACATCCTGCTTGTGTGGAGGTATTGGTAAATATATGTTTATATCAGTAAATTCTCTTAACGTGGTTCATGTAGATAGGGTGGAGCTTAGAACTCTGACTGACAACAAATTGGTCGAATTTTGATCCCTGCCTGAAATAGCTTGCTTTTCTAGCAGCACTAAAGAGACGTGATATGTCAAAACAGAACTGTAAGTGGTCCGGCAGGATGAAATGATGATTATTATATATATATATTATGCACTTAGTCGCTGATTTTTAAATAAACATCAATAGTTTATTAAAAAGAAAAACAACAAAACTAAATGTGATAATATAAAAATTTTAAAATGGAATTTATTAAAATGACATCAAAATCCTTGAGAGATTCTTCCTTTTGCTCTACAACAGACATCTTGCAGCTAAGTTCTGTACTGCACAAGAGTGGGTCAACCAGCAAAGACTTTCATTGATCAGCTCTGTGCGGATACTGGATGTCATGAGGAGGACTTGCCTGGAGTGATGACTGATCAGGACGGGTAGTGAGAAAGAGTCATGGAAATCCATGCTGTCAGTATAACATGATAATGATGATGATGATGATGATGGAATATCAAGTGACGTTTTGCACACTCCATATATGGGTGTTTGCATATGGTTCATTAGATATGATGGAAAAGATTTATGAATTTTTTATTTTTTCTCTGTTGGTAAAAGTTGTGAATCATTGTGGTGACATCATTATACCATGATAGAAAAAAAAATGACATGGAGTTGATTGAATCATTGACTTGAAGTTTTGTATTTTTTCCCCTATACGTGCAGTTGACCATAAATGTAATGGTTAGAGTCATACGAAATGGGCTCATCATCCCAAGTTCAAATCCTAGATGAGGCGGTTTGCATTTCACATAAAGTTAATACCCTTGGGAAAGGTATACATCCGACTACATTCCCTCTAGCTATGGGTAAATAGTAGGGCAGGTAATCAGTCTGGGAGAAGGAAAACTCTGAATTCAAACCTGTTAAACTCCACTTAAGAAATTGACCTTGTGAGCAATATATATATATATATATATATGTGTAAAACATCAGTTTTGATTAAATATTGTTTCCAAAGACTGATACAAACTTGTAATAAAGTTAGATTTAATGCCCTGCAAGCCTCACGATGAAACAGTTTGTGCTGGGTGTTTTAGCATGTGACGTTTGAAAGATGACTTCTGATTAAATGCTGCACCACAGATTTTACAAACAAAAGGTTTTTCACCGGTGTGTATAAGAACATGGCGCCTAAGTGTTGAACCACAAGAAAATGAAGCTCCACACACTTCACAAGTAAAAGGTTTCTCTCCAGTTTGTGCTGAATGTTTTAACATGTGACCTTTGAGATATGACTTCTGATTAAACGCTGCACCACAGGTTTCACAAACAAAAGGTTTTTCACCAGTGTGTATAAGAACATGACGCCTAAGAGTTGAACCACGAGAAAATGATGCTCCACACACTTCACAAGGAAAAGGTTTCTCTCCAGTATGAGTTCTCATATGTTGTTGAAGAATAGCAATCTGAGAAAACATAGATCCACAGACCTCACAGTCATAAGGTTTTTCTCCTGTGTGAATCAACATGTGCGTTCTAAGGTGTGCATTGCGGGAAAATTTTGCTTCGCAAAGTTCACAATGAAAAGACTTCTCTCCGTGTGTATCAACATGTGTTGCTTCAGATGTGAACTTCGGGAAAATTTTGCTTTACAAATTTCACAGGAGAAAGGTTTCTCTCCTGTGTGAGTCAACCTATGTTGTATAAGATGTGAACCAAGTGTAAACCTGGCACTACAAACCTCACAATGGTAGGGTTTCTCTCCAGTGTGAGTTAACACATGTCGTTTAAGGTACGAACTGCGAGAAAATTTAGCTCCACAAACTTCACAATGATAAGGTTTCTCTTCTGTGCCTTTCAGCAGGCTGTCTTTAATTTGATTTGTTCCCCGTGAAAGAGAGTTTCCATTCAGTAGTTTCACCTCACTGTGCATCCTCATGTGTTGCTCAAGGCTTGAATCACAGGAAATTGCCAATCCACAAATATCACAAAGCACAGGCTTTTTTACATCTTCAATATCCATACTGCTGATCCAATTTAAACAAGATTCAAACTGAAAAAAGAAAAAAATTACCATTATGAAACCTGTGATTACTAGAAAAAAGTGACCCGTTTGGTCACCTATTGAGCTCTGGCTAGTGAGTTTGCAAAGCTAATTAAACTTTAAAAAATAAATACGGCTAAAGAATTTTAAAAAAAACATTAAAATAATTTTAAGATTTCTAAGAAAGGGAACGTTTGAATTTAATTTCAACAATATAAGCGTGACCACCATCACCCCCTAAAAATTTGAGAAAGAAGTGGCAAAGTGCAGAATTATGTAGAATGATCTTATTCCATTCATAAATACATGCAGCTGTGAATATTCATTAGCACTCAGGGTTCCCACTAGTTTTAAGAAATCATTTTCCAGGACAATTGAATTTTCCAGGACAGCACTTGTTCATGGCAATTTAATAATTTAATCGATATTAATCTAATAGACACATTTAGACAGTTTTATTGTTACTTTTTTATGATGCAGGGTTGATGAAGTAGCTTGGGTTCATTATAGATGATGCTTAAATCTATCAATTAACCATACTGGGTGTCCACAAAGTCCACTTTAAAGTTATAAATTATTTAAAGCACACTCTGACTTTATGGACATCCTGTACAACAAAATTGTCTGGCCTCCTGTTTTTGCTTGGCCATGATCAACATTACTAGATTTTTATTTTTTTATCAGAAAACTCAATTTAGATACCCCCACACAATGTTTTAAATAAATGTTTTTAGTTTTTTTTATTGAATTTCAATAAACTCAAATTTCAAATATTTATCATGCTATGCTTCTTGCTTTTTATCGGCAAATATATGTAGATATTTTACAATGAATCCCCCTTACTTTATATCTGTATTATATTTCATATACTATTGCATATTAAAGGTATATTTTCAAGTTGAAATAATAGACAGGGAAGAATATGGAAAACAAGATGTCTTAAAGAAGCAGTTGGGCTGTAATGACCAACTGAGTAGACCAAATACAGAGATGAACACAATATGAGAACCAAACCATAAAAAAGGCAAAATCAATTTGTTTTTTTTTTTAAGTAGATTATTTTAAAAATAAAAATATTGAAAAAGACTAATGACGGATTTTACGCCTATATATATATATATATATAGGTAATCTATAATATCACCATTATTCATGTTTAAAGAATATGGTTCCTGTCTAAAGTCCGTTTAAAAAAAATGATCCCAACATTGAAGCATGAATAACAAAAACAAAAAATAAAAATAAAAACAACAAAAACACTGGGAGGGGACGGCATTTTCGAAATTAGGTCATAGAGGGGAAAAGTTTTACCATTACGACTACTACTAAGGCAACTAGCAGGATAGATGTCACGGCTCGTCTAGTAAAGACGTTGCTTTCATTTTTAAACTAGTAGGTTCTCGTTCTAATTGTAAGTATATCAATCCCACCTCCTCTGAGATAAGTTCTTCATACAATAATGTAGCTATTTGGACTTCTCAAATGCACGCAAATTGTTAAAAAATATTTTAAAACGTCAATAAAAAAATGGAAAATTAACTTTTTAATGTTTTCTTTTACGTTTAAGATAAAGAACAATTCCAAGTTTATGTCTTAAAAATAGACAAAACATATTTCTCTTACATAAAAGCTACATTTTTGCATTTTAAATTAAATTGCCGTAAATTCTTAATCTTTGTTGACATAGTTATCGCATCTTGACGCGAACAATTAGACCCGACGAATTTTCTCTGGATGATTATACACGTTATGATTTTATAAATTCCTTTTATTGTTGATTTCAAAAATAATTAATTTCTTCAAACAAACACTGTTCGTGCTCTAAAGGTGTCACAGATCTGAACTTATTTGAAATTATTCCCAGCAGCAGCAGTTTTCGAAAAAAGAAAAAAGAATAGTATATTATGTCCCCTACATACTTTCATTAATAAAAATGACGACAATTTTAATTCAAACATTATTTTCAAAAATCTTTTTTATAAAGACTGTACTATATTATGTCATTATTTTTAGCTAAATGTTTTTATACAATATTTTTTTTAATCAAATAAGGACGATTTTGCTATACACTAAACAAAAGTATTTATTTTACATTTTATAAATTTAAAAAAAATCCCTAAAAAAGTAGACAACAGGAACTTTTAATATAAAATTCCTTGGAAAATAATCTAACAATTTAGGGGAAAAAAAGATATATATTTTTTTCTTATTTACGAGACTTAAGTTTCAAGGTTTAAGAAGCCCTATGACCAAATCTGTTCTAGTATCGATTTATTTTTTTTTTTTTTTTACATATGTTCCGTCATTGAATTATCTATCAAAAAATGTAAAATCTATTTTCATACAGAAAAAAAAATTACCAAGATATTTGTAAGGGGGTTCAATGTTCGAAATAAAAACTAACAAAAAAAATTATTAGCCTTTTCAATTTAGTAAACATTTATTTACAATAAAAGTATGTCTTTGATTACTTCATATACCGAAAGTTTTATTAAAATCGGATAGTTAGTTTATTTTAGATGATTTTTAAAAGAATTTCCTGTGATCCCCCTCTATAGCATGTGTGCGAAAAGACGCATACATTTTTTTAACTTTTTTTTTTTTAAAGTACGAAGAAAAACAGTTAATTCAAAGATAAAATTATCCGATTTAGAAAAATTACTCAGAGTAAAAAAAATTAATAAAATAATCCGTTTTACATACAAAGGGTTATTTTTATGTGGAAACGGGGTTCCTAACTTCACATATTATTGGTTTTGACAGATTTTTTTTTTTTGTTGTAGTTTCAGACTAACCCCGGAATATTTTTTTTAGTTGGAACTAAAGCAAAGAAAAGACAATAAGTATTACAAATGTTGTCAGTTTTGCTCTTCCGTATATTATAAGAATCAAACATTACTATTCAACAATAAAAATGACAAATTCTTTTAAAAATCTTAATATATCGTGGATCAGATAAATTTTTAGTTCACCTGAATTTTAAAATTCATATATTTAAATATCCATGAAAAATTTGATTTTTACACACAAAAAAAAAAGATTTTAAACATTAAAAAAAAAAAAAAAAAAAAAGATTAAAAATCTCTAAAGAATTAATTTCTTAAAAATTTTTTTTTTCTTGACAATTTAATAGAATATAGTACATAGCAAAAAAAAAAAAAGGTTTCAAATAATAATATTATGACATTTTTTACACTTTTTATTTTCGATTTCATGAATATTCCTAAAAAAAAAAAAACTACTGCTTTGTATGTTATACAATTTTTTTGGATATAGTTATTCAGACTCTTATCTTTATATAAAAAGAAGTAAAAAAAGTTTTCTGATGGTTGATTTTTTTTCATCTCATAAAATAAAATAGGTAAACCTCGTAAAAAATTTTTTTTAGGAAAAAACTATTTCAGACATATTTACATCCAAAGGTAAATACTTATGGAATTTTCCTTAAATTTTTCATAGAATTTTTAAAAAATCCTTTTATCGCAACTCGTTTTTAGCTACGTTAAATTTCTGTTGATTTAACAGTGCAAAAATGATAACATTGTTTTTCAATCATAATTTTCATTATTCCGTAAGCTGAAAAAAAAAAAATTAAAAAGATCATCAGGAGTGTGTTTAATGTTTCTTCTTTCGAATGGAAAATTTGTTTTCAAGATGATATCAATTTTTCTGCAAATTTCATTGTGTTAAATATAGGGGGGGGGGTAAATTTATTCCGATAAATCCATTTAAAAATGAATCTTAACTCTAAGATACGACTTACTTTTCTATTTCTTTTATTTAGAACGTAGAAAAATCTTAAATAAAAACATGATTTTAATTCATAATTGACAAATAAAAGTATTTCTGAAGAATATAAAAACAATCTTAAAAATGATAAATACACAGAAGACTACAATTTTTAAAATTAAAGATTAAATTTATTATAATTCATATATTAACTAAAAACAAAAGGAACAATTTATAAGATCAAAAAATTTCATTTGGAAGAAAAAGCAAAAATTTCAGTAATAATTTTTAACATTTAACACAAAAAATTATTTTCTTTTGTCCAATTTAGATTTATTATTTAAAAATAATTCCAGTAATTTTATGTATAAAACCAGAGAAAAATATAAATACGAAAAAAAAAAAAAAAAACCTTAAATACATTTAAGAAATAATTTTAGAAAAATGTTTTTAAGGAAAAAAAAACGAATTAAGAAACAATTTCTTTTCTTCCTTAAAGACGAAGCTTTAAAAAAATCCAGAAAAAGTTTAATGTTCATTCATTCATTGAATAAAAAAAAAAGATTTACATAAGTAAATTTATCTTTTGATAAATAAATAAAAAATAAAACTTTACTTACCTTTATTTTATTTTTGCTGGGTTTTACGTTTTTTTGGGGGGATACTACCTGACTTAAAATAATGTCCCTTCTATAATGAGTGAGTGACTTTTTTTTAAAGGGGAATACTACCCCACTTAAAAATAACGTCCCTTCTATAATGAGTGACTGACTGACTAAAAACAGGAGAGTAAAGAATTGGGGTGTGCCTGCAAGTTCGCTTTTTTTCTTTTTTTTTAATAAAGCTTTTTATTTCTTCCTTCCTTACTTTTCTTTTTCTTTCTTTCTTTTAAATATTTTTTTTCCTTCCTTCTAAAAATTAAACCAACTTTTAATGTTTCTTCGTTCTAATGGACAATTTTTTTTCAAGATATTAACCTTTATGCAAGTTTCATTGTGTTAAATTTCACAGGGAAAATTGCTGGTAGCTAGTAAATACTTACTAAAAACTTTTTTACTTTTTACTTTAAAATTTCTAACTATTATACCGTAGATAATCGACAAGCATGCGCGTAGATAAATCATTAAATAAAAACAAATAATATCTTAAAAACAGATTAGTTATTTTTTTAAATAAAAGGTCATAGAATATCGTCATCTACCTAAAGCGCATAAAATCATAATCTTAGATGAGACGGGTGTAAGTTAAAAAATTTAAAAAAAAAACCTTTATTTTACCGACATATTACGAAACATCACTTAATTACGATTGGGTCGGACACAAGGACGAACAAGTGAAATAACCGTAGTCAAATCAAATTTTAATAAAAAAATTTTTTACTTACTTGCGTCAACAGTCCGTTTTAAAAGTTTTCCAGTAAATAATAATTCCCATCCACCCATTTTCTGTTCGTACTATCCAGGATTTCACATTCGGTTTGCCGAAAAGTTTCAAGGGCTGCTATTAAACAACCCTATCGTTAAAAAAAGAAAGAAATTAATGAAAAGGAGATTTTAAAATTATGAAAAGGCCGATCGGATAGTCTATATAAATATACTGATGATGAAGCGGAACAAAGGAGGGCGGTGTCGAACAAGACTTGTTCTCTCTGCATAATAAGTCCGGGGCATTGCTGCTGTTTTCTAAGTGATCGCCAGTGAAATCATACTTAAAGTATCGGTGCCTATTAAATCACCGAAGTTAAGCATCGATAAGATTGTTCAGTTCCATTTCGGAACTGAATGTGTTCATTTCGGTGATCTAGTGAGAACCGGTGCTTTAATTGAGAATCTCGTTGCTAAGCTTTGTTTAGTCTGTCTCACATATCTGCTGAACTAGAACGGGTTCCAGTGCTTTAAATATGACCCGATATATCTTCTCTTAAAAGCATACATATAAGAAAAATTATAGTTAAATTATCTACCCCTGCCACCAGCGGACGAATCGCCAAATATACGATATTGGTGCCTAAATTAAATCCCTTGACAAAAATCACTTATCGTGGGACTGTCAATCAGCCGAGTCGCGTTTTCAAGCGCTTCCTTTACCTTATACACCCCAGCACTTATCGTATGAGCATTCAACAGGCGAGACGCGTTTTTTAAGCGCTTCCTTTGCCTTGTCAAACTGCGAGTGGTTTCATCCAGTGCACTTCACCTTTTCAACCAGCGAGTGGAATAATATTCCAGCACTTACCTCAACCCAACAAGATAAGTCTGGCTAGCAAATGCCGCAAATCTGCACCTCCCCTTTTGTACCTTTTGAATATATGTCTCTTTAATTTCAATTGTTGTTATCGTCTTCTTTCATCCGAAATTACTTGCTTATCATCGGGAAATTTTAAGAGTCCCGAATATCTCTTATACACAAAAGAATATTTTGTGAAGGCCTTAAAGAAACCTGATTCATTGAATGTTGACATTGAGAATATGTTGCTGAAGTATAACGAATGGCAATTTTATCTTTAGGTTGAGAATGAAGAGTATTATTTTAAAAAAATAATAATAGAAAGAGAAGCTAATTAATTTTTTTTAGCTTTACCATGCATATACTATTACATAATTGATAGGTTGTCTATAAATTATGTACAGTAGTGTAGAAATTAAAAACAATGGTAATTCTGAATGATGGACAAAAAATGTATAAGTAATTGACAGGTTTAATTAGCCTTGTATTTGGTATGTGCAACAAAAAGGACTGATTCCCGACCCTAAGAAAATATCTCGGACATTCTAGTTTAGGCCGTAACTGGGTCTTGTCGCTCCTACTAGCCAGGGAGATATTCCCTTGCTACAGGCAACTATGACCAGTAATAAAGCCTAAGTCATGAAACCACATTCTGCTTTGTCTCTTTCTTTTTCCTTCCTTAAATTCCTTCCTTTTTAGCGCAACCACCAAATGAGAAGGGGTTAAAAGCGAAAAACCAATGGAACACAAACGAGAATATCCAGCTACTTTAAACTATAAAATACCCAAACCACTTGCTATTCTATAGGACTGCCAATCAACTCTCGGTCCCAGAGACTTTTCCTGTTTTAAGTATGGTCATACACTTGTTTGGTTGAGTTTGCATGAGTACAAAAGTTTCCTTTCTTATATATGTCGTGCTACAGCTTGGGTTTTGGCGGAGGCGTTCTGTCAACATTAGGCACTGCCAAAGTTACCGTAAAATCCGTATTTTACAAAATTAAATTACCCCCTCCCCCGATTGAAAAAATTACCAATACTTGGAGAATTATCTGATTTTAATGAAATTTTCAGTGATGATTTATCAATGAATGAATTTTATAATGCATCAGTTATTTTATTTGATAACATGTTCCAATACTGAGTGTTTCGATTAATAGATCCAATGTAGTAAAACATATTCAAAATAGGTTTGTATTTAGTATGTGTCTCTAATCTTCAGGGTAATAATTTTTTTGCAAACAAGAAGGTAAATTTTCAACTTTCAAACAAAAACGTTGATGTACATTTCCTCCTTGTATTACTCGTGAACAGAAACCAAAATCAACACACAGTCACACATACATATATATTATAAAGCTCTCCTAAAATGGATAGAGCACTCCAAGCAGCCTTATATGTTTATGATAGAGACACGTGGTGTAATGGATAGAGTTGTAGGAAATGAACTTGTTGACCCGAGTTCAATTCCTGGATGAAGATGTTTGCATTTCACATTGCGCAAATACCCTTAAGAAAGGTATGCATCCAACTACTCTCCCTCCAGTTATGGGTAAAATAGCAGGGCAGACTGGGCTCTTAACCTTGGACAGGTAATCAGTCTAGGAGAAGAAAAACTCCACTTAAGAACTTGACCTTGTGTCACATCCTGCTCGCGTGGAAGTATTGGTAAATATATATTCATATCAGTAAATTGTCTTTCTCAACGTGGTTCATGTAGATAGGGTGGAGGTTAAAACTCTGACTGATGACAAATTGGTTGAGTGTCAATCCTGTCCTGACACAGCATGCTTTTCTAGCAGCATTAAAGAGACATGTTACATCGAAACAGAACTGTATGTGGTCTGTTAGAGTGAGATGATATATATATATATATAATATATATATATATATATATATATATATATTATGCACTTAGTCGCTTGATTTTTAAATGAACATCAAAATTTTATTAAAAAGAAAAACAACAAAAACAAATTTGATAATATAAAATTTCAAAATAGAGTTTATTAAAATGACATCAAAATCCTCAAGAGATTCTTCCTTTTGCTCTACAACAATCAGCAACCAAATTCTGCACTACACAAGAGTTGGTCAATTAGCAAAGATTTACATTGATCAGCTCCGTGAGGACACTGCATGTTGTGAGGACGACTTGCCAGTAGCGCTGACTGATAGGGACAGGTAGTGAGAAAGAGTCATGGAAATCCATGCTTTCAATATAACATGATAATGATCATGGAATATCAAGTGATGTTTTGCACACCCTGTATATGGGTGTTTGCATGTGGATATGACAGACAAAGTTTATGTATTCTTTTTTTTTTTTCTCTGTTGGTAAAAATTGTGAATCCTTGTGGTGACATCATCATATCATGATAGAAAAAAATGACACATACTTGATTGAATCAGTGACTTTACTAACTAGCTATTCAACTGAAGCTGGTTTGTTTTTTTTTTAGTTTTCATATCTGTTGGAGGAGAAATTTTTGTTAACTAATAAATTTTCTGTCAATTTTACTTCAGGGTAGATATTACACTCTTGGAGGCAGAAAGATTTGCTTGTTTTAATTGATTTACTGAATCAGAGACCATAAGAAATTTTCTATCACTTTCCTTCTGGGTAGAAATTACACTCTTTGAGGCAGAAAGATCTGCTTAAGTGCTGGGGATTTACTGAATCGGATACCATGAGAAAACACTCTCAATATCACTGTCTCTTTCCTATGTACAGTTTTCTTGCACAATGGATAGGCACAGCCTCACATTTTTAGCAAGTAGTGTAATCTAAAACCACTGTGAGTTTATATATCTTGCTTGACTAAGTGTCAAATGTTAAAAAACATTGTCAATGATTTATTGAAAGTAATCTTATCTAAAAAGTATTAGTATAAACCCAATCCCAATTATCTAACTTACGGAATGGTAATTTAAATGAGTGAAAAATATGATGTGGTAAAACTACAAGTTTTGTATTTTTTGCCTATACAATGCTCCCAAATTTCATGGTTAAGCACTGTAGGGGTGACATTAGTTGACCTTTCACCGTTTAGCATATAAGCAAATACTTGCCTGTTTACAGACTGGAGTTCGCTAGTGATTGTAAAAACATACATCCTGTAAATGTTTGTTTGCATTAATTAATTGTTCGTCTTTTGCTTTGCTGATTCATAAGTACATTTTTTTCATTTACACCATCAGCATCCGGTTATTTATTAGGGGTTGGGGTTAGTTTTATAATTTAAAAAAAAAACTCTAAAAATCATGTTAAAAAACAACCGGATGTTGACGGTGTAAATGAAAAAATGTACTTATGAATCAGCAAAGCAAAAGGGGTGCCTAAAGGTCATATAGTCCGATTTTATTTTTTTAAATTTAACCAATACTAACAATTCTATTCCATTTCTTATCCTAAAAGTTTCTAGCAAGGAACACGAATATACCTTAACATACAAAAAAGTTTCTAGGGATGAAAAAAAATAAGCTGGACCTAAAGTAATAGATGACAACACACACTCAGGTGCTGTAGCTTTCCATGTTTTACTAAGCTGAACATGGAAAAAAAAATTATAGAAATCTCAAGGCAAATAATTTCTAGATTCCTTACATTTTTTTTTCTTTTTTAACATATTGTAACATATATTTCCTATTATTTTGATCAAACAGAAAAAAATATATATGAATAATTGAATTAAATTATAAAGTATATTCTTTTTTTATATTATTCTTTCTGCCCAAATGTTGATGTAATATTTTTTCTCTCACTTATTGTTAACCTCTCTGAAGAAATAAAAATCCGGCGTATCAAACACTTAAACACATGAACGTAATAGCATCAGTAGAAAAAATAATATTACATATATAATTTATTTTTAATATATTTTAAACGATTAAATTCAGCTAAAACTTTTATCAAAATGAGCCTTTTGTGTGAAATACTTACAGACTATAACTCACATCGTTCAATATTTTAAGACCTACAATAGTTCCTTCTTAGAAATCAATAATATAAAAAAACATTAAATAGATTATGTACAGAAAATGAGTAACTTTTTCATATTGATTTGAATGAAATATCTTTTTTTGGTTCACAACAGATAGGAAAACTAAAGGGTCAACAAAAAAATCTGGCTTCTTTGCAAACAAAAATTCAGAAAGAAATATATTTAAAAATACAGAGGTGCAGATTGCAGAATAACCAAGCCTCACGGTGAAACAGTGTGTGCCGGGTGTTTTAACATATGACGTTTGAAAGATGACTTCCGATTAAACGCTGCACCACAGGTTTCACAAACAAAAGGTTTTTCACCAGTGTGTATAAGAACGTGGCGCCTATGTGTTGAAGCATAAGAAAATGATGCTCCACACACTTCACAGGGAAAAGGTTTCTCTACAGTTTGTGCTGAGTGTTTTAACATGTGATCTTTGAGATATGACTTCTGATTAAATGCTGCACCACAGGTTTCACAAACAAAAGGTTTTTCGCCCGTATGTATACGAACATGGCGCTTAAGAGTGTAACCACGAGAAAATGATGCTCCACACACTTCACAAGGAAATGGTTTCTCTCCAGTATGAGTTCTCATATGTTGTTGAAGAATAGCAATCGTAGAAAACATAGATCCACAGACCTCACAGTCATAAGGTTTTTCTCTTGTGTGAATCAACATGTGTGATCTAAGGTGCGCATTGCGGGAAAATTTTGCTTCGCAAAGTTCACAATGAAAAGACTTCTCTCCGGTGTGTATCAACATGTGTCGTTTTAGATGCGAACTTCGGGAAAATTTTGCTTTACAAATTTCACAGAAGAAAGGTTTCTCTCCTGTGTGAGTCAACCTATGTTGTATAAGATGTGAACTGAGTGTAAACCTGGCACTACAAACCTCACAATTGTAGGGTTTCTCTCCAGTGTGAGTTAATACATGTCGTTTAAGGTCTGAACTGCGAGAAAATTTAGCTCCACAAACTTCACAATGATAAGGTTTCTCTTCTGTGCCTTTCAGCAGACCATCTTTAATTTGATTTGTTCCCCGTGAAAGAGAGTTTCCATTCAGTAGTTTCACCTCACTGTGCGTCTTCATGTGTTGCTCAAGGCTTGAATCACAGGAAACTGCCAATCCACAAATATCACAAAGCACAGGCTTTTTTACATCTTCAATATCCATACTGCTGATCCAATTTAAACAAGATTCAAACTGAAAAAAGAAAAAAATTACCATTATGAAACCTGTGTTTATAAGATTACTAAAAAAAAGTGACCCATTGGGTCACCTATTGAGCTCTGGCTAGATAATTGGGATTAGGGAAAAGTGACTTTGAAAAGCGAATTAAATTTTTAAAAATAAATACAGCTGGAGAACTAAAAAAAGACAAAAAAATATTAAAATAATTTTGTAAGATTTCTAAGAAATTTGACTTAATTTGAATTTAATTGGGTTTATTTCAACAATATAAGCATGACCACCATCACCCCCTAAAAATTTGAGAAAGAAGTGACAAAGTGCAGAATTATGTAGAATGATCTTATTCCATTCATAAACACATGCAGCTGTGAATACTCATTAGCACCCAGTGTTCCCACTTATTTTAAGAAATCATTTTCCAGGACATTTTCAGGACATTTTTAAAATTTTACAGAACGTTCACGCCAATTTCATAATTTAATCGATATTAATCCAATATCGACACATTTAGACAGATTTATTGTTACTTTTTTATGATGCGGGGTTGATGAAAAGTCCACTTTAAAGTTATAAATTATTTAAAGCACACTCTGACTTTATGGACATCCTGTACAATAAAATTGTCTGGCCTCCTGTTTTTGCTTAGCCATGATCTATCTTACTGGTCTTTATTTCTTATCAGAAAACTCAATTTAGATATCTTATACCCCCACCCAATGTTTTAAATAAATGTTTTTTTTTTGTTTTTTTATTGAATTTTAATAAACTAAAATTTTAAATATTATTCTTTCTTTTTATCCGCAAATATATGTAGATATTTTACAATATCTGTAATATATTTCATATACTATTGTGTATTAAAGTTATATTTTCAAGTTGGAATAATACACAGGGAAGAATATGGAAAACAAGATGTCTTAAAGAAGCAGTTGGGCTGTAATGACCAAGTGAGTAAACCAAATACAGAGATGAACACAATATGGGAACCAAACCATAAAAGGCAAAATCAATTTGTTTTTTAAGTAGATTATTTTAAAAATATTGAAAAAGACTAATGATGGATTTTATGCCTAGAGGCTAGGTTTTTTTTTTTGTAGAAATTCAATCAAAATTTGTATAAATCTGTCAAAATTTTTTTTTTTTTTAAACAGGTTAGGTTTGTAAAATATCTAAATTAATGTGCCAATAAAAAGCCGGGGGGGGGGAATAACATCTATATTAAAAACAAATTAAAATTAATCAAATCGATTATTTAATGTCAAATTTCTGTTTAAGTCGAAAAGTATAAAAAAAAAAAAAGAAAGCAAAATGATATTAAATATTTCAACTTTTTCGACCTACTAGAATAAAAAGTAAGTATATATTGATTATTTTATCAGTTTTTCTCTTAGAAAAAATATTCAAATTTTCTTTTCATTTCATTTTCGATTTTAAAAATTAATACCAAAACCGAAGACATTTTTTTTAAGTCAATTTCACTGTGAAATTTTAATATTAAATTTTTTCAAGTTTTTATTCATTTTAATAGTAAATTTTCATATTAAAGTTTTTATTCATTTTAATAGTAAATTTTGACTAAAAAAAAGTATGTCCGTTACATAGCTATTTGCAAAATACGCACGAGGATTGTTAAAAAATATTTTAGAACGTCAATAAAAAATTGAAAATTAACTTTTTAATGTTTTCTTTTACGTTTAATATAAATAACAATTCCAAGTTTATGTGTTATAAAAAAGAAAAAACAAATTTCTCTTACATAAAACCTAAATTTTTGCATTTTAAAGTAAATTTCCGTAAATTCCCAATCTTTGTTGATAAACAAAGTTCGGAAATATTTTTAGAAGAATATATGATCGCATCTTGACGTGTGCACTGTTTTTTATATGGAAGATCATACATATAATAATTTATTTTCTGAAGGAAAATCAAATTGCTAATTTAACATTTGCTTGATGTCTCACGATTTAACTTATGTACCTCAACAACCCAGCGCTGTAACAACAACGATAATAACAACAACTAAAAGAGTTTTCCTCAAAAACCAAAGCGGATATTATTTCCGTTAGATCCATCCATTAATAAGAATGACGACAATTTGTAATTCAAACATTATTTTCAAAATTTTTAAAAATAAAAACCGAAATATGTTGTCATTTTTTTTAGCTAGATATTTTTATACAATATTTTCTTTGTTTAATAAATACGATTTTGATATCCGCTAAACAAAAGTATTTATTTTACATTTTATAAATTTTTAAAAATCCCTGAAAATTAAAAACAAAAAACAAAACAAGTAGACAATAGGAACTTTTAATATAAAATTCTTTAGAAAATAATCTAACAATTTAGAAAAAAAAAAAAAATACATATTTTTTCTTATTTACGAGATTTAAGTTTCAATGTTTAAGATGTCCTATTACCAAAACCAAATTAGTAGCGATTTAGTCTTTTTTTTTACGTATGTTTCGTCATTGAATTATCTTTCCAAAAATGTAAAAATTATTTATATAAAAGAAAGAAAAAAAAATTACTAAGATCTTTGTACGGGGGATCAATGCGCGAAACAAAAACTAACGAAAAGAATTATTAGCCTTTTCAATTTAGTAAACATTTATTTACAATAAAAGTTCGTCTTTTATTAACCGAAAGTTTTATTAAAATCGGATAGTTAGTTTATCTTATATGATTTTTAGAAGAATTTCCTGTGATCGCCCTTTTTTAGAGCCAGCGAGAAAATGCACATGCCTACCGTTACAGCCAGCCATATGTAGATGTATAATCGTAAGAGGGTAATAATGTGTAATTTTTTCTGTCTAAATTGCGGCCTGAAAATTACCCTTTCGCATGTAATACGGATAGGTTTATTTATAATTTAATATAACGATGTAATTTTTCCCAATCGGATAATTTGATCTTTGAATTAACTGTTTTTCTTTGTAACAACCCTGTATGATCTTTAATTGTTTTTTACGAGATTTTTATAAACAAAGTTCGGAAATATTTATTTCCGTTTTCTTCAAGATGGCCTAAACTGCTCATGTGACTGTTTTGGTGATACCTAATACTTACTGAAAACTTTTTTACTTTTTACTTTTACATTTTTTAACTATAGTGTAACCGTAGCGGTCGGACAAGCATGCGCGTAGATAAATCATTGAATAAAAGCAAATAATATCTCAAAAACAGTTCATTAGCGACGATTAGTTATTTTTTTTTAAGAAAAAGTCATAGAATATCGTGATCTACCTAAAGCGCATAAAAATGATAATCGGAGATGAGACGGGTGTAAATATTTTTTTTTTAAATACTCTTTATTTTACCGACATATAACGAAACATCGCTTAGTTAGGATTGGGACGGATACAAGGACATAAATTAGGAACAATAAAGAGAAATAACCGTAATCAAATCAAATTCTAATAAAACAACAAAAAAACAAAACAAACTTTACTTACTTGCGTCAACAGTCCGTTTTAAGCTTTCAGTAAATGATAATTCCCACCCACCCATTTTCCGTTCGTACTATCCAGGATTTCACATTCGGTTTGCAGAAAAGTTTCAAGGGCTGCTATTAAACAACCCTATCGTTAAAAAAAAGAAATTAATGAAAATGAGATTTTAAAATTATGAAAAGGCCGATCGGATAGTCTATGTAAATATACTCAAGAGTTTCACTGATGACGAAACGGAACAAAGGAGGGCGGTGTCGAACAAGACTTGTTTTCTCTGCATAATAAGTCGTGGCATTGCTGCTGTTTTCTAAGTGGTCGCCAGTGAAATCATACTTAAAGTATCTGTGCCTATGAAATCACCGAAGTTAAGCATCGATAAGATTGTTCAGTTCCATTTCGGAACTGAATGTGTTCATTTCGGTGATCTAGTGAGAACCGGTGCTTTAAGAGAGAATCACGTTGGGCTGACTGTTCAAATTAAAACTGAAAGTTTTTTGGTGGTCCTAGGTACCACCAAACCGTTTAGGCCATCTTGAATAAAACGGAAATAGATATTTCCGAACTTTGTTTATAAAAAAATCTCGTAAAAAAAAAGATCGTACAGGGTTGTTACAAAGAAAAATAGTTAATTCAAAGATCAAATTATCCGATTGGGAAAAATTACATCGTTATCTTAAAAAATAAACAAACCTGCCCGTGTTACATGCGAAAGGGTAATTTTCAGACCGTAATATAGACAGAAAAGTTACTATTATTTCCCTTTTACGTTTAACCAGTAAAAGTATGGAATGAAAATTTGAATATTTTTTCTAAGAGAAAAACTGATAAAATAATCTATTATACTTACTTTTTATTTTAATTATTGAAAAAAGTTAAATAAAATATTTTTTTCACGCTAACACTGTCAGCCTAACAGGAACAAACTTCGGTTACTTAGAAGCGTCTCGTCTCTTTGTAAAACAAATATGTCAGCTATGCTCTTCCGTATATTCTAAAGGTCATACATTACTATTCAACAATAAAAATTACAAATTTTTAAAAAAAAATTAATCGAGCTCGTATCGGACCAATGTTTAGTTCACCTGAATTATAAAATTCATATTTTTAAATGTCCGTGAAAAATTTGATTTTTTGACGCAGGAAAAAAAAAAATTAAATTTATTTCACGCAGAAAATAAAAATATTTAATCACACAAAATATTGAAAATCTCTTAAAAATTAATTTCTAAAGAAAAAAACTTTTTTTTTTTTTTCAATTTAATAGAATATAGTACAAATCAATTACAAAAGCAAGAAAAAGTTTTCAAATATTAATATTATGACATTTTTTTGCACTTTTTATTTCCGATTTCATTAATTTTTCCTCAAAAAACTACACCTCGTACATTCATACAATTTCATTGATATAGTTATTCAGCCTCTTATCTTTATAGAAAAAAAGAAAAATATTTTTCTGACGCGTCATTTTTTTTATCTCATAAAATAAAATAAGGGGCGGGGATAGACCTCGTAAAAAAGTATTTCCCTAATATATTTTAGAAAAAAACTATTTCAGATGTATTTACATCCAATGCTAAACATTTATGGACATTTTCGTGAAAATCAGATTATTAATTGATTTTTCATAGATTTTTTTTTTAAATCCTCTTATCGTAACTTGTTTTTAGCTACGTTAAATTTCAGTTGATTTAACAGTGCAAAAATGAAAACATTGTTTTTCAATCATAATTTTCATTATTTCCGTATGCTGAAATTTTTTTTAAAAAAAAAATCATTCAGCAATATATTTTATGTTTTTTTTTAGAATGGAAAAAGAATTTTCAAGAAAATATTAAATTTTCTGTAAGTTTCATTGTGTTAAATATAGGGAGGTAAATTTCACAGGGTCAAATTGGTGGTACCTTGGTCCCCAATGACAGTTTAACTACAGTCTATGAATTAACATTTTGCGAATTGGGTTACGGTTTTAGGGGATTGAGGTTGTTTTTAATTACGTATTACTTAAAATAACAACAACAAGAAAAGACCCAAATTAACCCAAATTAGTATACATTAGGCAGTAACAATAATTTCGTCTGCTAGGAGTTTTAAAAGCGAATTAAGAATTAAATATATTTTTTAAAGTCAAACTTTGTCTAAATCGATAAGTAGTAACATACTGACCATCATTAAAAAAGAAAAAATATCATTACATATGCAGTTTATTTTTAAAAGATTTAAAACTATTTGTTTTGGTCAATTTCGACTCGATCCGCCATTTAGCCTCTTTTTCGATGGTTTTAAGTGCTTGTTTACAATTTTACTGTAACATTCGCGATTGCAAAAAAAAATTACCAAAAATCAGGTAATTATCCGATTTTAATGAAATTTTCAGTATTGATTTAACAATTAATGAATTTTATAATGCATCAGTTATTTTATTTCAAAATTTTAATTTAGTGTTTTTGCTATGAAAAATTAATATATAAAATTCATTTAAAATATGAAAATCCTGATGTTAAGTTTAAAATGTTATATTTTTAGATTCTAAAAATAAATATCTACTTAATGCAAACCTTATTTTAGGCGCCAAAGTAATAAGTTTTGAAGAAAAACTTGATTGAAAATGTATCCCCTCCCCTTTTTAAGCAGAAAAAACATCGATGTATAACTTTTTCTTTTATAAAATAATAGCCAATTAAATAATTATCGAAATGAGTAAAAAAGAAATCTCCAAAAAATGTATTATTTATTTATTTTTTACATTTTATTTTTCGATTTTCGGTACTTATTTTTCATAGAAACGCAACCGTAAAAAAATGTTTTTTTTGTTTTTATTCATAAGTTCGGTCTTTTATCTCATTAGTTATACTGTAATTAGTATCAGGTAAGGACCAACTTGAAACAATTTTACGCCCCCAACATAAGGGGGTTAAAATTAAGTGACCTGAAAAAAATGAGAAAGTTTTGAAATAAAATAAATAATGCATTATAAAGATCATTTATTGATTAATAAACACTGAAAATTTCATTAAAATCCGATAATTTGCTGATTTTTGGTAAATTATTTTCTGTAGAGGGGGGGCTAAAGTCATTTTGTCAAAAACGCATTTTAGGCTCCGTTTGCCAGTCCCTAAAAAGTAAACAAACAAAAGTTTACAGACGAAATGGTACTAAAAGTTAAAAAAAGAAAAAGGTGTAATTTACACCTTTTTCTATTTTAACTTTTAGTACCATTTCGTCTGTAAACTTTTGTTTGTTTACTTTGTTCTTCGTTATTCTGATTGACTTTGCAGTCTTCTATTTCGAAAAGACAGTTTTCATTGGCTCATTTTTATTTCGGAGCTACTTAGTTTTTATACGAATTTATCCGTTTAAATGGAAATTGATGAATTATTTTTAAACAAGATACCTATTGGAAAAAAATGAGTAAAATTCTTTTCTGATTTTTTATTAATAATTACGTAAAAATTATTCATACTAGGTGTACAACAGACATTTTTCAAAAACTAAGCCTCTTTTGACGCCTGGGACTGTAGCCTATATACTTTATGGAGTGTTCAAATAAGGAAACCGTCACGATTACGCCCCCTTTCGTGAATGAGTCAGCATTTGAAATAGCGGAGAAACGGAGGACGTGCGTAAAACATCACGTGGGAGAACATCACGTGTGATAGCTGTAGTAGTAGTTAGTTAACAATAACAAAAACAAACAACTCCTGGAATTTGTAACCGGATGACCATGTGAGTAAAAATAAAATGTTTTAGCCATCTTTACTTACACTCTACTTTAACTGGTAAAAAAAAGAACAGTTTTCTCGTTTATTGCTAGCATAAAATAAACTGAACCCTCATTTTATGTCCGTGTTTTTGCAATAAATGTTTTATTTTTCTTGCACCCGTTATTTTACAATACTAAATATATTTTATTTATTTTAATATTCACTTCAATATGTATATTTTAAAAGTCTTTATTTTGTGAGAATGGTTAGTTTTAAAGTGGGGGTTCGTTTTTCACTTCAACTTTTTACTCGGAAATTCCTACGATAAAATGCCCAAGCCTAATTTTATGGTCGGAATTTACGAGTAAAAAGTTGAATATTACCTTTTGTTGTTGTTATTTCTTTTCTTTTTGGCTTTGGTACTCTAAAATAAAAACATTAGATTTTAATCATCGTCGACGAAAAAACAAAATTACGGTCATAAAAGGATAGGCATTAGCAATAATTTCGTCTGCTAGGAGTTTTAAAAGCGAATTAAAAATAATTAAATCTATTATTTAAGGTCAAACTTTGTCTAAATCGATAAGTAGTAACATACTGACCATCATTAAAAAAGAAAAATATTATTACAATATGTAATTTATTTTTAATACATTTTATACATTAAAAATCGTCCGAATTTCAACAAAAAGTTACGTTGAATTTATTTTGATTTATCGTGTTCAATAATCGTTTTAAAATATTTTAAAATACTTATAAACATTTCTTTTTAGAAATAAGTAAAGCGTTACTTTAAATACATATTTATTAAATATTACTGAAATTTTACTCACTCGTTTTAACTTTTAACCAAGTAAAATCTGTTTTTTGTATGTAAAAAAATTAAAAAATATATTAGTTTGGTCTGAAAATAAAATTTGCATATTCATTTCCCCTTCGTGTATGGTATTCCAGAACCGCTAAAAAAATTTCCCCATACGGGAAAATGAGCACCCCTAAAACTCAAAAAGTAAAGAACTTTTAAGAATTTTATTTTTTAAAATCTGATAATCAGGTTTTGATCGCTAGGCATCCCTGATTATTTAATCAGGAAAGCGCCTAGCAGTTAAAACCTGAAACAAGGGAAGATAACTCTTCCAGCCCACACAGGCTCAGATAATTGCTACAGTGGTTTTAAACTTCAGTAGCTAACACCACTTTCTTATAAGGCATTAGGCCTCAGAAAGTCACCAAACACAGGTGAATTTACATATTGATATAAAATAAATTCCAACAAAGAGATAACAAATACAGACTTTATTGTCTGAACAACATTCAATATACACGATACAAAACAAGCTAGGATGAAAGTCCTAAGGGAAAAAGAGTCCTTGAAAAGTGAAGAGTTAAATAAATGGATGAAAGTCCTAAATGAAAAGGTTGTCATTTACTTCATAGGAAAAGCATCTCTATGTGGTGACATGGGCTGTAGACAGGCACGTATGTTTATGGAGCTATTCAAGGGCTGGTGAGCCGAACACCTCTATAGAGATAAGGTATAAAAAGGGTGCTGTGTACAGACACGTACAAGCCTGGAATTAGGGAGTAAGCTTCCCCCCCAAGTCTAAGAGGAATGAGGAAAAAACTTGTCTAGAGCATATCATAGAGAAAATGTAAAGGTTTTGTAGCGTTAGTTTCGTATTTGCCTGGTGGAGTTGTCTGCCCGGTTTAGTTTGCTGGTGCCCGCTAGGGGGGTATAGTATTTAAGCGCCGGGTTCAAACCCTTTCGGCCTCTTTTTCGTGCCTGATACTACGAGACACCATGGGTTAGTTAAGGTCTAACCCCGTCTCGTTCGACACAGCATGGACTATCCCTAGTCTCATGTCTGTACTTTTATATGTTATCTTGTACCATTCATGAATGTGTATTTATCGTTATATATGTAACCCTTTTTACCTATGTACTTTGTATCTATCTTTTTACCTATGTACTTTGTATCTCGTCATATCCATGTGCTGTATATATTAAATGTTTTGTCTGTTAACCTTCGTCGGAGTTTTGTATATTCAAAGTATATATAACTTTGAACCTTTCTTACAGTTTTGTTTTCTTGGAAATTATAATCATATAGTAATTATACTTACTATATGATTCATTCATTCATTTCTTTCTCTTTTCAGCTTGATTCTTGACAGTCTCAAAAAAGGAGGCTGTGTAAAGACACATATAAGCCTGGAATTAGGGGAGTAAGCTTCCCCCCCCCCATGTCTAAAAGAAATGAGGAAAAAAACTTGTCTAGAGCATATCTGTTCACTCACAGATAGAAGATAAAATTAGTTTTCCTGGGGCTGTTTTTAAATAGCCAGGCTGCAACGTCCCCTAGTGGCAAACCCTGTGGTAAGGAAAGATAACCCTTTGCCAATCTCTACCCCATTCAAACAAGGGAAGATAATCAATACAAGTATATAGAGATAAAAGCATTAGAGAAAATGTAAAGGTTTTGTTTTCTTGGAAATTATAATCATAAATCATATAGTAATTATACTTACTATATGATTCATTCATTCATTTCTTTCTCTTTTCAGATTGATTCTTGACAGTCTCAAAAAAAGCAGCATGAATACCAGTAAGAAAAAAAGAGCTTTCCACTGTGAAATTTGTGGATTAGCACTTCGCTGTAAATCCCATCTGGAGAGACATATAAGAACACACACAGGAGAGAAACCATTCCGTTGTGAAATTTGTGATGTTGCATTTTCGCAGAATTCACATCTTGGCAATCATATGATACTGCACACAGGGGAGAATGGTTTCCAGTGTGAAATCTGTGGATCTATATCTGCATCGAATGCAGCCTTGAAACGGCACATGAGAATACACACTGGAGAGAAACCTTTCAGCTGTGAAATATGTGGACGTAGATTTTACCAAAGTTCACACATAAGAGGACACATGTTAACACACACTGGAGAGAAACCTTTCCATTGCGAGGTTTGTGAAGCTACCTTTTTTCAGAATTCAGAACTCAAAGAACACATGCTATTACACACTGATGAAAATCCTTTCTGCTGTGAGATTTGTAGTGCTACATTTTCTAGGAAGAGTCACATAAAACAACACATGGCAATACATACCGGAGAGAAGCCCTTCCTCTGTGAAATTTGTGGAGCTGCATTTTCCCAAAACTCACACCTCAAACGACACATGTTAAGACATACTGGTGAGAAAGCTTACCATTGTGAAATTTGTGGATCTGCATCATGGTCAAATTCAGATCTGAAACGACATGTGCGAACTCACACTGGTGAGAAACCTTTCTCTTGTGAACTCTGTGGAGTAAAATTTTCTGAAAATTCACACCTCAAACGACATATGTTAATACACACAGGAGATTAAGATTTCAGTTGGATCATTCCATGTCAGTTCACCAGGGAGTTACACCCACCGACACCGAATTACCTGAAATTTGGCACAAATGTTCCCCTTCATGAGTTATGAAAGTGTGCCAAATTATTTTGTCTTAAACCATACTGTTCCGATTCTTAGAGGGGGGATATAATTTTCCTATTTTGCCTCAAAATTAAGGCCGTGCTGTGTCGCAAAATCTCAGTGTTTTTAAAATTTAAAAAAAAAAATACATTCAATATTTCTGAAATTTGGTATGTAAGGCAAATAAGGACTGTAGAATCCAAATATCCAACTATTTCAACCCTATACCTGATAGAAATTTTTTATTTTGCCAACCCAAATGCATGACTCCAAAATCAACAACTATTCACCTATGTAGCTTACAGTCAATCAAAAATATGTCCTCTTCAATTTTCATAATATTTTTTTCTTAACATTTACTATGTCTGCCTAAATTCATTAAAGAATTTTCTGTGGGAGAAAAGTCTACTTTAGAAGAAATGAACCTGCCAATTCATAGTTTTTTTCCTATGTACATGCAGGATTTCAGTGAAAGATTATAATTAAAGACAATCATCCTAATGCTCTATGAACTCTCAAATGTTGATATTGTGCTCAGTGACTTCTTAAACTATTCAATAATATTGTTTTTATTAATATATTTTGCAGATATTGTTTTTTTTTTAGATAGTCTTTAACAACTAGTAAACATTGCCTCAGGCATGATAATTAACAGTGCATAGAATATTTGTAGATACCACTAAACATGAAGTTAAAAGAAATTCTTTCTGTTTGCTTTTGTTTTTTTTTTCAAAATATTTTTTACTATTTTTCAATTGTTTTCATTAAACAAAAACATTTGATTTTTTCATTCAAAAGAAAGTGATAATAAAAATGAATATACAGGAGTCTTTAAAACATTACATTTTAAACTACACTGTGGCATAATTTTTGTTGTGTATATAGACCATCTTGGACAGATGATAAACTCTACCATTTGGTGTTATAGGGACATCAACAGTACACAGAATATTTGTGAATGGCACAAAACATATCCTTAAAATCCTCTTCCAGTAAAATGAACAGGATGGAAGAACTGGGCGCATTAACTTAATCAGCAAGTCATTCTCTGTATCAATTCAAATTTTATTGTCACACCTGCAACAAACATATATTGAAACAACAAATTTCACTGGTTTTTTTTTTTCAGTTCCAATAGAGAAGTCATATATTAGGTCATAGTTTTCATCTTCACTACTTTGTTTCATGGCTATTTTATCTCTGATGAGTGGAATAAATTGATGAAAACTTATTGTTCCTGGGACTGTGGATGCATTTTTGAATCTCATATTGAGGCTCCTCCTTGCTTCATCAACTTCCTCCTTTTCAACCAGAATAAATTTGATACCTTCAATTGCAGATCTGCAATATTCAAGATCTGGAGTCCCTAAGTCGTGTGATACTGAAATCCAGTGCTACCCAGTAACTCCTGTGACACTACCATTGCCAAACCGCATTGGTACCTTACCTTTCTTTGGATCACAGTGGCAGTGTGGAGAGGGGGATTTGCTGCAAAGGCAACAGCTTATCCTCCATATGAACCTGCCCAGGCAATGTGGTTCAAATTTTTTTTAAATAAATAGATAATTTTTTTAAAAATTTGACACTACTCCATTGTCTCTCTTTTACATACCTACTCACATATATATATATACATACATACATATACACACATATATACAAATATACACATATATATATATATACATGCATACATACGCATACATATATATATACATACATATATATATATATATATACATACACATACACATATATATACATACACATACATATATATATATATATATACATATACACATATATATATATACATACACATAGATAGATATATATACATACACATTATGTATGTAAGTCAGTCAAACACTCCCCTCTGATCTCACAATCACAAAAGTGGTGGGGGTAACCTGGCACTTCTTTGCAATGCGACAGTGACTCCTTTTTCCCTGGTTGTGTTGTGGGGTGCACTTGGATTGAGAATCCACATCCTTGGAGTGAGTGGTTGCACTAAAGTTTTGCTCTTCTTCGCCTCACAACTTCCACTGGAGCCAGGTTCAAGCAATTCATCACTCTCTGATGATATATCATTGCCACCAACCACAGATCTTTCACATGCCAAGGTTTACTGTTGATGATCACTGACTTTTGGCTAAGAATTCTGGTGGTCCATTCTGAATTTTAATGTGCACTGACCCTATGGTTTTTTCACCCAAACAGTGCCCCCACTCTGTACTGCCCCCACATCTCTTCAGGTTTAACCAAGGTTAAAAAGCCCAGTCTACTCTACTAGTTACTGTGACACAATATGAGTATGTCCACTAGTAGATATAAACTTTTACAAAATTCTAAATATAATGTATGGCGAGCGAAAAGATCATTCACTTTGTTTAAAAGAAAGAAAAAGAAAATAGAATAAATTCTACTTCATAATCTGTTATAGACAGGAAAGAGACAATTGCCCCATCATATTAATACCATCTCACTGCTAAACAACGATTTTAACCCTCCCGTTCCACTATCGGAAATGGCAAACGTATCTATATTGACCTAGGTACTGACAGCACATGACTGGATTTGTAAAAGTGCTTACAACCTCTGGATTTTGTGCCCCTGAAAGGGACAGCAGTTTAGCTATGATGACCAACCTTAGATTTTCCCGCAACAAGACGAGATACACACAGTTGGGGCGAATCTATATCTGGGAGCAGATGTGTCAATTTTAATCTCGCGTATTTTGCCATCACCCAAGACGAAGTGACGAGATGGATTTTGATATTCTGAGAATGCAGCAGTCAAAGATGATATATCTTCTCACGTTAACTAAACAAAAATGTTTCATCGTTGAATATTGGACATCTGATTAAAAAAAAAAAAGAAAGAGAAAAACAATTGTGAAAAATGCGTATGCCATCGAAAATACAAGAAGCTTCATTTCTGTTTGAATCATCCCAAGGACTTTGATGAATATCTTGCACATATTAAAAAAAAAAGACAGACAGAAAGACGTTCTTTTTTCCTACTGCCAGTGGTATCACAGTGAGTTGAATCTCTCCCTTATTTAATATATTTCTTTTAGATTGGTTACCTGGTGAATGTTTTGAATTGCTCGTTCATACATATATGATAAAATAGATACTTATTCAATATCTCCCTGCTCCCTATTCACTATAATTTTTTTGTTTGTTTTCCCATTTTTATTCCTTTATTGTTTGTATGTTGGTAAATAAAATTGTCATTATCACTGAATCCCTGTCTTATTGTTTTCCGTTGTCTGGCAGAAGCATTCCGTATTACCCGTCTCGTATATATCGAAATGTGAGGAGAATTCCCTGTCCCTTGTGTTTTTTTTATTTATATTTTTTTTAACACTCGGGATCTCTGCCTACGTCTCATTTTTTGCATTCGGGAGGATGAGGGTTCAACTCTGGCAGGCAAGACAATGTCTTGCTCTCTTTCTCGGAGAATACGGTAGTTGCCATGCATTGCCGCCATCTGATTCCCGTTCTCCATCACACTGAACATCCTTACTATTGATACCAACTTGAGATGGTGCATCAATAGGGATAAAGCTCACTTAAGTTGCAACTTTTCATCAATCTACATGCAAGTATTGATCTGGGAGCTCAATTTCGATCTCCGAGTTTATATAACCTTCTTTAAAATGTATTCAGGTATTCATTAATACTTCCATTTTAGTTCACGTTTTAGATTATCAAATGATAAATAGTTGTTATCTTGTAAATACCCAATCCAGGTAGCAACTTTATTCCATACTCATCTTGTGAACAGATTTCTCTAATATGGTCAATCTGGCTCTAATGAATGAGATGATCCATAGATACCATAACACCGTACATAAGAATGTTTAATTAACATACGTAATAACAGATACATGATACACACGTCCCAAACAAGTTAAATCCATAACATGAATTCATCATAAGAGACTTACGGTGTCTTCTAACAAGTGCGAGAAAGTTGGAGATTAATTGTCTCTATTCTGCTCTATGATCAGAGCTGGGAAAAGTGTTTGAGATATGACTGGCTAAACAGCGTCGTCGTCAGTTATGTTATAAAACTGGTTTCATTGGAGGGTTTCGGGTCTTTCAACATAATAACCCCCTTGCCAGTCAGACCCATTAGAGATGATCAAACCCTAATTCGTTTGTTCAACACCAACAGAAAAATGGCTTTAAATAGAGTATGCCAATGCAGACCTCGGCCTCTGTACATCTGGTTGGCCAATTCTACAGCCAATCATCATTCAGGGTAGTTTTTAAAATCAGGATCGCATGGCTCAGACATTTAAAAAAAAATTATTCATTGGCATAGCTGGAATGATACTCTGGGCGTAAAATGTAATGGAGAAGTAGAAGAAAAGCAAAAAAAAAACATGCATGAATATGTAATAAGAATGTTCTCTGGGGGCACAGTTAAGTCTGACGATTTTACTCTCCCAGCAATGCTGCACTCTTCTCACCAACACTATCAAAAGATCTTGTCTCTCGTCCACTCGTCACCACAGCCAAAATGCTACTGCCAGCTTTTCACCCGGTTTGTGAGGGCTGATCAAATAAATACACAATTACAGTGTTCATCTGGGCTCCTTACTCTGACCAGCACGTGCGACACTAATCAGTACGTGTCAATCCTTCACATCCTGGCCACTCTGGATAGTTTAGCCATTCCCATGCGTCAGGCCACGACTCATGATCTGGAGAATGCGAGTTCAATCTCCCACTCGCCTCTGATCTCATTCTGCATGCCAAACAGAGTCGTGCACGCTTCGAACTACTACGTTCGTGGTTTCTCTCGCCACAGAATATGCGAGACAGAAAGGAATGTAAGTAATAACAATTGAGAAGCTTTGATTTTAATCAATAATTTCTTTTTTTTAACAAAATAAAGATACAAAATATTCCATATTTAATATGGTCGAAATTGATTACAGATTTCAATTTTAATTTTTACGAAATGCAATGCGAATGACTGAAATATGTACTTTTCAATGAGTGATGACTGAAAACGAGATAGGTCTTGTTCCTTCAAAGAAAGGGGATAAAAGAGGGAGTTTGAAGGGGGGTGAATTATCAAGTGACCAATGGACATGTGATGTGGGAAGCCATGCCTACAAGCCAAGGGAAATACAATTCTCTGTTTCCCTACACCATCTTCCTTCCCTAAATGTGGTCAAAAGAGCGCTTGTCCAGCGGATCCTCTGTGTTAAGCAAAGCAGGATCCTTAGTAAAGAATCCTTTGGTTGTTCCTTGGTTCTCTTCAGACTTGCAGGTCCTTCGTGAATGATTGCAAATGGACGTCTCTCAGTATCAGTGATTAAGTAGTTAACCAGTCACGTATTCAGGCTGTTGATTGGCTGAGGTTTAAACCACGTGACCTTGCTTAGTCTATAAATTTAAGTGTGTATTGCAGCACAGTTTATATACACCAAATATTCCAACAACTATAATGGTAAGTGTACGTGCTCTGAGTGTAACAGTTACCACCATAGGAAATCGCATATGTAATGTTGCGGACTCAATTAAAAGAAATGAAGTAGGTAAATCTTTATATGTGACATGGCTTCTAATTGAAGGAGTATGTAATTTCTATACTTATCTGGATCTGTTGTTGGGCTAGCTGACTTCTCTTCATCCTCTGAGTCTGGAATCAATTGGGACCTTGCGATATACTTGCCTCCTTTGGCAGTTTTTAATAACGAACACAAGACATTGTTTTTTCTCAGAGCTCATATATTTTATTTTAAACCCAAGTAGAAATGCCTTCCATCTGTCCTCCTCCAGCACTCAGTTTCCAACTGTAAGGCAGTTTGCATGTTTAATAATTCATGACTTCAAGTTTCATGAATTTGATTTTCAAGTGAGTAATATTACTTACCGTTATGTTGCGGGATCATTTAAGAAGTTGTATGTAGGTTGTAATAGTGATTAGTAATCAAATGAGAATATGTAACATTGCAGGCTCGATTAAAAGAAATGTAGTTGTAGGCAAATCTCTATATGTGATGTGGCTTCTAATTGATGGAGTATGTAATTTCTATACTTATCTGGATCCGTGTCAAAGACTTTGCGGTAGAAATCCAAGTGTTTTCAGAATCTTTCCTCAGAATCTGATGTGGGTTAGACAGGACATTGGTTAGCATAATAAATAAAACTAAAAAAATTGATCGTTTAATGTATGGGGCCGGGTTAGCTCAGTTGGTAGAGCGTTCAGCTAGAAACCACAAGGTTTCTAGTTCGATACCGGCCCTCGCCAACTCAGCATATGAGTAGCACAGGGATCTGTGAGGTAAAATAAGAAGCTGATGGTAGGTATGGCGCTCCATCTCAGACGCAATAAACAATCTCCTTGGTCTAGTGAAAAGGGGATAGACTCCATCGCTGATAGGCTGATCCCAACTTTAGGCCACCCCAACGACTTTACTTACTTTTAATTATAGTACCTAAAAGAGGAGAATGGAATCATTTGTTTTCCATAAATGACAAAACCTTAGATGATAAAACTTTTACATCATTATGTAAAAGTTTTCTCATCAATTATGTACTTATGTACTGTAGTGTAATAAAATTTAAAATAACGGTAATATCATGGAAAAGTAGTGTAATTTGATGGATAAGATTTAACCTTTTATTGACCTCAGCTCTGATTCGCCAGACCTGACAAGATAATGTTAGTTTAGAAATCAGTTTTTCACTGGGTGATGAACAAGACGGACGCAAGGTGGCATGTCACTTTCGCGGCCAATTTCTCCACGAGTGTTTGTCTTGACTTGGGTTTATTAAAATAAAATAAAGAGCTCTAAAGTAAAACAGCATCTTGTGTTCATTAATCAAAAACAAACAACACACGATGAAAAACCCAAGAAATCCAAAGAAGATCCAAGAAAGAAGATAAAGAATAGCCAGAAAGCCAGCCCATACCCAGAAAAACAGATTCATAGAAGAAAATACATCTGCTATGTAACAGAAAGAAAAAATGAAAAAGAACCAAATAAAAGAACAAAAGAAAAAAAAATGAAGACAGAAATTGAAAAAGGAGAAAAAGAAACAAAAATAAATAAAGGAAAAGGAAGAAAGGAAGGAAGGAATGAAAAATTGAAGAAGTAACATGAAGACTTGTGAATGATATGTCAATTAGTGATTACTTGTTCCACTTTTATCTTGTATAGTAACCTTTTTCTTTCTTACCTAAAATACTCATTGTGTTTCTTCCTAATTTCTCAGTTAACTTGGATATACAAGTTACAACATAATGATAATACAAAAAAAAAAAATTCTTAAAGAAAAAAATATAGCAACTTTGTTTCAAAAATTTCAAAATATTTATTCAAAAATCAAAAAAAAATCTGAGAACCATGGGTGATTATAGACTGAAATAAAACATTTCAATGGTTAACTCTTTGCCTACTTTAAACCACTCACAGTGGCTCTCCCACTACCAACTGTTTCTATGCATACCACACCCAAGAAAAGTACAAAAACTGATGGTTAGTTCATTATAATTGAGCAGAAAGACTTTGACTACAATAATAATAGGAATGAGTTCTGAGGTGAATAGATAGTGAACTTTGAAATATCCCATCATACAGGTAAAAAATACCAAGAAATTTTGGTACAGCCATGGGGGAAATTTAATAGGCAAAGAGTTATAACATAAAAACTTTTTTTGTGTATGGAGGGAGGAAGAGTGCAAAGTTACATGACTGAAATTGTTTGAAAATTCGGACCATATGACTTTTAGGCACCGCTTTTTGATCTTGATTTAGAAGGACATTTACACCATTAATATCAGGTTGTTTGTTAGGGGTAGTTTTATAATTAAAAAAAAAACATCTAAAAATCGTCTGTTAACAAACAACCGGATAATGACGGTGTAAATAAAAACATGTCCTTCTGAATGGAGATCAAAAAGGGATGCCTAAAGGTCATATGGTCCGAAAATTCAAGCATTAGGAAAAATAAATGAATAAAGATTAAAAAAAGTAATATACAAATATCTAAATGGTTTTGTTTATTTTCAAAAATCATTTCTAGGACAATTCATTTCTATAATAAATGAACACCAAAATCAAGTTGATATCAATTGACATAAAAAGCATTTCTTTTTTTTCGTTTCCAAAATGTGTAATAGAAAACAAGATTCATAGTGTGCCTTTACATAAACCTGTTAATATAAAAACTTAAAAATTTCCCAAGATTTCCAGTTGAAACTTTCTACACCGAGACATTCTGGACAAATCACAAAAGTAAATGATATATTACTTCAATGTCTCTTCTAGACATTTTATCACAAAGTTATAGAAACAGCTTCTTTTGTTCAGGAGCTATAAGGTTTTTTTTTTTTTTTTTTGCATTTTGTACAATGTTGAATACAACCTTGAAAACATTGACTTAAAGCACCAATGAAAGAAACCTTTAATGAGCAGTGTAGTATCAATCTTATGCCCCTTCTTGTGTGAATGGGATGGACCAAATGAAGGGCGTCCGTCTTGCATATAAGCTGAGGATTTGTTGTATGAATTAAGTCAGCAAGTAGAAATAAAGTGAAATAAAACTTAAGAATAAGTTTATTTCGACTCCTGTTTTTATTACAATTTATTTCACTTTATTATAGAACACTACCTGAAATGACCGTCTGGACCTCGAAACGTCTGACTCGGATTCTACTGCTGACAAATGGCGTCATTGGAGAAAAATGTTCAAAGGATTCCTCTCGGCGCTGCAGTTATCTTCAAATGTGACTTTGACCGGTACTGAAAAATTTATTCTTCTATTACTCCATGTTTCCACTCCAATTTATACAAAATGAATCTGAATATTCCTACAGAGACCAATGTTACTCTAGTTCGGAAGACCTAGAAAGTGGCTCCACCCAATATCTGAGACAGATACCCAATCTTCAGACACCAAGCAGCCCAAGCGCCAAAGAAAATGACAGAATTTCAGGACAAGATCTTTTAGCTAGAGGTCAGCCAAACAAGACAGTTCCGAAACTTCATCAGATCCTGAGGAGCCTAGACTGGAGATGGATGTCGAGAGCGAACCATCAAGATGCCCCCAAAGAACTCATAGGAGGCCAGGTCAATGGAAGGACTTTATTCACTATGACTAAGTTGGTTGGTGGGGGAGAATTTAGTATCAATCTTATGCCCCTTTTTGTGTGAATGGGATGGACCAAATGAACCGCGTCCGTCTTGCATATAAGCTGAGGATTTGTTGTACGAATTAAGTCAGCAAGTAGAAATAAAGTGAAATAAAACTTAAGAATAAGTTTATTTCGACTCCTGTTTTTATTACAAGCAGTGCTGTTTGTTTTTTTTTAAATTCAAAGCCATGATCAATAGAGAAAGTATGTTGAAAGTTAAAGGCAAAAAGATTTAAAACAATAAAAAAAAATAATTAAAAAAAAAAATTAAAAAAAATTATATATATATATATATAAGAGAGAGAGAGAGAGAGAGAGAGAGTTAAATCAATATGATTATACTTTTTACATATTGAACTATGTGGCAATAGCTCTTAAGTAAACATATCAAATGTTGTAATAATTAAATTATCATACTGTGGTATATCCACATGTCCTGCTAGTTTGTAATTAATACAGATTAATGTTCCTTATCTTAAAATTCTTGAAGATTGTATGAGGATAATCCCAAAGATAAGGTCTTTAAAATATTTAGAACTCCCAGAAATGTTTTTGTTTATTGTCAATAACGTTTACATCATTTTAAAGTTTCAACATGTATGTATTTTTCTATATAATCGTGATTTCGGTCAATGCATTTTTGTAGGCGCCATGGCAGTTTTTGTATGCCCATGTCATACCAGCTCGCCACCATGTCGTTAAAAGAAAATGAGTTTAAGGTCCAAGAATATGAGTGAAGAATATGATGCAGAGATGCTGATAGGTACACATCCTGCATCACTGATGCATAAAAATCTAAAAGGATGCAGTAAAATTGTATCCATGTGTTCCAGTGTTTATTTTTTTTTTTTCTTCCCTCACCATTTCAAGCTAACTGTAAATACATTTCAATATTTTCTTGGAAATGAATTACACGCTATGAGGTACAAGGTAGGGGTTAGACAGCCTTAGTTGTTCATAGATAAAAACTCTACAATTTATTAAGAAACTTTAGTTGGGATCCATCAAATTTCCCGGGGACTCATTCAAATCAGGTACTTGTGTCCCACCTATTATCATCACTGATGTTATACATATATATTATATAGCAACCTTATCTTATGCATCTTGTATGTATTTTAGAAGATGTTTGAGTTGAAATTTAGATGGTAAAGACAGCTATCATGTCAAGATATATATATATATATATATATATATATATATAGCGTATTAGTAGCACATGGATCTGTGTGGTAAAGTGAGGAGGTGATGATAGGTATGACCCTCTGCCTCAGATGCTAAAAAAACAATCTCCCTGAGAAAAGGGGATAGACTCCTTCACTTCTGGCTGATACAGACTTTAGGCCACCTCGACGACTTTACTTGCATATATATATAATATTTAAATGCCCTCAATATGTACACAAGTTTCAAAGAGCACATACCACACCAAAATCAGAATTCATGGTTTGTGTGTGTAGATGTGTATTTTGGGAGCAAGTTATTATAACAAACAACTACTACAACTAATAATCCCTCTGAGGATGACCATGGTTGAAAGTGGTTGGGTATAAACATATGGGACACTTTCAATACCACCTTGATCCCCATATATGGAAAACAACAAGACTTGAACGTCTACACTTGAAGATCACAAAGAAGAAATATTCCATGGTTTAAAAAAAAAACTGCTTATATATATATATATATATATATTATATATATATATATATATATATATATATTTGCTGTCTGATTGTGTAGTCACATGAAACTAGAGTCACAGTGAAAAGAGGGTTTATATTTTGCATACTGCTCTCTTGATTGGGCATTGAACTTTTTTTTTCCTTCCAGCAATCACAATTTTTTTTATATACTATATATATATATATATATATATATATATATATAATATATATATATATATATATATAGAGAGAGAGAGAGAGAGAGAGAGATAGATAGATATATGTGTGTTAGGGTCATGTGCACATAAAGTCAATGGCGTTTGGTTAATGACAGTTTATTGCCTATGCAATTTTCAAATCATATACAGGGTGTCCCAAAATTATGTATACACTCTTTAAATATCAATAATGCATTTTTCCTATTTCAGATTTCACTAACCGTTGATAATCGAGGATACTTAATTGACATTCCAGCACAAAGAAATTATTTTAAAAACATTCTGGAAATATGAGAATAAAGCTGAAGTACAAAGAGGTTTCACAAGAGAGTTCCACAGAAACGCGCTATCACGTGTCACTATTTCACGCATCTTAGCTAACTTTGAGGAACATGGAAGCATCCAGTGTATGAGAAAGGGCCATTTTGGACGACACAGATCATCAACTAGTCCCAAAAAGAGTGCAAGAAGTTATGAAAAGTGTATTGAACAGAACAGTAACCTTGATTCTCTTTTGCAATCTGTTCCTATCAGCCATCACTATTTGCAAGTCCTCTTAACGGCATCCAGTGTCTACACAAAGGTGATCAATGTAAATCTTTGCTGGTAGGCCAACACTGGTGTGTTCATGTGTAGGACTCCATTGGAAAACATTGCTTATGACTTTGTCCTTACTTCTCCAGCAGTTCTATTTATTATGAAAAATCCTAATGAATATGTAAACACTCTATCAAATTGGTTTTCATGTGAACTCAGCATTATATGAATATTCTGCCATTGCCCCAAGTAGCTTTTATCTTTATAAAAGTTAATTTGCAATGTCTTTTTGTATATTTTACTCTCAAATTCTTTAAAATTCTTTCTACTGGATCAATCTTATTTACAAGTCAAAATACATAATTTGAATAAGTTATAATGATTCAAAGAGTGTATACATTATTTTGAGACACCCTGTACATACATATAGATGTAATTTACAAAGCATGATTTAATTTAATTTGAAATATATCAAATTATCTAGCAATTATAACTTATATTTAACAGCCCTATTCTTTCAATAAGGAATTTTTAAAAGTCTTGATATCCAAAACATTTCTTTAGTAAAATCATTTAAAAGAGTTTCTTTAGTAAAATTATTTAGTCTAAATTTACATAAGACAAATAATAATCCCAGTTGGTTATTAATACTTTCATTAATTTGTGACCAATAAAATTCCCTTTACAATTTTCAATCATTAGCAATGCAATTATTTACATTATACACATAAAACACACACTTTTCTTAATGGAGATTCTTACTGACATCATCTCTCAGCAGGATAAAAATTTTTTAAGAAAAAAAAACTTCTCTTATATGTCAATGGCAATCCAGCAACCTTTTGCTGACTTGTGACCAGTGAAGTGTATTCTTAATGTCTTAAAATGTCAAAAGCAGAACTCAAATGACTGATGGACAATTGTAGTATTAAGAAAGAATAGCAAGGATATTTTGCAAGGCATTCATACAAATTCCTAAAGATATCCTCTTAAAAATCTAATAACAGGATTTTTTTTTTAATCTGTAATAACAGCTTTCTTTTTTTTTTAACTGTTATAAGTTGTGTTTTTTTAAATCAGCTTTAAAAAAAACTGTATTAACAGTTTTTTAAATCTGTAATAACAGCTTATTTTGTTTTAAAACCCTGTAATAACAGCTTTTTTAAATCTGTAATAACAGTTTGTTTTTAAACAAAAAAATTGTAATAACAGCTTTTCTTAAAATTTGTAATGACAGGTTTTTTTTTAAATTTTTAATAACAGCTTTTTTTTTAAAGCTATCAGATAAGCAAAAATCTGCTTAATTCTGTATATTAAAGTTGTTGATTAAAACGTTTGGTTAAAAAGATTTAAAAAAAAGAAGAAAATCAATCTTTTAAAACATACTGTATACGCTTATGTAAAAGTGGGGGTGTGCATAGGAAGTTTGGGTTTTGTTTGACAGCATATCAACCTTTGTGGGTCATTTAATGCCAAAAAGGATTAAATTGGTTTTGTCTTGGATATGGCTTTAGGGTTATGGTTTTTTACAGTAACAAATAAGTAAAGTCATCGGGGTGGCCTAAAGTTGGTATCAGCCAATCAGCAAGGGAGTCTATCCCCTTTTTACTAGCGCTAGACTAAGGGGATTGTTTTTGCGTCTGAGGTGGAGCACCACACCTACCATCAGCTCCTTACTTTACCGCACAGGTCCCTGTGCTACTCATATGCTGAGTTGGTGAAGGCAGGTATCAAACTAGGAACCTTGTGGTTTCTAGCCGAACGCTCTGCTGACTGAGATTTTGTTATATTTATTCAGTTTTTGGTGATCATGATGAAAAGGTGCTTTTTTTAAGAAAACTAAATATCCTCTGTTTTTGGTGTTTTTGAAAGTTGCTTGTCTGGTGAAGGATTATTCAAAAACAATAGGACAGCATTATCCTGCATTTGAATCATGATAACAGTTCTTCCCTGCCTGGTGATATTGTCAAAAGAGGTCAAAGGATTGAAACAAGGAAACCTCACCACTTGTATTTAACCTTTCTATTGTATACCCATATAAAACTAGTTCTTTTTAAAATCGCCTAACCACTACACAGAATATCACCAGTCTTTCCACAACATTTATTGTATTTGATTTTGCAATAAGAGTAAAAAAAAAAAAAAAGCAAGTGTAATATTAAAGAAGCATGGACTAATATCTCTCAACATGTTACATCTCTACTGATTGTCATTTTGAGATTCATGGGGTATGTTCAAAAAGTACTGAAATAAACAATAACTGAAATACGATTTTTTCCAAAATAGTCACCTTGACATTTAACACAGTTATTCCAATGAGTTTTACATTGGTTGAAGCACCTTTGAAACTCCTCTTTTGATGTTGTGAAACAGCACCATTGCTTTTCTTTGAATGCACTTGATATTCTCAAATCTTACCATTGAGATGGATTTTCAATTTAGAAAACAAGTACAAGTCACACAGAGGTAGATTTAGTTATTATGAAGGTTGTGTGGTTGGATTTTATGGCATTTCAACCCTTGTTGGGTTATTTTATGCCAAAAAGGTTGTTTTATTCATTCTTGATGGGTATCAACATTTTTAAAAATCTAAACTCAATTCTTTTAACTCATTTTTTCTATTTAATCCATAGATGGGATCCTAACAGGCACTACCACTCTGGATCAGGGTGGACCTAGGAGCAATGACAATGAAGGGCTACTCCAGAATTGGAACTTCATTAGATGCAGTTTAACATCATACCCAGGACACTAGGACCTTCAGCCACGGCCTTCCAGCACATATATGATAAAAAGAGTAGTAGGGCTTGACATGACCAGCTGATTGGAAAGGGGCCTCTCCAAATGCCTGTCTAGCCTAAGTAAGGGCCAAAGTGGAGCGCTGCAAATCATGGACTGCTCAGCCACCAGGATTCCATCCTTAAGCATCACAGGTCACCACCCGCAGCCAACAGCTGTCCCCCATGGGGGAGAGGTCTTACTCCTTTAAAGAGGTGCAGTTGGGATATTCTACGTCCCCAACCGACAGTTGATTTTTTTCAAATTAGAACCGACTCATTTAGAGAAAGTTAGACATCATAACTTCATTATACAAGGTGATATAATGTTCACTTTCAAACTAATACTCTTGAGAAAGGTATGAACACATCACCCCCCCCAAGCTATGGGTTAGCTCAGTTGATAGAGCATCCACCTTGGAACACTAAGATTACGCGTTCAATACCAACCCTCGCCAACTCAGTTCATAAGTAGCACAGCTTTGGTCAGTGCGGTAAAATGGGCAGCGATGGTAGGTGTGGTGCTCCACCTTAGATGCAAAAAAAAAAAATTTCCTTGTCTAGTGCTAATACTAGCATTAGGCTACTCTGCCTACTTCATTTTTAATCATGCTGCTCTTCTAGGTATTTACCCACCCCGTTTGTCACAGGTAGAATGTGATACAAGGTCGCAAGTATGGGGCATCCATCAAAGATCAAACTCATTATTCAGTAGTAATGGATCTGCGAGACTAGCTTGCTAAACATTACATCACAATGGGACATCCAATCTACTACAAGGATGGCTTCGGTATTAAATAACCCATGAAGGTTGATATACCATTAACCAAAAAAAGTATATCTCCCAGCTAGACATTGAAAAATCTGTTAAAATGTTATTATAATCAGGTTACTTCTGATTAAAAATAAGGACCTTGACACCATTAGGCACCCCAGCCCAAAAAGGAACTGAATTTTGCTTTTCACCGGTTGTTAGTAAACAAAACAGACGGACGATAAAAACTATTTTAGTATAAAAATATACTAAAATATTTATTTCATGTTGTTGTCGTCAGCATATGTGAAAAAATTAATTTTGCACTAAAGATAAACTAATATTATCTTTTTTTAATAAAACTTAAAACGAAAGACATGTTTATTTATTTTCCATATGCCTCTACGGATAGTAGAGTATTAAAAAGTATTTATTTAAAAAAATATTTTGTTAGGGTTAGGGGGTTAGGGTTAGGTGTTATCAGTTATTATTATAACCTTATAATATACTTATTATAGCTTTAATCATTTCCATGTTAAACGTGTCTAACATTAAAGATTTATAATTGAAAAAGAATTGCTATTGAATTAACAATAACATGAAATAAGTAAAAAAAAAGTGTCTTTGATATAAAAACGTGTCTTTCATTTATAGTTTTATAATTAAAAAAAAAATGCTTCTAAAAATCGGATTTTGATGGTGAAAAGCAAAACATGTCCTTTTGAATCTAGGTCGCAAATGGGGTGCTTAATGGTGGTGTCTTGGTCTAAAAATAAGACAAATGTAATTTTGTAAAATGCCAGTAACATTCAGCATAAAACTGAAACATCAACATCAGAGTAATTTGCTATGATAGAGGAGTACCAACACTAAAAACACCTGCTTTTACATGAGAAAATACAGTAACAAAAATACTAATCGGTAAGCCAACAATCACAAAGTTTGCTGGCCATCTTTGCCACCTAGCCACGGTCTGAGAACATTTAAGCAATTAGCTGGTAACAACATCTATATTTGCCAACAAATAAATTGCATTATGTACGAGAGTAATCCCAAAAATAAGCTCTCCAAAGTGCTAGGGAAACTGTTTGAGTGGCCATTGGCAACACTGTTGTGTTTGTTGTGCATGCCCTTGCATGTGTCTCACTGCCATGCCCAGTCTTGACTTGTCAGATGTTTCTGATGGAGCTATCAACTGATGCTACTGCCACTTGTGAAGTTTGTGCAGCTATTTGGTGTTTGGATGCAAAAGCAATTGAAATTCATTGCCAATTGACGGTAGTGAGTCGTCCATGGATGTCAAAAACGTCTGCAAGTGGTGTAGGGAATTTGCAATGACAAGGAGGTGAGATAGTATGACATGGGCATACAAAAATATTTTGGAGACCTTACTTTTGCGATTACCCTCATACATAGGTAATAGGACTAATGCCAACTGCAATTTATCTAAGACTTTGAGATGTCTTGTTCAAATTCAAGTAAACAGCTCCTTAGTCATGATAACATCGGAGGCTGTGAAATATTTGCATAATTTGATTAAATTCAGATCTTATATCCCAGCAAATACAGCAATTTGGAGTGATATCCAAAAATACTGCACTAGTGCAAGAAGTTTCATATATGTCCTAAAAATAAAGAAACATATAAAAAATTAAAAAAGATTAATCAACTATACTTTCAAATTATTAAGATACTGCTTATATATATATATATATATATATATATATATATATGAGATGGTTTTAGAATGGCTTCCTTTCTTTATAATTCCTGAGATTTAAATCTAAAAAAAAAGAAAAAAAATATTTTTTCACATCACAGCCTTCATTCTGGATCATCTTCTCGACTGTGTGTTAGCCTGTGTTGTTTGAGGTTTGAACTCTGTGAAAATTTTGATCCACAGACCTCGCACAGGAAAGGTTTCTCTCCTGTGTGTACCAGAACATGTCGTCGGAGACGCGAACTTGTTGGAAATTTTGCCGGGCAAACTTCACAATGGAAAGGCTCTTCTCCTGTGTGCGTTAATATGTGCTGCTTGAGATTTGTATCCCTGGTGAATTTTGCTCCACAGATATCACAGTGAAAAGGCTTCACTCCGTTGTGTGTTAACAAGTGTCGTTTGAGTGTTGAATTCTGAGAAAATTGTGCCGCGCAGATCACACACTGGTAGGGTTTTTCTCCTGTGTGTGTTAGCATATGTTGTTTCAGATTTGAATTCTGGAAAAAAGTTGCTTCGCAGACCTCACAATGGAAAGGTTTCTCTCCAGTGTGCAGTAACTTGTGTCGCTTGAGGTGTGAACCATGGGAAAATTTTGCTCCACAGATGTCACAGCCGAAAGGTTTCTCTCCAGTGTGTATCAACATGTGTTGTTTTAGATTTGAATTAAGGGAAAATCTTGCCTCACAAACTTCACAAGCAAAAGTCTTCTCCCCAGTGTGCATTAGCATATGGCGCTGAAGATGTGAACTGCGAGCAAATGTTGCACCGCAAACTTTGCAATCAAAGGTTTTTTCTCCAGTGTGGGTAAGCAAATGCCGCTTGACATTTGATCGACGGGCAAATGATGCTCCACACACCCCACAGTGAAAAGGTTTCTCTCCAGTGTGTGTTCTTATGTGTTGTTCAAGCTTAGAATTACAGGAAGCAGCAAATCCACAAATATCACAGAATAAGACTTTTTTGCTTTCAACAATATCCATCACGGTAGTAGGGAAAAACTGAAACAGAAAAAAAAAACAAGAGCAAATCAAAACTTTAGTAAATAAAGTGCAAACATATTTTAACCCTTTCCAGAATGACAAGAGGATCTGTTAGCTAAATGTACTTGTTTAAAACTGTATCTGATAAGCCACAAACAATCTCCTTGGTCTAGCACTAGTGAAAAGGAGATAGACTCCCTTGCTGGTTAGATGATACCAACTTTTAGGCCACCCCGACGACTTTACTTACTTATAACTTTACTAACTATTCAAGAGGCCGGGTTAGCTCAGTCAGTAGAGCGTTCGGCTAGAAACCACAAGGTTCCTAGTTTGATACCGGTCCTCACCAACTCAGCATATGAGTAGCACAGGGATCTGTGTGGTAAAGTAAGAAGCTGATGGTAGTTGTGGCGCTCCAACTCAGACGCCAAAACAATCTCCTTGGTCTAGCGCAATTGAAAAGTGGATAGACTCCCTCGCTGATACAGACTTTAGGCCACCCCGACGACTTTACTTTTACTTACTTATAACTTTACTAACTATTCTAGTCAATTACTTATAACTTTACTAACTATTCTAGTCAATTACTTATAACTTTACTAACTATTCTAGTCAATTACTTATAACTTTACTAACTATTCTAGTCAATTAAAACTTTACTAACTATATTAGTCAATTACTTATAACTTTAGTAGCTACACCAGACAATTATATACTAAACTTCTGCAAAGTAAAATCCAAATTTAAAACATGTATTTAAAAATTGGGAAAAAAAAACCTAGATGGTAACTATACAAGGATGCTGTGCACTGCCCTGAACAAATCTTGGAAGCAATACTCCACAAAAAAGCAGCTGTACAGCCACTTGACTCCTATAACACAAACCATCCATGTAAGATGAACAAGACATTCTGACACTGCTGGTGAAGCAAGGCTGAACTCATAAATGGTGTATTCATGTGGACACCTATACATGGACACACCAGTGTAGGCTAACCAGTAAAAAACTACATCATTCAACTCAGTGCGTCCGTGGATTCTGAATGCCATGCAAAAGACCTGCCCGGGTAATGACCAATAGGGATGGATGGCAGGAGAGAGTCACGAGTATATGTGCTGTCAGCACAACCCGATGATGATGCTTTGAAATTCTGTGATTTTTCCATCACTTAAAAAAATGTGATTTTTCCTAGCATTTTACTTTATCATTTACCGTATTTTATAATAATTATCGAATTTTATATGATATACGCATTGTAATTGCCTTCAAGCAAAAAATATAAATAATAATATACTTTACTCAACAATGCTTCTAAAGCAAATTATCAAATATGATATATATATATATATATATATATATATATATCATATAATATCCATAAAAACCTTTGTGGATTTATTAGATATAAAGGTCGACGGGGCGGCTTAAAGTTATCATATCCCCTTTTCAATAGCGCTGGACCAAGGAGATTATTTAGACGTCTGAGGTCCATCATACTCATACGCTGAGTTGGCGAGGACCGGTATCGAACTAGGAACCTTGTGGTTTCGAACGCTCTACCAACTGAGCTAAATACTAACATATATATATTGAGCATCACAGGTCACCACCACTGCCAACAGGTAGCCCCAATGGGACAGGGGGGGGGGGTCTTACCTCTTTGCAGGGGTGCAGTCAATGTATTCTACAGTGTATTCTGCTGTGAGTGGCTTAAAGTAGCCAAAGAGATATGTGTGTATGTGCGTGCATCTCTATGCATGTGCTAAGTGTACCTCCTGCATATTTGTGAGTATATCTCTTTGCCTACCACATTTCCCCCACAGCTGTACCAAATTTTCTTGGTATTTTTTACCTGTACGATGGGATATTTCAAAGTTCACTATCTATTCCCCTCAGAACTCATTCTATTCAAATAAAATCCTATTATTATTGTAATCAAAGTCCTTCTGCTCAATTATAATGAACTAACATAAGTTTTTGTACTTTGCTTAGAGCCACTGTGAGCAGCTTAAAGTAGGCAAAGAGATAAGCATGAATTAAATTTATACACATTGAAAAGAAGAAAAGACTCTAGTAAACCTCTTTCTTGCTGGAAACTTGTCAAAATAAGTATATGACTGGTAATAAATGGTACAATAATAGATATCTCATAAACTGAATTTAAATTTAATTTTTACCCTAAAAAGGTAAAAATCTAGAAATACAGTCAGGAAAGGGTTAAGCAAACAGGTGGACAACTATGCATGGACACACCAGTGCTGGCCGACCAGCAAAAGTTTTAATTAATCAGCTCTGTGTGTACACTAGGTGCCGTGCAGAGGACTTGCCAATAGTAATGACCGATAGGGATGTGTTGAAAGAGAGTCATGAGAATCTGTGCAGTCAGTACAACTTGTTGTTATCGTTGTTGTTGATGATGATGATGATGAAAGAGAATTACAACCAGAGTTGTGGAATCAGGAGCAAATCAGGGGTCACTGAAGTCAGAACGTAAAACTATACTGTGAAATTTACGTACGCAATTTTTCAAGCATTGTACCTTCCAGCCTTCTTCAGGTGTTCCTTGTAATCCATTGGATTAGACTGCTCTCACTCTGCTACAAGTGTCAAAATGATTTCCCAAATTGAATCATTGATAAACAAAGTATTGACACTTGTCATGGAGTGAGAACAGTCTACCCTAATTGATTACAAGGAACATATAAGGAAGGCCAGAGGGTACAATGGCCAAAATGTTGTGTATGTGTATTTCACAGTAAAGATGAGAACAACAGTCCAAAAAAAAAAAAATCAATATCAATAACATTTCTTTGACATTTCTAATGTTACATAATCTATGCATAGATTATTGTTAAACCCCTGTATTTCTGAAGGATGGCCCCTTGGAATATTACAGAAAGGAAGTCACGTGAGTTTCAGCTTGGATGTAAGGCAGATAAGGTCTTTCTGCCTTAGCTGAAGCTCACTGCACATGCGCGTTATGGTGATCTAGAAGAAGAAATGAATTAAGTGCGACTTTAGAAGCATCAGAAGAATCAACACTAAGCATACTTGGTGAGAATTTTGGTTTGGTTATTGATCAGTTTGTTTAATGGCAGGTCAACAATTGTGAGCAAATCTTGCTTTTGTTGCATATATGATTTTTTTAAGAAAATAGTATGTAGGTAAATATTAGTTTAGTTTCATAGGTACTCTTTGCGGAGTTCCATCCCAGCCTCCTGCCTCAAAAACCGCTTGCTGGTGGCTGCTGAAAAAAAACAGCAGCTACGATTGAAGTTCGTAGCTGAAGTGGTGTCACTTGAACCCCCCCAACTTAGGGCGTTTTTTCAAATACCCAACCCCCCTAAACCCTAACCCCCCCCTAGTTAAAATTAACTGTTTTATTACAAAATTTGTGGGTTCTGTTTTTTCTGGTCACCCTGTATACAGGGTGACCCAGAAGAAACAGAGCCCAAATTATTTATTTATTTTCCCATTAAACTAACCATAAACACCAACCCTAATCCTAAACCCTAGTTTTTTTTCAAGTGACACCGCTTCGGCTACGGACTTCAATCATAGCTGGTGTTTTTTTTTCAGCAGCCACCGGCTAGCTTTTTGAGGCAGGACGCCAGGACGGAACTCCGCGAATATACCGTTTCATAAACTGATGGAAATAATTTTCATTAACTTCATGTGTCTTAACAAATACTGGTGATTGACTCTCAGCCACTGCCTTCTAGCACCCACATGATAAAAAGGTTCAGTTAGTTGGCTTTTATGGTATGTCAACTCTTGTTGGGCAGTGATGCTGATAGCTTTTTAATTTTGTGCATCCTGGGATGCACGGATTTGATTTGAACGAGTCCTCAGAAAATTTGATGGGTCCAACTAAAGATTCTTAATAAATTGCAGAGTTTTTATCTATGAATAACTAAAGCGTCTAACCCCTACCTTATACCCCATACAGTGTAATTCATTTTTAAAAAATATTGAAATATATTTACAGTTAGCTGGAAATGGTGGGGAAAAAAAACAAAAAACATTGAGATGCATGGATACAATTTTTCTGCATCCTTTTAGATTTTTATGCATCAGGGATGCATCTCGGGGGGAGGGGGATATTCAATTTTTTTAAAAACTCTGGGTCAGAGTGGACCTGGGAGTAATGGCATTGAAGGGGTACACCACACTCCTCAAAGCTCCAGAGTTGGAACTTTATCACTAGATGCAGTTTAACATCATACCCAGAATACTAAGACCCTTGATATCACCTTCTAGCACATATATGATAAAAGGTTAGGAGTTTGCTATAAGAGCAATATAGTCAAAATAATCATATAGATGACAGGGTTTGATATGACCAGCCAGTTTATAAGAGGAGGCCTCTCCAACTACTCATCTAGCCCAAGTAAGGGCCAAAGTGGAGTGTTGCATGTCATGGACTGTTCAATTACCAGGATACCCCCCTAAACATCATGGGCCATACCCACAGCCAACAGGTGGCCCCACAGTGTGTGTGTGTGTGTGTGTGGAGGTTATTTCTTAGAGAGATGCTGTTGGCATATTCTACAGCCGCAGCCAATAGGGCAAAAGGGTTGGGTCTTTGCCATGAGAGCAATTTGAAGAATACAGTCACGATAATTATATATATATATATATATATATATATATATATATATAATATATACATACACATATATATTTACCAACCCCTCTGTATGAGCAGGATGGGACACAAGGTCAATTTCTTAAGTGGAGTTTAATAGGTTTGAATTAAGAGTTTTCATTCTCCTGGATTGGTTACCTAGCCATGGTTAAAGAGCCCAGTCTGCCTTGTTATTTACCCATGTGAAATGCAAATAGTTTCATCCAGGAATTTAACTCAGGTTGACAAGTCCATTTCCTACAACTCTAACCATTAGACCACGTGCCTCCGAAATCATATATAAACCAAAACCATGATAATCATATAGGTTCTAGAACTTGATCGGATCTGGCCTCTCCGACTGCCGATCTAGCACAAGTAAGGGCCAAAGTGAAGCACTGCTCAGCCACCACGGTCAACAGGTGGTCCTATTGGATGGGTGTATCTTACCCCCTCTGTAGAGGAGCAGTCGGTGTATCCTGCAGCCCCAGCCAACAGGGAGGAAGGGTTGAGTGTGCCATAAGAGCAATTTGAAGAATACAGTCAGGAAAATCACATAGGGGTTAGGGCTCGACATGACTACCAGACTGATCGGATCTGGTATCTTGGACTGCCCATTAAGGGCTGAAGTGAGTGTTACCTGTCACGGGACCATTTAGTAAGCAAGTCACAGACCGTTCAGCCACCATGATCCTGTCCTCAGGCAATACACATTGCCGCACACAGCCAACAGGTGGTCCAATATTTCGAATTAATACCGCCCTGTTGGCTGGGTTTGTAGAATACACTGACTGCACTTCTGCAGACAGGTACGGGGGGGGGACAAACCCAGCCAACAGGGCGGTATTAATTCGAAATAACTTCTTTTGCAGGATTTTACCTATTTTTGAACTGCTACATATTCATATTTTGAACACATATAACTATGTATATAGTTTGGTTTGGTTTGTTTTACGGCATATCAACGTCAGTTAAAGTTTTGAAATAAATCAATTCTTAATGGATAATACAATTTTTTTATAAATACATTTTTCTATTTAACCCATAGATGGGACCCTAACAGGTACTACCACTCCGGGTCAGAGTGGACCAGGGAGCAATGGTGATGAAGGGGTGCTCCACATTCCTCTAACCTCCAAAACCGGAACCTCACCATCAGATAGAGTTTAATGTCATTCCGAGGACATGTAGACCCTCAGCCACCGCCTTCTAGCACCCATATGATAAAAAGTGTTGGCGCTTGCTATAAGAGCAATAGGGCTTGGGCAATCATATAGGTGCTAGGGCTTGACGTGACCAGCCGATTGATCGGAGGAGGCCTCTCCAACCGCCCGTCTAGCCTAAGTAAGGTTCTAAGTGTTGCAGGTCATAGACTGCTCATCCACCAAGACTCCGTCCTTAAGCATCATGGGTCACAACTCACAGCCAACCCCATTTGGGGGAGTTTTACTCCTCTGCAGAGGTGCAGTCGGTACATTCTAATGCCCCAGGGTCAATAGTTCCACTATTGTTGTTTTACAAGGTTGGCTTTGGCATTAAATAACCCAGGAGGATTGATATACCATTAAACAAAGTACCCCTCCACTCAGAATCATGGACTCATGCCAAATGGTCCCTTCATCAGTCTGTTCATGAAAGCCAATGTTCATTACTTGAAAAGTACAATATTTATTCTGGCATGGAATCATAGATACTCAGTTAGGTTGGCAGTCTGCCAAACAGTAGAAAAAAGAGAAAAAAACCCAGAGAAATCAGTATTGCAAGGGAAATTAGGTTACTTTTGAAAGTAAGCCCAGTCAGTAAAGCATCTGCCTAGGAATCATAAGGTTCTGAGTTTGATACCAGTCCCACTCAACTCAGTGCATGGGTAATCTGATCTATGTGGTAAAGCATCTGGGAGCTGATGGTAGGAGTGATATTCCACCTTAGCAAAAAAGAAAAAAAAAATCTCCCTAGTCTAGCACAAACGAAAAAGGGGATAGACTCCCTCACAGTTTTGACTAATAATGACTATAAACCACTCTGCAGACTTTACTTTTACTATTGGACAAATGAGGATAGAAGGTCCCGCCATATGAATAAAAATAATCCCCCCCCCAAAAAAAAAATCGAGGGAAATCTTTTTAATTGTTTAGCTACAATTTATCAGTTTCAAAATGTATTGATTTTTTAGAAAGGAATGTAGTTACTGTTGAAATAATAAACTTTCTGACACGCATGCATACCAGTTATATTTCTCTTGGCTTTATTTGTTTATCATTATTATTCCTTAGGAATAACAGAAGTCGGAGAAAACTATGAGGACTTAAGTTTCACCATTAAGTTAACCTATGTGAATAAAGCCAAGGGGGAGATAACTAGTATACAACTGTTAGAAAAATATCATTCCATGATATTGTGGCATGAATAGGACCCACCCTCTATTTTAGAAGTGTGCCCTGTTTATGTTGAAACAGTATTTTTTAGCATTCAGATTATTGATTGATTTTAAGTGAGTGTTATTCTATGCCTCGGGGATCACATTCATTGTGTTCTTTTTTGCATTTTTTTGGTACTTGTCTCTGAAGAGTTGTTTTTTTTTTGGCACATGGACCTATAGAATACAAATGATTTTTAAACAGATCTATTTGGCTTGTAGATGGGACACTTTAAAACAACATATATTTAAAAATACAAAGATGTTGCAAATTTTGTGGTATTTGTGACAGACTTATCTTGCTGTGGTAAGTTGAAGGTGAAATTTCGCTAGAATACAATTCTACTCGCTGTCGATAGAGAGAGCTTGAAAGTCGCGTCTCACCTGGTGAAAGTTCATACGATAAGTGAAGGGGTTTAATTTTGGCGCCAATATCGTATATTGGCGATTCGCCCTCTGTCGGCAGGGAGAGATAATTCCACTATCATTTTTCTGATACCCCAACAGTACTACAATTCTGGATCATTGGACCAGGAAGTAATAGTACTCCCAGATCTCCAGATCTGGATCCACATCATCGGATGCAGTTTAGTGTCATACCAAAGGTACCTCTTTTTCTTTTTTTTTTTGTGGTGGGGGTTCATGCCCCCTGCAGAGGGTATAGATAACATATCTTAAGCCCTGCCAACTTATATAAATAAAAACCAGAATATATATATATATATATATATGTAATAAAAATAATAGATAAATATTTGACAATATATGACAAGTTGCAGGAGCAGAGTTAGGTAGTTACCCAACTTGTTTGCCACAGATAGGATGTGATACAAGGTAACAACTACGGAGCATCCAGTAAGGATCAAACTCGCTATTTATTAGTAATAGATCTGTGAGACTATCTTGCTCACCATTACATCATGAGAAGTAGAGATAGGTCTTCTGAAGGCAAAAAAAAAAATATATATTTCTAAGACTAATTTTTAAAATTCAAAATTAAGCAGCAATGTAGATGGCCCACCTTTTTTGGTTATTTTAAGAATAATTTGGGCTAGTAATGAGAAAAAGGTAGACAATCATTAATTATGCATTTATAATATGACATATGTGTTATCTTCAAGATACGCACTCCCGGATTTTTCATCTTAAAAACTTTTTTTTTAAAGAAATGCTCCCTTAAAATTAGCAGCAGGAGCCAGACTCGTCCGCTCTTTTCATCTGCTTTTTTCGTGAAAATAAATTTGTTTTTCACCTGAATTCTTAAATAAATTTCTTTTACAATAAATTATTTCAGACATTTTTCAATAAAGTCAATTTATTGTTAAAAAAAAAATTAACTGAGACATCTTTATTGAAAACTGCACACACACACACAAAAATTATTGTAAAAGACAGTTATTTAAGAATTCAGATGAAAAATAAATTTATTCTCCAGAAAAGCAGATCAAAAGAGCTCTGCTGCTAAATTAAAGGCAGCATTCCTTAAAAAAAAAAAAAAAAAAAAAAAAAGCTGAAAAAATCGGGAGTGCGTCTCTTGAAGATAACACTTTATATGGTCTTTTTCAAAAAAGTTGGTAAGGCCAGAAGTATGGAACACGTTGTAGTGATTTTACTTTCTAGTAAATGGCTTGCACGTCTAACTCGATGTAGAGAGTCTACTTTGCGTTAGACGTGCAAGCCATTTACAAGTAAGTAAAGTCACTTACAACGTGTTTCATACTCCTGGCCTTACCAACTTTTTTGAAAACAAAGTTTTCTAATTAATCATATTACTTTTGAACCCATTAATTCACTAAAAAGAAAAATGTGAGATTACCAACCCTGGCGGTACTCGTGTGTGGTAACAAACAGTCACCTAACCCACTCCCTATTTTCACCGAATCAGGAAACACTGGTACGTTAACATATTATTCCATTAAATACATGCAGTGATAATAGTAATAAAAAAAATCATAAAAATCGTGTATTGGACAGAGTTTTCGGAATAAGATGTTTTTCCAATTATGAAAGAGCCCAGATTATGCAAAATACAATAAAATTAATAAATTTCAGTATTATTTAAATAATGAAGAAAAGTTCGTAGTAATTAAGTTTTAAGAGGAGTGTTCAATTTCTAATGCACGTTTATGTTAAAGCGGACCCCTACTTTGTGTCCGGTGTCATTTCATTTTCAAATACTGCCCCCCGCCCATACTTTACGAAAACGTGTTATAAGTTTAGGATAATCTGAACCTTTGCTGTCTAAAAAAATAAACAGAAGATAGAAACATAAGAAAGAAGAAAGAGAGAATATGAGGTTTATTTCCGGATTCCGAAACTCTGGCATGTGGTGTGCGCTCAAATATATTATATTATTACCCTAAAAACTTTTCAGTGAAAAATAAAAGCATACCAATCGGTAAAAAAATAAATAAATAGTGTTGATCTATTTTCATTACAAATTTATACTTTATAATAGCTCGATACTTTTAATAATTCGTATCTGTCAATTCTGAAGATGGGCTGGTTCGCCTTGTAAAGTAGTCAAATCCAATTTCTTTTTTTCTTTATTTACCTCGACCATTGACGTAAATAGGGAAATACCTATTTTCTTCAAACAGCGCCACACCCTCCCCTAAAAGGTTTTCTTGGGGGTCGACACTGAATTAAAATAGTTTGAGTTTAATTCTATTTTAATTTTTTTTAAATTATTTTAAGAACCATAAAAATGTATTTTTTAAATATTAAATGAAAAAAAAAAAACCTTGAACTAGAAAACTTTTTTTTTTAATCTTTACTGAAGAAAAACTAAGAAAACTATCACATTTTTATTATTTCTCTGAATTTCTGATATGAGGTTTGATAATTAGAATTATTTGGGTTATTCGGACTATTGCCCTCATCTTTATTGTTATCTGTACAGTGTACAGATAACAATAATTATCACATTTTTATCTTAAATACGTTTAAAATGAAACAAATTTTAAAAGGCTTCCATACCATACCAGGAAAAACAAGCACATTTAATGACAAATCTAGCGTATATTTACCTTTTTTTAATTTTTTGAATAGCTAAAAGGAAATTTAAAATGAATATTTATTTTGGATGTTATTATTTATTACAACTACTATTTAATATTTAAGCAGACGGTATTTAATGGGTTTAACTCAGCAATACTATCACAACCACAAATTAACGCCATTTTAAAACTCGAACTCATCCGGTCAAATATAATTGTATATATCGACATTATTTCCACTTCTAACTTATTTAACTTGTTTTATTTAGATCATCTAATTGATAAATATTTGTATCGTCGTAATCTTTATCAAAGTTGCAGTATTCTACTGACTACAATGACGAAAAGAAAAACTTGTGTAAGTTGTACAATACATGACGCACATTAAATATATTTATTACGACTCGTGTATACACACACATACAAAAGCATTTATATTTTAAAAGACTAAGACATGTTTTATTCATTATGAATAAAAAGTAAAAGTTAACTTATTTTTATGACTCATATCAAAAATAGAATTAAAAAAGAATCACAAAATGTTTGTTTAAACAAATTATTGAAACTATAAATTTTAATGAGCATTGGGCAGAAAGTCGACATACTGCTTTTCTCTTGTGTACAAAACTTATCATTTTGTGTCACAAATATAGAGTACAATTGAAAGGATTGCAAATACAATATAAGTTTTGTTAACTTACCTTTCAAATATTCAAAATGCCAGCTAATCAAAGAGAAGACGATGTTTAAAAAGAATCTTTTTAAAAATAAAAATGACCTTGATTTTAACTTCTTTTCACTTTAGGTTTTAGTTTTGGGACCTGTCCAAAATTTCCAATCTGTAGTTTGTCTTTTCGGGTATTTTCCAGTGATTTGTACACAGAATTATTGTTTCTGATAATGATAAATATCATAAGTGTAAACAAAAATTACATGCCACAACCGAAAAGAAATAATCTATTTTAGCACGATAGGGGTTTAAAATATTGGCCAGATGACAAAGTCTCATTAGAGGCAGGCCAAAATACCGGTGTTCAACAGGAATTTGTCCGCTTTGTAATAAAAATATTTGTTGATTAAGGTCCAACATTGGCGCGTAGCCACATGCAGAAAAATTAGGAAATTGGGTGGAACAGCCTCTATGGTTATCAGTCTAGTAGTTGCCTTACGGCATCAACTCTTAAAACGTGTGAAATCAGTGACGTATAGTGGATATTGTCACAAGGTGTGCTAACAATCCTAGCAACGACATTTACTCAGCTTCGTTTAGGCAGGCACCCGGAGCTTAGGTTGCTTAATGTTTATATTACCTATGGTTTCACAGTGGTCACCCATCTAATTACTGAACGTGTATATTACTGCTTAACTTCACAGATCTAAGGGAAACCGATGCTTACTGTAGTGAGTAATTTGTGGTTGGTATAATTACTCAAAAACTTATCCTGAAATTAAACTAGGAATACCCAATTTTTCGTCTGCTAATCATTTTAAAAACGAATTAAAATTAATTAAATCGATTATTTAAGGTCAAATTCTTGTCTAAGTCGAAAAGTAGTAACATAATGAGCATCAGTAAAAATTTTTAAAAAAAGCAAAATAATATTACACATGTAATTTATTTTTAATACATTTAAAACGATTTTTTTCGGTCAATTTCGATGTGTTCGGCCTGAAACGCTGTTTATAATTGGCGTGTTTACAGAATTAATGTAATATTCACGATTGCAAAAAAAAAAAAGTTACCAAAAATCAGGGAATTATCCGATTTTAATAAAATTTTCAGTATTGATTTATCAATCAATGAATTTTATAATGCATCAGTTATTTTATTTCAAAACTTTAATTAAGTATTTCTGTTATGATAAATTAATATATAAAATTCATTTAAAATATGAGCAGCAAAATTTTAAGTTTAAAATGTCATATTATTAGATTCTAAAAACATTTTTTTTTAATAACTACTTTATTTTAGTATCAATCACCCATATCATTTTGATCGAAAACTGTATTGGAAATTTAGCGCCCCCCCCCCTTTAAACGGAATAAATATTGATGTATATATTTTTTCTTCTATAAAATAATAGTCAATTAAATAATTATCGAAATTAAAATAAAAATCTCAAAAAAAATTTTTTATTTTTTTATTTTCCTATTTTCGGTACTTATTTACTGCCCAAGCAATTCTTGATTTTTTTTTTTCTTCTATTCACACTGGTCTTTTGTCTTTTTATCTATGCAGACAATATATATGCTGATTGCCACTTCTTCGCACATGATCCGCTATGTAGAGGCCGCTTGAGCTGACTTACCTCAAATCCTTACAGCTACCATCGGCCTGCCTTTCTAAGAGAATGTGTACCGGCCCGAATTCTGTGAATTGGTCCTCATCGCTAATGCGGACTTCCGCAAGGGTCGCGATGTCTGCTCCATATCGAGAGTTCTTTGACACGATACCAGTTTGTTGTTCGGGGTTTCAAGATACCTCAGGATTGAGATGTTTGAACATTCCAGGTGGCTATTTAGCCTAGGTTTGTTGTAATATTTTCTTTGATAATGTAAACAGCCGCCAACCGCAGGTTGCTTGCCAGCTTAATAGGGGAAGAGGCATTTGTTTAGTTTGCTTGATGTCTGGGTGGGCAATACTACCCAAGGGGCTACTCAGTCACTCACAACCTTGTCACGTGTAGATTCACAGTTGTGTGCTTCCAGCCCGTCAGGCTTGCACACGCCACCATTCCTCCAACACTGTGGAACTTGTAGAAATATCTGCACATGTTGACATGTTGTGCGATTGTGCGACACGCACTACATGCTCTCCTGCTCCAAAGTCTAGTATCAGTGACAAGCCGAGGCAGGATGACTGAGAGGGGAACGCAGGTGGATGATCTTACAAGATCTACGGGTCACCACAATGGACCCCCCCAAAAAAAAAAAACAAACAAAAAAAACAATAAGACCTATTCAAATATTGAATAGTAAACTTACTTATGCCGCCCCCCATATATATATATATATATATATATATATATAGGGTGCGGCATAAGTAACGCCCTTTGTTTGAGTAGAACAAAATTAAAGCCTTTTTGATTATCCTTTATTTTTTCGAACATGAATGTATTGCCACAGGTTAATGGATTAATATAATATATTAACAAAATTGATATAATGCTTATTCGGTTTAATAATGTTCAATACAAATGAAATCAAAACAAATTTAAGAAAAAAAAGTTAAAAAAGATATAAAGTTTTAGAATTTAGTCATTTATTTGAGATGTTCAAAATGTTCCCCTTCATGTTCCATACAATTCTGAACTCTACCAACAACACTTTTACAAACTTTTTGACATGTTTCAATGGTAATTTCATGAAATTTATCTGAAATTGCATTCTTTAATTCTGGAATTGTTTTCGGCTTAAGATTGTAAACCTGATCTTTCAATACACCCCACAAAAAAAGTCCAGTGATGTTAGGTCTGGTGAAGGTGATGGTCATTCAATTGGTCCTCTTCGTCCTATCCATCTACCTTCAAAAATTTCATTTAACCATTCCTAACTCTTGTTGCGGCCGATAAGGATTTCGACCCCACAGACGTTTGAATAAGTGAAACGACTGGAGACAATGAAAGAGACAAAGGCAGAGAATTGGATGACAAAGGTAACCCGGTGGTCAATTTATTGACAAGAATTGACAGAAAGATAAATCGGTTAGTTGAGGGTTCGATGTTTGAGGTTGGTCACTCAACATTCGGTAAGTCTTTCGTCGATCTGGGTGGATAGGTCATCTGGTCGTCGTGGTCGTCGTGGTCGGTAATGGTTTCGGCCTGCGGTTGGATCGCCTGCGAGCCCCGGTTGTAGTCCCGTTGAGAACAGTTCGGGTACGTAACAGCGACGGACCGTTCGCTTAGCACGTGTTTTGCTTGGGTCTGATTGACCGCGGTTATGCGGGGTTTCAGACCGGCTGGCACGTGTGCGCAAATGCTCGAGTAGCTAAGTGTTTGATCGGTGTTTGATCGGTGATCGAGCTAGTACTAGCGTACTGTCGGCGAGGGACGCCTATCCGGTCGCTAGACCTAGATCTTCTTGGGATTTCGCCCTAGGATCGCATTAGTGGTTAGGAAAGACTGAAGAGTTAAGGCTGACTGGTTAGCTCTGAAAAGAGCTGGGTTTTTAGCCTTGAAAAAGGCTGTTTGCTGGAACTGGAACAAGGCAAGTCATCACAGCAAAGAGGAGGCAAGTCGTCTAGCGGTAAAGAGGCAGGCGGTCAGCGATCAGGAGGAGCTATCAGGAAATGCCATTCGTCTAGACTGGAACTGGAATCGGGATCATCATCTTAATATTTGAAGTGAGCACACTCGTGCACTCGGCGGGCTCGGGAGCGTGGCTGTCGTCGCAAAACGACTTTCTTATCAAAACAAAATGTTCGTTCACATTCGAAATAGCAAGAAACATTCTGAATTAAATCGCGTTGAATGATATCGCGGTATTCTTGTCTGTAGATTGTTGCCATATGTATTTAAGGGGTTGAAGTCAAAACAATCGAATTATTGTTTCTGGTTATTGATAAAATATCAATAAGTGATATCTATGAATCATACCGGAAGGTATCAATGACGTGAGGCAAAAGTTCTTTAGCGATGATGAAATAGGTGAAGGGAGGTTTTGCCTACGTGCAACAATGCACGGATGTTCGGTCAAGGGGGCGGAGCTAACTACGAATCCAGATTAATCTAGTCGGAAAGTGGGAAAATTTGGTTTGCGTACGTGCTTTCATACTCAAGCGCTCTGAAAAAGGGGTCAAGGCCTGATGGCCCCGACACTCTTATCCCATAAGATAAGAAATTAATGGGGCAGACATTTGAGCTTTGTGGAAGTCCGCTTCAGCGAGGAGAACAATTGACAGAGTGGGATCCGGGTACTTATTCTTTTGTAAAAGCAGGCCCATGGTAGCTGTATGGATTTGAGGTAAGGCAGCTCGAGCACCCTATCCTAAAGCGGCATCTGCGTAAGCGGCACATGACGGACGGCATGGACACATCTCCTACATCTAAGACTGACCACATATGTGACCTGTGTGGCAGGGCCTACCTGTCGAGGGTTGGGCTTCTCAGTCACGTACGGTCGCATGCGAGTGGAAACCAAGAAAGGGTTCATGTGTGGCAGGAAACAAACAAATTTGGATCAGGAGACCCTCTGCGTGCTCACATCCGAACTGCTTATAGAAATGGCCTTATTCTGCGAAGAAGTGGCAATCACCACACACACACACACACACACACACACATATATATATATATATATATATATATATATATATATATATATATATATATATATATTCATCACAGGTGATCTGATTATTTTAATTTTTAAACCAACAATCTAAATTCAAATTTTTTGTAAAATTCACTGCAAGAATTCCCAATACCAATGATTTAATCCACTCTTTCCAGGCACGTCACCAAGGTAAGTGAGGGGGCATTCATTTAAGTCCGAAGCGGCAGTAAGGGTGGGAAGACGAGTATAAATACAAAGGTGGGAGTCGAGTACAAATGGTTTATATAGTAAGAATTATCAGACAAAAATTAGTCCACATGACATTAACCGGGGCGGGGGTGATTTTCAGGAGTGGCCATTCTCATAAAATATGTCAATACTTGAATAATACTATGAAGTTATTTACCCTACTTTTATTTTTCACATATTTAGGAAATTTATTCGAATTGGGTTTGTAGAGGGTTGTGTGATGTGTTCAAAAATATAGGAATTACGATAAAATAACAAGACACAGTTTAGGCAGAAAATATGAAGAAATGATAAAACAAAGCATATAATAATAAATAAATTTATTCCGAGAACAAATTCATAATTAACAAATATGTAAATGTTCAATGTGAAATATAAAAGTTCGTGTGTAGAGTTTAGAAAAGTTCGTCAAGAAATGTGTAATGTCACAATGCAAATGTGTATGCAGATTCGTCAAAGTTCGATAGGAAGAGTGTAATGTAGGTATACCCAAAATGAGGCTAATATGCGTTTTTGACAAAATGACTTTAGCCACCCCTACAGAAAATAATTTACCAAAAATCAGGGAATTATCAGATTTTAATGAAATTTTCAGTGTTTATTTATCAAAGAATGATCTTTATAATGCATCATTTATTTTATTTTAAAACTTTCTCATTTTTTTCAGGTCACTTAATTTTGGGGGCGTAACATTTTTTTCAAGTTGGTCTTATAGTTTTCTAATTACAGTATAAATAAAGAGATAAAAGACCGAAGTTATGAATAGAAACAACAAAAAAAATTACGGCGGCTTTTTATGAGAAAATAAGTACGGAAAAATTGAAAATAAAATGTAAAAAAATAATAGATAATTAATTTTATGGAGATTTCTTTTTTACTCATTTCGATAATTATTTAATTGGCTATTATCTTATAAAAGAAAAAAATATACATCTATGAAATAGAAGATTCTGACTTTTGTTTACATTTGAAATTTATTAGTTTGGTTTGGTTTATTTTGTTTTACGGCATATCAACCTCTGTGGGTCATTTAATGCCGATAAAGTTTTTAAATAAAGTCATTCATAATGGATACTCAATTTTTTTATAAATACATTTTTCTATTTAACCCATAGATGGGACCCTAACAAGTACTACCATTCTGGGTCAGAGTGGATCAGGGAGCAATGGTGATGAAGGGGTGCTCCACATTCCCCAAACCTCCAAAACTGAAACCTCACCATCAGATAGAGTTTAACGTCATTCCCAGGACAAGAAGACCCTCAGTCACCGCCTTCTAGCACCCATATGATAAAAAGGGGTTGGGGCTTGCCATGAGGACAATAGGGTTGGGGCAATCATATAGGTGCTAGGGCTTGGCATGACCAGCAGATCTTCTAACCCAAGGAAGGGCCAAAGTGGACTATTACAAGTCATAAACTGCTCAACCACCTGGGTTCTATCCTTAAGTATCACGGGTCGCCACCCACGGCCAACAGGTGGCCCCATTGAGGGAGTCTTACCCCTCTGCAGAGGTGCAGTTGGTGCATTCTAACGCCCCAGCACAAGGCGGGAAATTTACTAACTTAACATTTTTTTAAAGAATCAATCAGTTCACCTTTAATTCTACATTCTGGAGACACCTGAGGTGTAATGGTTATTAGCATGGGAAATGTATACAACAACATGAGTTCAAATCCTAGACTAGTTGCATTTCACATAGCACTAATATCCTTGGGAAAGGTATGAATCAAACTATTCCCCTCAAGTTATGGATAATGAGAAGCGCGATGGTGTACTGGTTAGAATCGCAGGAAATGGACTCGTCGACCCGGGTTCAATTCCTGGACAAAGTCACAGTTCACATAGCGCTAATACCCTTAGGAAAAGTATTAATCTAACTATTCTCCCTCCACCTATGGGTAACTAGTTGGGCAGACTGAGCTCTTTAACCATGGTTAGGCAACCAGTCTAGGAGAAGAAAAACTCTGAATTCAAACCTGGTCACTACTAGAATAGGCTCAGGCCTACTTAGTGATCTATTTCAATTTAAAATTTAAAAAGATAAATAATAGGGCACACTGGTGTCTTTAACCTTGGCATGGCAACCAGTCTAGGAGAAGGAAAGTTCCGAATTCAAACCTGTTTAACTCTGCCTAAATGAAATTGACTTTGTGTCACATCCTGCTTGTGTGGAGTAGTTGGTGAATAGGTAAATAGTAGGACAGACTGGGCTCTTTAACCTTGGTATGGCAACCGGTCTAGCAAAAGAAAAACTCTGAATTCAAACCTGTTAAAACTTTCGCTTATAAAAAATTGACCTTGTGTCACATTCTGCTCGTGTCAAGGGGTTGATAAATACATACATTCAAGAAGTATTGTAAACCCAATTTTTCCAATTTCCTTATAACATAAATTATCCATACCCTCAATAATTCAAGTAAAACTTATCTGAACCATTTCTAGGGTGTCCTGATTATGACATTAAATCGCATCTAATGGTGAGGTTCCAAGTCTTAAGCTCTAGGAAGTGTGTAGGTTAGACAAGCAGTTGAAATGGCCCTCTCTGATCAATCAGCTGGTCATCAAGCCCTAGCACCTATATGATTGTCCTGACTGTACTGCCCATATGGCAAAACCCAAACCCTTTTTATCATAGATGTGCTAGCTTGTGGCTCAGAGTTTTAGTGTCCTGGGTATGATGTTAAACTACCTCTAATGGTAAGGTTCCAATTCTGGAGCTCTAGGGGTGGTTGGTTGGTTGGATTTTACGGCATGTCAACCCTTGTTGGATTTTATGCTAAGACATTTTGTTTTATTCTTGATGGATGCTCAATTTTTTTTAAACTAAATTTTTAAAAACATATTTTTTAAAATCTATTTCACCAATAGATGGGACCCTAACAGGTACTACCACTCTGGATCAGAGTGGAACTGGGAACAATGGTGATAAAGGGGTACTTCACTCCCCAGAGCTCCCCATTGGAATTTCACTATTAGATGCAGTTTAACATCATACCCATGACATTAAGATTGTCAACCACCACCTTCTTGCACATATATGATAAAAAGGGTTGGGGAGTTTCCATAAGGGCAAAGGGGTTGGCACAACCATATAAGTGCTAGGGCTCGATGTGACCAGCCAATTTATAGGAGGCAATCTCTCTAAACACCTGTCTAGCCAAAGTAAGGGCCAAAGTGGAGTATTGCATGTCATAGACTGGTCAGCCACCTGTATTCCATCCTTAAGCATCATGGGTTATTAACCATGGACAACAGATAGACCCATTGGTGGGATTTTACACCTCTGTAGAGGTGCAGTCGGTGTATTCTACTGCCCAAAGTAACAGGATGGCTGCTTGTTTGTATCTGAGAAGATAGCCATATATCGGCAGAGTGTTGTTTGTATACTGTTATAAGAATAGTGGATATTAGTTATAACTAACACTAGGTCCTTATAATGCTGTTGATGAATGATACAATTCACATCAAAGTAATGCCAAGAATAGTTTTTATTTCCCAAGCAAACTCAGAGGTAATGAAACACAATGAGTGATAAGAAAAATTGGATGAAGTATATAATAAGCACCCCAGCTGAGACCAGTTGGCAAAAGGACAGTTTTTGCTTTTCATGGCAAACTTCCGGTTGGTTTTAAACAAAACAACAGACGATTTTTTGACATTAGAATTTCACTGTAAATTTTTTTTTAAAAGCTAGTTTATGTTTATTAGGGAACCAAAGACATGTATTCATATTAAAATAGTTTTTGATTTTAATAAAAAAAATTAGTTATTTCATGTTGTTAGCATGTTAGTTGTTCAATAGCAAAATATATATTTAAATTATAAAACTTTAAATGAAAGATACATTTTTATATTAAATATTTATAAAAGTTAAAAATTTCCCCACTTGATAGAGTTTAACATCGTACCCAGGACATTAAGACCCTCAGCCACTGCCTTCTAGCATATATATGATAAAAAAGGGTTTGGTGTTTGCCATAAAGTCAAAGGTGTTGGGACAATTATATAGTTGCTAGGGCTTGATGTGACAAGCCAATTGATCAAAGAGGGTCTATCAGACTGTCAACCTTGCCTAAATAAGAGCCAAAGTAGAGTGTTGCATGTCACTGACTGCTCAGCCACCAGGAACCATGGCCAACAGGTAGCCCCTTTATGGGGATTTTACACCCCCAACAGATGTGCAGTCAGTATATCCTAGGGTCCCAGACAACAGGGTGGAAACTTAATAGAGGAGAATACATACATAGTAGAAAACAAAAAGAAGAGCTTATACATAGTTGTATAAGAGAAATGTCCTAATTGGAAAAGTCTTTCAGTACAGGGTTCCCCAACCACCAGGTCGCGACCCGGTACCGGGTCGCACAGAACGTTTGAATTTTTCTTTCTTTTTTTTTTTTTTTATTGATTACCAGTCTAAATGTTGATGTGTTATTTTGAAAAGTGATTTCTGTGCCTCTTATTATAATTATTCTCATTAGAAGAAGATTTTCGTTCTAAAATAAATATTTTTGTTTACAGAGATGTTGTTGATTATTAATTCATAAACAAAAGGTTGTTTATTGTCTGTTGATGTTTGCATTTGACATAAGACCACTGCGGATGATTTATCATTAGATTACGTCATTAACGATTATCGAGCAAATGTAGGCCGGAGCCTATGAAGGGCAGTCCGTGAAAATAATGTCTTAGATTAAACCGGTCCGTGGCGCAAAAAAGATTGGGGACTGCTGTTTTAGTAGATAAAAGTCTACAGAATGCTGATAAAAGAGCACAGTATAAACACTTATACATACATAGCAGAAAACGAAAAGATGAGCTTATACATAGTTGTATAAGAGAAATGTCCTAATAGGTAAATAGTCTTTTAGTAGATAAAAGTCTACAGGATGCTGATAAAAGAGCACAGTATAAACAGTTACATGTTGAGCATGTTCTCATGTGCCATGCAACACAAAATGCTGGAGGAATAAAGCTCCTTTGTCCTGTAGACAGGAGACACAACTCGTGCATATTACTTCTGCAAAAGCTGGAGGGTCTAAGAAGATTCTACCTTTATATAGCTGATTGCTACACCACCACCTACTGGTAGACATGGGATGTAATCACCTAGTCGAGAGATATAATCTCAACAATGCATCAATGTATCCATGAATACATTAACATGGAACATTCGGTAAGAAAAGACAAATAACTTATTCGCTTGAACAATGCACATATGAATGCTTAATATATACAGAACATGTAACAACAAAATAACATAATACATATGTCCAAAACAGGTTAATTCTAGATAATGTTCCATGAACAAAGTGTAATGAAAAAGCATCAGAAAATGGTAAGAAATCGCTGTGTGTTCAATGGTTTTCATGGTGATGTGCTATTGTACCTTTCAGCCTTCTTCAGGTATCCCTGTCTATATGAGCATAGTAATGATTCAACTTGGGAAATCAGGGGGTACAATGGGCATAATATTGTGTCTTTATATAATATCTTGAACAAATCTTGGAATTAGCATCTCACAAGAAAATAGCTGTACGGTCACTTGCTTCTAATAACACAAACCATTCAAGTGAGACAAAATTCCTGCATGAAGTCAATGCAGAAAATTTCAAAAATGAATCCTTAATTCACTGATGTTAATTTGAATTATATGACAATATGATAAAAGTCACTAGTAAGTCAAGACATTTTACATTTGAAAAGGAAATATTTCTCTTCAGAGTAGGTAGGTTTCCCAAGGCGAAAAAGATGACTTTTAATGACAAAAAAAAAGGGGTGGGCATTGTATTTTTGCAGTAATACATATAAAATCATGAAAAACATTCTGTAACTTTTCCGGGTTTAAATCTTCTCATTTTGATTAATGATCTGTATTTTGATCCACAAATTAGATGCTAAAATTTCAGCTCGCTTCGTACAACGAAGTAGCCAATCAGAATACATCTTTCATTGACTGCTGATAAATTAACCAATCATGAGTTGTAAATCAACATAGCTGCCTCCAGCAAAAAGGAATGTAATGTAAAGTTTACATTGTAAACAAAAAATTAAGACGTGTTTTATTTGCATGATTCCGTCTTAAAAGTGCCAAGTTAAATCTTTTTCAGAGAATACATGGATGCACTTTCTAGAATGTCTCAAAATGGAAATTTTTACAAGGTCCCCGAACAAAATTTGCGAAAAAATTCTACAGCAGCTGTGTGTCAAAATTGTGATACCTAAAAATTGGCTGCTAATGTCTGCTATTTTTTTTTTTAAACGAATTAAAATTAATTAAATCGATTATTTAAGGTCAAACTTTTGTCTAAATCGATAAGTAGTAACATAATCACCATCAACATAAAAGCAAAATAATATTACACATTCAATTAATTTTTAATAAATTAAAACATTTTTTTTGTCAATTTAGATCGCATTCGTGTATCTGTTTGAAAAATTTGGTAAACATTAAACAGGAAAAACAAAAGGAATAACTAACTCTATATCATGGACTTAAATTTTTAATAAGAAACCAAATGAAAAAAAACGGACTATTTGCAAGTTTAACCTTTTGTTTTTAGTCTGCAGGTTTTACTTTTAATACATTTTTATTTGTTAAAAAATCTTTATTTATTTGCAATTTATTATTTAATGAATAAAGCAAGTGCTTATTTTTTAAGTTTAATATTGTTGTAAAAATGTACCAGTTTTATTTCTTTGTGTTCATTTTGGAAAACTATATATTTTCTTTCATTTTGTTTCTCATTTAAAATTTAAATCCATGATTTTCTTAATATTTACCAAATTTTTCGAACAGATATCTCTTGCTAGTTAGTAAATATTAAAATAAATAAAGTAGACTGTTAATTCAGGGGAGTAAATTTTCCATTTTAATTTTGATGACAATCTGCAAGTTTAACCAAAATGTCTCAAAAAAAACTTTTTTTAAAACAAATATTCTCAACTTTGAAGCAGACTATGGGTATAAAGTCCAATGTATATATACTAAATTATGCAGAATTTAATTGGGGGTAAAATGTGCTAAACTACATGTTTGTATGTTTAGTGGTTTGGGTGCTACTAAGGTAAGTCCTCAAGTTTTATTTGAATGATTGTTAGGTACCTCCAAAATAGATCATGATCAGTTTACACCATATTGAAGGAAGAAATGTAAATATATTTGAACTTTTTTTTTCAATCTTACAAAAAAGAAATAACGAACCTAAAGAGTTATTACAAAGAAAAACTGTTAATTCAAAGATCAAATTATCCAGTTGGGAAAAAATTACTCATCATTATCGTGAAAAATAAATAAAACAGTCTGTTTATTTACCAACACGGTCAGTTTCTTTATTGATATATTTTTTTAGCAGAAGTCTGTATTCATGGTTCTTTTACTAAAAAGCTTTGGTATTGAGACTTAAAATCTTGATACAATTATTCAGATTATTTATAGAAAAAAAAGTAAAAATCGTTTTTTGCCGGTTCATTTTTTCATTAAATAAAATAGGGGGGAGTAGACCTCGTAAAAAATATTTCCCCTAATATATTTTAGAAAAAGACTATTTCAGACACCTTTTATTCTAAAGGTAAGTAATTATGGAAATTTTTGTGAAAATCAGACCATTAATTTATTTTTTATAGAATTTTAAAAAATAAACTCACTTGTTTTTGGCTATGTTAAATTTCAATTGATTTAACGGTACAAAAATATAAACATTGTTTTTCGTTTATAATTTTCATTATTTTCGTAAGCAGAAAAAAAATTAAAAATCATTAGGAGTTTGCTTAATGCTTCTTCTTTCGGGTGGACAAAAGATTTCAAGATAATATTAACCTTTTATTGTGTTAAATATAGCGGGGGGGGGGGAGTAATTTCATAGGGAAAATTGGTGGTACCTACGGAAATCTTAAATATGTGCAACATTTACACTTGGGAAAAAAAGTCTATAGGCATTCATTTGGCTGCATTGTTTTTCCCACCCCAAACGTTGGTCACGGAATCAAAAATCTAGAGCCATATTGACCTTTGGGCCCATAGCCTAGAGGTGTTTGTCATCTATATATCAGAAAATGTATTTCAGCATTTTTAACAAAGAAATAGTTTCTCTCAAGTGTGTGTTAACCTATGCCTTTTAAGATTTGAATTCCGGGAAAAGGTAGCTCCACACATTTTACAATGAAATGGTTTCTCTCCAGTGTGTGTTAAGATGTGTGTATCGAGAGTTGATTTTCGAGAAAATGTGGCTCCACAGATCTCACAGTGAAATGGTTTCTCTCCAGTGTGAGTTAACATGTGTTGTTTTAGATATGAATAGCGAGAAAATGTAACTCCACATATTTCACAATTAAATGGTCTATCACTAGTGTGTATTGACATGTGTAGTTTGATATACGAATTCTGGGAAAATCCAGCTCCACAGATCTCACAATGAAATGGTTTCTCTCCAGTGTGTGTTAACATATGTTGTCTGACAGATGATTTCTTGGAAAATGCAGCTCCACAGGTTTCACAATTAAATGGTTTCTCTCCAGTGTGTGATACCATGTGTTGTTTTAGATGGGACTTCCAAGAAAATGTAGCTCCACAGATTTCACAAGGAAATGGTTTTTCTCCAATATGTGTCAACATGTGTGCCGTGAGTTGTGTATTCTGGAAAAATGTAGCTGGACACATTTCACAATGAAACGGTTTCTCTCCAGTGTGTGTTAACATGTGTCTTTTAAGAGTTGATTTCCGGGAAAATGTAGCTACACAGATTTCACAGTGAAATGGTTTCTCTCCAGTGTGCCTTTGCAAATGTAGTTTTAAATATGAATTGCGAGAAAATGTAGCACCACAGATTACACAATGATACTGTTTCTCTCCAGTGTGTGTTAATATGTGTCTTTTGAGAGTTGAACTCTGGGAAAATGTAGCTCCACAGATTTCACAATGAAATGGTTTCTCTCCAGTGTGTGTTAATATGTGTGTTTTGAGATGTGCATTCTGAAAAAATGTAGCTTCACACATTTCACAATGAAATCGTTTCTCTCCAGTGTGTTTTAACATGTGGGTCTTCAGATTTGAATTCTGGGAAAATGTAGCTCCACACATTTCGCAATGAAATGGTTTCTCTCCAGTGTGTTTTAACATGTGTTTGTTTAGATTTGCATTCTGGGTAAATGAAGTGCCGCAGATTTTACAATGAAATGGTTTTTTCCCAGTATGTGTTCGCATATGTGTTTTTAAAGTTGAATTCTGTGAAAATGAAGCCCCGCATATTTTACAATTGAATGGTTTCTCTCCAGTGTGTATTCTCATATGGCTCTGAAGAGCAGATTTAAATCGGGCTCCAAATCCACAAATTTTGCAGTGAAGAGATTTTTCTTTTTCATGAACATTCATCATATTCTTTTACAGTCAAGATGCAAGCTACCAATAGAAAAAAGAAATAAGTTAATTAAAGTCATAAATGAAAATAATAATCTATACATATATAAAGGGCAGTTGTGTGTATCTGTATGACTGAAGGAAACTTCGAAAATAAAACAATTAACAACAAAGTAAATATATATACACATTAAATATCACCAGGACTTCTTTTTTTTTTTTTGAGCAAAAATAATGAAGATTTGATTTATATTTGGGAAGATATTTAAAAATTCAAATTTGAAAAGTAACAGAAAGGAAAGTCATTTGCATGTTATTTTGTTTATCTTTATTTTTGTATGTTTTTTTTTTTTCACTTTGAAATATAATATTGATTGATTGAATTAATTGCATCATTTATATCTTATTTATTTTTTTAGAATTGTAAATAATTGAATGGAAATTTCTTACTATATTGTTATATATTTCCGTGGGGATTTTTATGGGGCAACCAACGAGGATCTCACTTGCGATAAGTAAAAATGGATCTGCGAAACTAACTTTTTAAAAATCCCCCCTATACCCAGGCGATGCTGGGTAGCCATTTCTAATGAATAATAATTTCAGAAATATTGTAAAATAAGTATCTCAATTATTTCAGTAATTATTTTTTTTTAAATTAAACATTGAACTTGAAACCATGTTGCCAAATTGTATTTGTAAATTGGGTTTTTAGATTCGAAAAAAAAAAAAATGCTAGAGAAAATATTAATATGAGAATATCATAATATAAACAGCTGTTTACAAATTGAGACTTTGGAATGAAAACATCCAAGAATAAACAATTGTTTACAAATTAAAAAAGCTAGAGAAATACTTTGGAATAAAAATATCATTCATCATATTCTTTCACAGTCAAGATGCAAACTGCGAAAAGAAAAGAGAAATAAGTTAATTACAGTCATAAATGAAAATGATAATGAATAGGTTTTAGAAATATTGCAAAATAATAAACTATCACGGCTGGTTTAGCTCAGTTGGTAGAGCGTTTGGCTAGAAATCACAAGGTTCTTTGTCCGATACCGGCCCTCGCCAACTCAGCATATGAGTAGCACAGGGATCTGTGCGGTAAAGGGAGGAACTGATGGTAGGTGTGGCGCTCCACTTCAGATGCTAAAATAATCTCCTTGGTCTAGTGCTAGTGAAAAGGGGATAGACTCCCTTGCTGACTGGCTGATACCGACATTAGGCCACCCCGACAACTTGACTAAAACCATTGAACTTGAAACCGTATTGCCGAATCATATTTGTAAATTGGGTTTTTAGATTTAAAAAAAAAAAAAAATACTAGAGAAAATATTAATATGAGAATATCAAAATATAAACAGCTGTCTACAAATTGAGACTTTGGAAAGAAAACATCCAAGTATAAACAATTGTTTACAAATTAAAAAGGCTAGAGAAATACTTTGGAGTGAAAATATTTGAGAATAAACCATTGTTTAGACAGTATGTAAATTTTTGGAAGCTCAGTAAAGAATTAGCTGATATTTGTGGGTCAGCAGTGATGTGGACAGACCAATTAGGGAAAATTATTAGTTAATTAATTTTTTATTTATTTATATATAGACGAGTTCTGAAAGAAAATGAGAGGAAGAGAGGGAGACCACCCAAGAACTAAGATATACAGAACTGGTGAGCAAGTCAGCGAATTAGACTGCCTCTTTTCTTTCTTTCTTTTTGTCTTTTCCCTATTGGCATAAACAGAATCACTAGCTAAGCATTGTTTTGAGCTTTGACCTTCTTTTCTATCTTTCACTGTTTGGCCAACTACTAGAGCAATATATGGCGAGAATAAACTTTATACTGGCAAATGAAAAAGTGGATAGCGTTCAACTTTTTTATTACAAAAGTTACCAACATTTTTTTATCATATCGATCGATTAATTTGAATGGAATGACAACCCATCCAGGGTTATTTTATGCCAAGCGGTAGGGTGTGAGGGATGGTAAAATTTATTGTTATGTCTGTTTTGTCAATGATTTTTATTGATTTTGACAGTAGGTTGTTTGCAGTTGTTTGTTGCTAAATGGATTGGAAATCAGTTTAAGGAATAATTTTATGGGGTAAAGTTTAATTTTTTATAAGCAATAGTTTGGTAGAATGTTTTTTTAAAACAATTCTTATATACAATTTTTTTCTATTTAATCCATAGATTGGACCCTAACAGGAACTACCACTCTGGATCAGAATGGACTTGGGTTTGGTTTTGGTTTGTTTTACGGTATATCAACCTTAGTGGGTCATTTAATGCCAATAAAGTTTTGAAATAAAGTCATTCTTAATGGATACTCATTTTTTTTAATAAACACATTTTTCTATTTAACCTATAGATGGGACCCTAACCAGTACTACCACTCCGGTTCAGAGTGAATCAGGGAGCAATGGGGTGCTCCACATTACCCAGACCTCCAGAACTGGAACCTCACCATCAGATAGAGTTTAACATCATTCACAGGACATGAAGACCCTCAGCCACCGCCTTCTAGCACATATGATAAAACGGGTTGGGGCTTACCATAATGGCAATAGGGTTAGGGCAATCATATAGGTGCTATGGCTTGACGTGAGCAGCCAATTGATCGGAGGGGGCCTCTCTGACTTTCTAGCCTTTTTATCATCTAGGTGCTAGAAAGTGGTGGCTGAAGATCAACCACAACCATTTATTAATACACATAATGTTGATGAAAATTATTTCTACCAATCAATATTTTTACCAATTTGAAGTTAAGCAAATAATATATATACTAAAAAGATAGAGGCATGTAGTACAATGGTTACCATCATAGGAAATGGATACAGCTACACGAGTTCAAATCCTGGAGGAGGATGTATTTCACATAGTACTAATACTCTTGGGAAAGGTATGAATCCAAGTATTCCCTCTCCAGCTATGAGTAAATAGTAGGGCATATTGGGTTCTTTAAGTTTGTTTAGGCAACCAATAATGGAGTGTTGCATGTCATGGACTGCTCAGCCACCTGTGTTATCTCCTTAAGTATCACGGGTTGTCACCCATGGCCAATAGGTGACCTCATTGGGGGAGTCTTACCCCTCTGCAGGGGGTAGTCGGTGTGTTCTAAAGCCTGTGGAAATTATCTATAATCGATCTATTAATACGCTTATTCCTTAATCTTCCAAACATTATTAGCTTGCAACACCCTCTGGTTAAAAATGAGACCGTCCAAATCACCCAAGATGAAATGCAAAAATGTAAATCCTGATTATCTGGTGTTGCTTATCTGCCGAATTCTTATTCCTTGTGAGTGTTGTCACCTCAGCTAAATAACGGACCATTCCGTTTTTTATTATATAGAAAGCGGTAATACTTTTTTGGTATGGTCAACTGCCTGACGCTCGAGTCCAGCCAATTAGCCCCGCCCACAGATTTTTATAGCCCCGCCCACAGATTTTTATAGCCCCGCCTACAAATCTTAATGAAAAGAAAGATCGTACTTTTCAAAAGTACAGTCATATATTACTTTTAAAACGTAATATTTTTTAGCTTAGAAAATTGAAAGTTTTAATTAAAACAACTTTGAATCATGTAAATTTAGGGTTCTACAAACATTTTTTCTTTAGTTATTTGAATATGCACGAATCTTTACATTCCTTTTTTTTTTTTTTTTACAAATCAAACAATCATTTCATGTTTCCCCTCACGCAATAAATTTTAAGAACATCTTTGAGTTAAAACTTATTAAAACTATTATAATTATTAAACTTATTAAAAAACAAAACAAAAAATAAATAAATTACGGAAATTCTGAAATTTATGAATTGAAAATAATTTTTTGAAGTAAAAATGGTACATAATTTGGAATTGTTTTGTTTTTGTGTTTTAATATTAAACGTAAATAGCAGCAGGTGTCCGCCTCGTAACGTTTTGATTTGCTTTGGGGGATGGGGACAAACTTGTTTTTCATTTAAATCATTAAATAATTTTGTTTAACTTTGTAAAACTTTAAAATTTTATGTTATTCGATGTTTTCTGGTTTTAAATTAGTAAAAAAAAATTAAATTCAAATGAAAAACTAAAATATTTATACACGCTTACAAATCTTAATGAAAAGAAAGATCGTACTTTTCAAAAGTACGGTCATATTTTACTTTTAAAACGTAATATTTTTTAGCTTAGAAAATTGAAAGTTTTAAATATAAAAACTTTGAATCATGTAAATTTAGGGTTCTACAAACATTTTTTCTTTGGTTATTTGAATATGCACGAATCTTTACTTTTTTTGTTTTGTTTTGTTTTTTAGAAATAATCAAACAATCATTTCATGTTTCCCCCCACTCGATAAATTTTAAGATCTTTGAGTTAAAATTTTATTAAAAAACAAAACAAAAAATAAATAAATTACGGAAATTCTGAAATTTATGAATTGAAAATAATTTTTGAAGTAAAAATGGTACACAACTTGGAATTGTTTTGTTTTGGTGTTTTTTTTATTTTTAATATTAAACGTAAATAGCAGCAGGTGCCAGCCTCGTAATGTTTTCAAAAGTACGACCACGAAATCATGTAAATTTAGGGTTCTACAAACATTTTTTTCTTTAGTTATTTGAACTAGTAAATATATGCACCCTCCGGGTGCAAGTATTTAAGTTTTGATATAATAAAATATCATATTAAATTAGAAAGGTTAATGAAACTTAATAAGAATTAAGATAAAAATATTTGGAACAGAGGGGGTATGATTGAAAAATAGAACAACGTTGAAACTAACTCTTCTACCATTTACCATTACTCCCGCCTTTCATTGGTAAATTTTCCTAATTTAACTATTTAGTTAAAATAAGAAGTAAAGAATAACATTACAATTATTTCTTCTTGTCAATGGATTGCTTTCAAGATTTATCCGAGATTTTTGCTCATATTCATTAATATAAAACCAAAAAATTAGAAATCAATAATACTAAGCATATATGTATTAAAATCACATTTTTAAGATCGAAATGCAAAGCCTTCCAATTCACACTGTAAACCGCTATTTTGTTGTGTATATAAATACAATTGCATGTTCTTAGTATGAGGTTTAAATAAAAAAAATGCAATTGTATTTATATATACAACAAAATAGCGGTTTATAGTGTGAATTAGAAGGCTTTGCATTTCGATCTTAAAAATGTGATTTTAATAGATATATGCTTAGTATTATTGATTTCTAATTTTTTGGTTTTATATTAATGAATATGAGCAAAAATCTCGGATAAATCTTAAAAGCAATCCATTGACAAGAAGAAATAATTGTAATGTTATTCTTTACTTCTTATTTTAACTAAATAGTTAAATTAGGAAAATTTACCAATGAAAGGCGGGAGTAATGGTAAATGGTAGAAGAGTTAGTTTCAACGTTGTTCTATTTTTCAATCATACCCCCTCTGTTCCAAATATTTTTATCTTAATTCTTATTAAGTTTCATTAACCTTTCTAATTTAATATGATATTTTATTATATCAAAACTTAAATACTTGCACCCGGAGGGTGCATATATTTACTAGTTCAAATAACTAAAGAAAAAAATGTTTGTAGAACCCTAAATTTACATGATTTCGTGGTCGTACTTTTGAAAACATTACGAGGCTGGCACCTGCTGCTATTTACGTTTAATATTAAAAATAAAAAAAACACCAAAACAAAACAATTCCAAGTTGTGTACCATTTTTACTTCAAAAATTATTTTCAATTCATAAATTTCAGAATTTCCGTAATTTATTTATTTTTTGTTTTGTTTTTTTAATAAAGTTTTAACTCAAAGATCTTAAAATTTATCGAGTGAGGGGAAACATGAAATGATTGTTTGATTATTTCTAAAAAACAAAACAAAACAAAAAAAGTAAAGATTCGTGCATATTCAAATAACCAAAGAAAAAATGTTTGTAGAACCCTAAATTTACATGATTCAAAGTTTTTATTTAAAACTTTCAATTTTCTAAGCTAAAAAATATTACGTTTTAAAAGTAAAATATGACCGTACTTTTGAAAAGTACGATCTTTCTTTTCATTAAGATTTGTAAGCGTGTATAAATATTTTAGTTTTTCATTTGAATTTAATTTTTTTTTACTAATTTAAAACCAGAAAACATCGAATAACATAAAATTTTAAAGTTTTACAAAGTTAAACAAAATTATTTAATGATTTAAATGAAAAACAAGTTTGTCCCCATCCCCCAAAGCAAATCAAAACGTTACGAGGCTGGCATCTGCTGCTATTTACGTTTAATATTAAAACACAAAAACAAAACAATTCCAAATTATGTACCATTTTTACTTCAAAAATTATTTTCAATTCATAAATTTCAGAATTTACGTAATTTATTTATTTTTTGTTTTGTTTTTTAATAAGTTTAATAATTATAATAGTTTTAATAAGTTTTAACTCAAAGATGTTCTTAAAATTTATTGCGTGAGGGGAAACATGAAATGATTGTTTGATTTGTAAAAAAAAAAAAAAAGGAATGTAAAGATTCGTGCATATTCAAATAATTAAAGAAAAAATGTTTGTAGAACTCTAAATTTACATGATTCAAAGTTGTTTTAATTAAAACTTTCAATTTTCTAAGCTAAAAAATATTACGTTTTAAAAGTAATATATGACTGTACTTTTGAAAAGTACGATCTTTCTTTTCATTAAGATTTGTAGGCGGGGCTATAAAAATCTGTGGGCGGGGCTAATTGGCTGGACTCGAGCGTCAGGCAGTTGGCCGTACCAAAAAAGTATTACCCTATAGAAAGAAAGGTAAGGAAAAGGACATGCTACACAAAAAAAAAAGAAGAAAGAAAGAGAGTAAGGAAAGATAGAGAAAGCGGGTGAGAATGTGATAGCAATAACGCTAATATGTTTCCATCGAACATAATGAAAAGATGAAAAGAAGGAAAGAAAGAAAAAAAATGAGAAAGAGTTAAAACAAGATTATTATGCTTTCTACATATTGAACTATTTTGCAATAGCTCTTAAGTAAACATATAAAACATGAAAATTAAATTATCTAGTAAGGATTAATTAGGTAGTCACGAAAGAGGACATTATTATTCAGGAATTAATTTTTTTTTTTTTTGCAATTCATATTTTTCGATAAAATTTTAAAGAATGTTCCTCCAAAATGTATGGTTTTGTTTCTTTGCTTAATGTCATATCAACATTTGTGGGTTATTAAACGCCAAATCCATCCTTGTAGAAGAACAGTAGTGACACTATTTAATCCATAGCTGGTGGAGTTACTCCTAAGATATTTCAATTGACTTGACAAAAAAAACTTTAAAAAAAGGAAAAACTTACATAAAAAAAAAATAATAATAAAAGAAATTATTACCTTCACGATACGCACTCTCTATTTTTCAGCTTTTTTATTGGTACTCTTCACGGAGAACCGTCCCGGCCTCCTGCCTCAAAAACCGCTAGCCGGTGGCTGCTGAAAAAAAAAATCAGCTACGATTGAAGTCCGTAGCCGAAGTGGTGTCACTTGAAAAAAAATAGGGTTAGAGTTGGGGTTTATGGTTAGTTTAATGGGAAAATAAATAATTTGGACTCTGTTTTTTCTGGATCACCCTGTATACAGAGTGACACAGAAAAAACAGAACACACAAATTTTGTAATAAAACTGTTAATTTCAACTAGGGGGTTTAGGCCCTTTAGGGTTAGGGTTGGGTTTTCGGGAAAAACGCCCTAAGTTGGTTGTTTTTTTTTTTGTTGTTTTTTTTGCAAGTGACACCGCCTCGTAGCTGGTGTTTTTTTTTTCGGCAGCCACCGGCTAGCGATTTTTGAGGTTCTCCGCGAAGAGTGCATTTTTATTTAAGGAATGCTCCCTTCAAATTAACAAGCCTCGTACACTCTTATGATCTGCTTTTTTTCGGGAAAATAAACTTGTTTTTCATCTTTAATAATTTTTTTTATTTGTTTTCAATTAATTGTTAAAAAAAAAAAGTTAATTGAGACATATTTATTGAAAAATGCCCAATATAATTTATTGTAAGACGAAGTTATTTAATAATTCAGACGAAAAACAAGTTTATTTTCCCGAAAAGAAAAAACAAAAAAGAAAGAAAAAAAAACAAAACAAAAAAATAAACAAAACAAAACAGACCAACAGAGCATACGAGTGCGGCTAGTTCTGCTGCTGCTAATTTGAAGGAACCAATCCTTTGGGGCGGGGGAAGCTGAAAAATTCGGGAGTGCGTATCTCGAAGATAACTAAAAACTAATTTAAACAATGTCATCAACAAAGATCCACAGTCTATGCACGAAAAATGAGATAAAATTTCAATGCACAGAAGTGTATTTTCCCAAGATTACGAATCTCAATATTATTAAGGATCTGATACCAGACCAGTTAACAAACGAATAGATTTAAAATATCAATATTTCATAAATTTAACACAATAAAATAAAGAAAGAAATTCGATGTAAAAAACAAACTTTTTACTTCCACGGGCATCCAGCTTCTCACTCAGTAACAAAGTCAACAAACTGCTACTACAAACAATTCAGTATGTCTTCCGTCTGTTTTAACTGTTGACTCTTTAATAAAGGGAAGTAATCATGCAAGCTTCCTTGTTTAGATTTGATCGAAGACCTTGAGCATGGTTAGCAAGCTAGTCTCGCAGGTCCGTTACACCTGAAAAGCATAGGATCTGCCAAATGTGACGCCACGCACGTATTTTTCAAAATAAATTTACCCCCCACCCCCGCTGGTTGAAAAAAATATATATTAAAAGTCAGGGAATTATCCGATTTTAATAAAATAACTGCTGCATTAAAATCCATTTATTGATAAATGATTATTAATCATTTATCAATAAATGGATTTTAATGCAGCAGTTATTTTATTAAAATCGGATAATATGATTATTAATCATTTATCAATAAATGGATTTTAATGCAGCAGTTATTTTATTAAAATCGGATAATACCCTGACTTTTAATAAAATCCATTCATTAATCATTGATTAATGAATGGATTTTAATGCAACAATTATTTTATTTCAAAACTTTCTGATTTTTTTCAGGTCATTTAACTTTGTTGACCCTCCTTATTTTTGAGGCGCAACATATCGGCGGGGTTATATACTTTCAAAACTAAATCCAGTATAGATAAAAAGACAAATTCAATAGCGAGTTCGATCCTCGCTGAATGCGCCATACTTGTGAATTTGTATATATATATAAAAAAAAAAAAATCCTACCGTAGTGTAAATAATTAAATTAAAAAAAAATTATTTATTAATTTTTTTTTTAAAGAAAATATTGGATCAACGAAGCGATGTGACTATCACTAGTATATGGTGTTAAATCTAGTTAGATAGGTTTAGGTATGACCAAAGATCGCAAGGGGAGATAATAATTTTTTTTAAAATTTTAATTTTCAAACAATTACCAAAATGGAAAATTTCAATAAAATCGGACAATTCCCTAATTTTTGGTTATTGTTTGAAAATTTTAAAAAATAATTATAATCTCCCCTGACAATCCCTGAACGTACTTATTATAACAGAATAAAATTCCAGAAGTGACAGGTAGAATCTAATTAAAGACAAAATTTTAAAATATTGAAGCTATTTATTAATTTAAGCAAATAATTCAAAATAGATGATTTAAAAATAATTTTCCAGGTGATATATGTAATTTATTTGTAATTATTCGCTTGAATTAATGAATGACAGACTTTATTGACCGCTGCGCCCAAAACTATTTTTTTACCAGAGAATCAGAGCTTCCATTCCTTGGACTGTCTTTTCAACTCAGGCCCGAAGTGGCTAACATTTGTTTAGCCTATTTGAAAACAGTTTTTGACTTAAACATGCATCACCATACACATTGTACATTCTTCTGTAAATTTCACATGGTTTGCACTTCTCAGCCAGCAAAAGTTTGATGACAGACCTCTGTTCAAGACTGGAGCATTTGATTTGCCACCATTTTGAATAGTCTCAAAACAAATATCTTTGCGAGATTAAAATAATTTTTACAATAAACTAATTACAAACAATGCAGATTTTATATTTATGGAAAAAATATTAAAAATTTATTTAAATTACCCTTATTTATTAAATGACCTTCGTATATATATATATATATATATATATATATATATATATATATAATGTATGCTCAAGTAGGTGCAAACTTATAGATTTGTACGTGTGTGTGTGTGTGTGTGTGTGTGTGTGTGTGTGTGTGTGACTCTGTTTCTTAACAATACATTGGCCTGATGAAATTAAACAACCGTTTTTGCCCAGGAATTTTTGAAAAAAAAACTTTTTAAAACCCAGGGTACTGTAAAAGTTTGACATGTCTGTCCTGTAAATGCCGCTAAACCGACCAGTTAATTATGTCTTATTTTTATATAGTTATTTTTGTTTATAAAAAATTAACTACTACCACAGTATTCAATTTAGAGTAGTTTAATGGGTTTAATTCTATTTGGTGCCGACCACTGGTTTCTCTGGTCTATGAACCCTAACCGGAAAAAGGGTAAGGGGAAGTCAGAGTTAGAGTTTTTACGTCACTGGTCAGATAGACAACAACGGTAAGAGCTTTCTATTTCTTTGAGGATTTTCACATTTCTTTGAGGATTTTCTATTTCTTTAAAAATATTCGCTGTTATCCGTCATTAAATGTTATTTGTTTTTCCTTGTACAGTTTCACGGTGTTTATTAAATAAACTTAATGATATCAGTAAATAATCGTCATGCCATCTCTTTCTTCGAAACCAGTAGGCAGTAAAATGTCCTACACCACTTGCGGACATTTTTAGCATCCATGCACGATTCACTATACACTTCCGTTAATTGGTGATAGATCTCAATCAATTTAATGCTTTTACATTCAAAAACTTCACACTTGATGGTAGCATTAATCGGGAGCTCCATTAAAAACGACACTCTAGCCAAAACTGAGTGTGGCAGCTAGGCGCACGTAAGCACAGGCACAGACACAGGCACAAGAAACGCAACAGTGTTGCTCATAGTCACACAACAGTTTTCCACCGTTCTCAGCGCTTGGATGACCTTATATTGGAAAAATTTGGGATTAATTATCAGCCCTTGACACCAGGGGGCGAATCGGCCAATACCGTAGATTGTTGCCCAAATTGAACCCCTTCCCTTACTTGTAGCTTTGAGGATCATGACAGCAAGACGTCTAATCCAGTCTCTCCCAGAACTAAATGGAACTCAGCAGATAAGTCTGGCTACAAAGCCATTAAGTTTGCAAATTGTATTTTTTGTGAAAATATGTTTTTCTCTTTATATGTTTGTTGAGTCTTCTTCATCCGAATTTAATTGCCTATCTGTTTAATCGGAGAAAATATATGGTTCCCAGCAAAAAAGACCATCAGCCTTCACATAAGTAACACCGACCAGTTGCGTCAGTTGTCAAAAAGACAAAAAGGCATTGTGTCCCCAGCATTTTTTTAGCATGACATACAAGAACATGCTCAACATGTACGTGTTTATACTTACCTCCATGACCAGCAGCCTAAAGACTTTTATCTACTAAAAGAGTATATTCCTATTAGGACATTTCTCTTATACAACTATGTATAAGCTCTTCTTGAAAATTTTCTACATTCATCCAATCTGGAATTACATTCTCTTGGTCTGCAACTCGTGTATCTTCGATGACCCCATGTTATATTTTGTGTTGGCCGATTTGAAGGGCACGAGCTAGAGACAGGTTCACAAAGATTTTTAAAAAACACAACACAAGGTTTGATGACAGGACACTAATGGAGGGGAGAGTTGTGACACTTTGTGCAGTTTGTGATCGAGCAGCTGTCAATATGTCGTCAGCTGGTAAGAAGTTCTAAGTCGGCTACTAGAATAACTACAAGTCTGACATACTTCCTATAATGAGGGATTTATCTATTAACTGTCTACTGGATGAGGCTCTCACTCCAACGGTCGGTCTGAAAATGCTGTTGAGGCTCAAGCTAGCGGAATATATATGGAATTCTCCCCAACCTGACCCAGGTGTTCAGACCACCGTGAAAGTGGTACTTTCTTTTTCAGACATTGTGACTGCACTTTCTCCTAAAATTATAGCCATTACTTTTTTACCAGTCTCAGTGTCCCCAATTTTCCGACCATTAACTTTTTCAAAACCAATTTTCTCTTAAAATTAGCCACCTAAAGATATTATTTTTAACTGGCTTAACTTCATGGTGGCCATACATCTTTTATGACTCTCTTGAACCTTATCTAACTGATCCTTTGTCCCCCGAAGGATATACCCCACCCATATACATACGCCTGGACTTAACACATTCTATTTTCCTTCTTTTGTTTTCCTTTGACTGTATTCTCACTTAACCATTGTGTCACATACCTTCCTCAACCATTTTTATAATTTAATCATAAATTACAAATAAAACATGACACCATGCATCTCCTATTAGTGCACCGAGGAGACAACAAAAACATTTCTTTTAATGTACAGATCACAATGGAGTAAAATAAAATAAAAATCACAAAAAGAATTCACAACAATATATAATCAGACGGTTCGGATTGCCACTCCAAACAGTGTTATATGAGGGGTTTGGTCACCTCCCTTTTCACACAAAAAAAATAAACAAAATTAAAAACAAAAACAAAAAAACAGAAGCAATGGCCAACAATGCACTGCTGCAGGTGGGATCCTCGCCCCTTATAATACAAACATACACACACAAACAAAAAGAAATATATGATACTGTTGAGTTCAGCTCTTCGACTTTGCTTCACTGGTAATGATCTTTGGGGGACTTCTGACTCAACAACCAGGAGGACTTTTTTGGCTCACCTTCAAGATTTCACCCCACCCTCCAATGAACACAAGGGAATTTTAACCACCCTATTTAACGATTCTCGAGAACTTTTCTGGATCATATCCAAGATTTCACCGCACCCTCAGCAAAACACAAGGGAATTTTACCTATTCGACCTAAACGATTCAGAAGTATTTTTTAACCCCCCTTTCCTTACGACTCGGGAACATCATAAGTTTTGCAGTTGGTTAGGTGTTGTATCAGTAATAACATTATTTTCCAACCTTGGCGTTTACATCACCCCTTTTCCAACGTATTTTTCAAGATTTTTATATATTTGAAAATTACTACTACAGTTGTTCTTTTTTTGTTTATGAAAGATTAGTACAGTCTTAAGTACAAGTGAGTTTTCACCTTTTTATTTCAAATTACCTGGCTTTTCACATTGGTACAGCAACATCTATTCCAGCGTGCATGTCTTTGTTGGGTTGTTATATTTACTTAAGCTTTTTGGTTATGCAGTGTAACTCTTCCTTATGACATTTTATAATTATTTACTCCCAGAAATCTTTTCCATTTCAAACGTCTGAAAAAACATCAGTTATCCCCCTTTAGCTTAATGAAATGCTCATACCTACATTTATATTTTCACATTCTCTTTTTCTAAACAAGTTAAAACTTTTTTTTAAATGTCCAATATACATTCTTGTCTATTCTTTGACAAAACGTGTTGCATAGCCATACTTATACTCTTGTACTTTGTGGGGTGACAAGCATTTTAATGTTTTGGCGTTTAAAGGTCTGTGGTTATTTCTGGTGCATGTTCACAGGGTTTACTTTTAACCCAATCATATTAGGTGGTCGCACTGAAAAGGAATTACAGGAATGAAAAAGAAGAGACAAAAACAAAAGGTAGTTTTAGGATTCAGGCTTTATTCATGGGCCATAGCCACCATGTAGAGAGGAAATAGTATATCATCCCAGTTTAGGCCCTAGTTTGAATGGCAGAGAGATTATCTTGGTGGTCGGAAGTGGGTCCTTTTTCGTGCACATGCTTGGAGGGTTCTTCCAGTTTGATGGCTTATGGGAGTTTGTTATTTTTTAAAAATTTTTTATTTTAATCCCTGCAACTTTTATTCTATCTCTATATCCATTGTACTGCAATGAGGTGTCTGGATCTGGGATGGCTTCTCTCTGTTGTTCTTTGTGCTAAAATACTTGGGTCTTCTGCTGGATTTTCATCTTGGGACTTTTCTTCTGTGTAAGTTGTTAGTTTTTAGCAATAAACACAAGACTTGATTTTCTTAGAGCTCTTTAATTCAACCCAAGTTAAGAACAGACACACGTTAAGAAATGGCCTTGGATGACAGGCTGCCATCTTGTGTGTCCTCTTCAAACACCCACCCAAGACTAAACTTTCTCACTATCTCTTTTACATTTACTGTCAGCTCCAGTCCAGTTCAAGCCAATCAGAATCCAAGGTAAGTCACTCACACAACTCACTTACACTGTTTTTTTTCCATTTCTACACTCTTCCAATGTTCACATGTTAACCATTGCTGATGTCATACACTGACCTCCTCGCTCTCATTATCTTACACATGTATTAATGAAAAACAGCTGCCCAAATATACATTGGTTAAATGTTTATTTAAAAGTTTGGACTTTAACTAAATGTATGAAAAAAAACAGCTAGATGGGAGCTACACAAAGATGCTGCATACTATTCTGAACAAATCCTGGAAGCAGCACGCAACTGTACAGCCTCATACTTCTTAATGCACAGACCATCCAAGATGAACACTCCTGGACACTCCTGGAGAATTAAGAACCTTCTGATGTGGACACTTACACATGGACACAGCAGAGTAGGCCAACTAGCAAAGATTTACATTGATCAGCTGTGCGGATACTGGACGTTATGAGATGGACTTGCCAGGAGTAATGACCGATAAATCTTGATTTAACTCTCTCACTCTTTTTTTTTCTTTCCTTCTTTCCATTGAAACAGATTAGTGTTATCACTTCCACACGCTCACCTCATCTATCTTTCCCCCTACTCTTTTTTTTATTCTATTTTTTCTGTGTAGCATGTCGTTTTACTTACCTGTCTTTCTTTATGATAAAAACAGAATGGCCCAATATTTAGCTGAGGTGATGATACTTGTAAGAAATCATTGGATAAGCAACTCCAAATAATCAGGATTCATATTTTTGCATTTCATCTCGGACAATCTCATTTTTAAGCAGAGGGTGTTGCAAGATGATAACAGTTGTACAATTTAGGAACATGAGTATTGATATATAGATGAAGTGGGTATGGCAGTGTAATGGGTACTAAAAAGATCAGAGAATGGTTAACAGAAATCAAACTAAGAATGGAGTAATTCTTGTTGTTTTTAGAAAAAATGATTTTCAAAGTCATGAACATCTTCCTTCATGAAATCCCACCAACATTCCATCTCTTTTTATATTTTTATAACACAATTTTTAACAGATAAAAGAAGGAATATGTTTCCCCAAACATTAACACAAAAATTTTTTAAAATAAAACAAACTGGTTTTGTAACAGCACGAGTTGTCCTGTTTGATTTAAATATTAATTAATAACACAAAGCATCTGTAAAAAACGCTGGAAATAAAAATATTTAAGATGCTAAAAACATCAAGATATCATCGTTAATACCAGCCGAGGGGAAGTTAAAGTTTTGGTAATTTGCAATTCTAATTGGGTTTTCTTTTTCCTTATATCTAAATTGTTTGTATATTTATTCTAAATCATTGCTATAATTTGTAGTTTATGGCTCTTTATGAGTCAACTGTATAAAAGAAAAGAAAGGAATTAATTGAAGAACATGAAATGAAAAACACTCTTTTTTTCTCCCTGAGACTGGTACAGGTTTTCTCCATTAACAAACTTGATTGGGGACAATGTAAAATAATATACCTTTATACACATATGTGTATACAATCAGTTTTATTCTTAGGTAACCCGCATATATACAAAGCTTCAACACTTATTATAGAGATGTTTGAATTTTATTTTTGGTTACAAAGTTTCAAATCTGCAAACTTTGATAATATTTAAAATCTAATACTGGTTTTTCATTTAATTTTTTAAACTAAAAAAACAAAAAAAACTGGTACGGCTTACTTATTTGTGAATTTATTGTTTGGTTTTATGACATGTCATCACTTGATGGGTTATTTAATACCAAAGATAGTCTTTGTTTTCAATATATTATATAGTTTCAAGCAACTATTTTTAATACAAACAATTTGAACACATGGTTTCTACTATTCCTATCTGATACTAATAATTTAATGGTTTTAAGTAACAGAAAAACAAAAAATAGAAAACAGGGATGGAAAAAAAACATGTATATATTCATATTCTCTTTTAAATGTAATTTATGAAAAAATCTTTATGTACATATCCAGTGGAAAGTCAATTAAATGGTTTCTCTTCAGTGTGTGTTAACATGTGTCTTTTGAGTTGTGAATTCTGGGAAAAAGTAGCCTCACAGATTTCACAATGAAATGGTTTCTCTCCAGTGTGTGTTAACATGTGTCTTTTGAGAGTTGATTTCAGGGAAAATGGAGTTCCACAGATTTCACAATGAAATGGTTTCTCTCCAGTGTGTGTTAATGTGTGTGTATTGAGAGTTGATTTTCGAGAAAATGTGGCTCCACATATTTCACAATGAAATGGTTTCTCTCCAGTGTGTGTTAACATGTGTTGTTTTAGATATGAATAGAGGGTAAAATTAGTTCCACAGATTTCACAATGAAATGGTTTGTCACTACAATGCAATGCCATGTGTGTTTTGATATATGAATTCTGGGAAAATGCAGCTCCACAGATCTCACAATGAAATGGTTTCTCACCAGTGTGTGTTAACATATGTTTTTTGACAGATGATTTTGTTGAAAACATGGCTCCACAGATTTCACAAGGAAAAGGTTTCTCTCCTGTGTGTGTTACCATGTGCTGTTTTAGATGGGAGTTCCAAAAAAATGAGGCATCACAGATTTCACAAGGAAATGGTTTCTCTCCAATGTGTGTCAACATGTGTGCTGTGAGTTGTGTATTTTGGAAAAATTTAGCTGGACACATTTCACAATGAAATGGTTTTTCTCCAGTGTGTGTTAACATGTGTGTTTTGAGAGTTGACTTCCTGGAAAATGTAGCTACACAGATTTCACACTGGAATGGTTTCTCTCCAGTGTGTTTCAACAAGTGTAGTTTTAAATCTGAATTGCGGGAAAATGTAGCTCCACAGATGTCACAATGAAATGGTCTCTCTCCAGTGTGTGTTAACATGTGTCTTTTGATAGCAGATTTCTGGGAAAATTTTCCTCCACAGATTTCACAATGAAATGGTTTCTCTCCAGTGTGTGTTAAAATATGCATTTTAAGATATGAATTGCAGGAAAATGTACCTTTACAGATCTCACAATGAAATGGTTTCTCTCCAGTGTGTGATCGAATGTGTGTTTTGAGATTTGACTTCTGGGAAAATGTAGCTCCACAGATTTCACAATTATATGGTCTCTCTCCAGTGTGCTTTAACATGTGAGTTTTTAGATTTCCATTCTGAGAAAATGCAGTCCCACAGATTTTACAATTAAATGGTTTTTCTCCAGTGTGTGTTCGCATGTGTATCTTAAGAGTTGAATTCTTGGAAAACTTAGATCCACAGATTTCACAATGAAAAGTTTTCTCTTCAGTGTGACTTCTAATATGGCTCTGAAGATCAGACTCAGATTGAGCTGCTAATCCACAAATATCACAGTGTAGAATTTTTTCTTTTCCATGAATATTCATCATGTTCTTTAAGTCAAGATGCAAGCTAAAAAAAAGAAAAGAAAGAAAAAGAAATTAACCAGTATAATTTAGATGTTTCTGCATTATGCTGAGTGACAACTAACATGATATAGCATCTGTTTATATGGTACAGAAAAAAATTATTGAGGTAATCAAAGCTACCTTGCCAAATATAAAAAAAATATTGAGTATTTTACTGATGGTTGCACAGTGCAATACAAGAATTATAAGAACTTTATCAATTTGTGCAACCATCAGAAAGATTTTGGGACTCAATTCAAAATGGAATTTCTTTGTAACAAGTCATGGTAAACAACCATGTGATGGTATAGGTGGGACAGTGAAAAGGATAGTCAAAAGAAAGTCTCTGAAGACCAACTACCAAAAAAATCCTTTCCACAAAATCTATGTTTGAATATTGCAAATCTGCAATTGAAGGTATCAAATTCATTCTGGTTGAAAAGGAGGAAGTTGAGGAAACAAGGAGGAGCCTCAACATGAGATTCAAAAATGCATCCACAGTCCCAGGAACAAGAAGTTTTTATCAATTTATTCCACTCATCAGAGATAAAATAACCATGAAACAAAGTAGTGAAGATGAAAACTATGACCTAATATATGACTTTTCTACTGGGGCTGAAGAAAAACCAGTGAAATTTGTTGTTTGAGGATATATTTGTTGCAGGTGCAACAATAATATTTGGATTGATACAGAGAATATGCTCCCAGCTCTTCCATCACCCTTCCATTTACTAGAAAGATGATTTTAAGGATATGTTTTGTGCCATTAACAAATATTCTGTGCACTGTTGATGTCCCTACAACACCAAATGGTAGAGTTTATCATCTGTCCAAGATGTTCTATATACACAACAACATTTATTGCACAGTGTAGTTTAAAATGTAATGTTTTAAAGACTCCTTGTATATTCATTTTTATAATCACTTTACATAGGGGAAAAGTTGTTGATTTTGAAGTCGTGCATGTTGGTGAGCAAAATAAAAATTTTCATCAGGTATAGGGTTAAAATAGTTGGATACTTGGATTCTATAGTTCTTATTTGCCCTACATACAAAATTTAAGAAATATTGAATGTATTTAAGTATTTTCAAGAATTTTTAAAAACACTGAGATTCTGTGATGCCGCACGGCCTTAATTAAGTGGCAAAATAGGAAAATTATAACCCACCCCTCTAGAATCAGAACGGTAAGGTCTAACACAAAATAATTTGGTACACTTTCCTAACTCATGAATGGGAATATTTGTGCCAAATTTCAAGTAATTCGGTGTTTTTGGGTGCAGATTTCAACTTTTTGCTGGTGTTTTGACATGGAATTACACTATAGCTTCAACTGACAAGACTAAGTTGTGGAGGTATCAGCTGTTCAAGTATAAAGGCCAAACATACCACCAAACATAGAGATAATATTTAAACAGGTATTGCCACTCCAGGTCAGAGTCGACCTGAGAGTAATGACAATTAAGGAGTACTCCACACTTCCAAGAGTTCCAGAATTGTAGCCTCACCATTAATGTTAAATCTAAGACTAAATTTGTTTGAAAGGAAATATTTAAAGAGCAAGACCATCAGATAAAACTAATAACAGTAATAAATAAGTTTAAACCAACAGGTTCTGTGCATGACGAAAGAAATGGATGACAATGTAATTATTTACCTAACCCATTTGCAATGGGTTGGATGTGACAAGATTGCAAGTATCTAACAAGGATCAATTTCATTGATAGATTTTAAGGGTTATATTATGCCAAGTGGTAAATTGTGTGGGATGATCAGATCTATTGTTATGCTTTAACCAGATAACCAGGATTATGTATAGATAATCCTGAAAACAAGCCTCAACAAAGATAACAGTTTGAAATGGGCAACCAGCATTGATGCCATCCTGGTGGGTGAATAAATGGCAATAGCAGAAGAGGTGATAAGCCACCATAACAGATTTAGGCTGATGGCCAAAGAACCTGAGCCATTATTTGGTGGGGCAGCATTGGGGCTCCAACTGATGAAAGATGGAACATGAAAATTTGTGTTTCAAAAAGGGAATGAATACCTCCTGATGTTAAAGACAACCTGTGAAGAAAGGAACTGTTCTCAATATGCAGGAAGTTAGTCACTACACTGTTGGTGAATGCGAACTGCATTTAGCTGCATCAAGAGGCAGGTTGGTGGAATAAGTTGGGAAGACAAAGTCAGTAAAGAGACTGTTAGCATGATAAAGGTTATTGTGGGAGATGTGGCTGGACTCTCTTCAAAAATGAGAATGGGGGATGCAATATGCACCTGGAAACGCCAGAAGAATGAAGAAAAAACAACCCCCCCCAAAAAAAAATAGTCAGAATATTTCTGTTTCTTCCACAGTGGTTGATTATTTGTAAGATTTTGTAAAATCCCCACCCCCTCTGTTGAGAAAGAGAGAGAGAGAGAGAGAGAGAGAGAGAGAGAGAGAGAGAGAGAGAGAGAGAGATCTAGTGAGAAGTAGTTAGCACTTATGTAAGAAAGAAGTTGTATGGGGCGATGCCAGCAGTATAGCATTGGGAGTCAAGTTGGAGGTGTAGGAGAATCAATTTTCATGCAATCACACAATCATAAATCTGAAATTGAGTCTGCTTTTGTTTTTTAATGTAAGTAAAATTGGTAGAGTGGCCTATCGTTGATACCAGCTAGACAGTGAAGGAGCCTATTGCCCTTTTCACTAGTGCTAGATTACAGAGATTATTTTTGCATCTGAGGTTGGACACAACACCTATCATCAGTTTCCTACTTTGTAGCACAGATCCAAGACATGCTACTTATGTGCTAAATTGACGAGGGCTGTTATTGAACACAGAACCTTGTCAAATTTGTGCCTAAATCTGCATTTTATAAATGAGAACTGCAACCATTTAATAATATCTTTTTGTCCTGTCAGCTGAGGCTGTATAATAAGCAGACTAAACCTCTGCAGAAGGGTAAGTCTCTGCCAATGAGGCTACGCATAGCCAACTGGTGACAACCCATAATGACTGAGGATGGGATCCTGGAGGCTGAGCGGTATGCTACATTGGTACTAAGTGGTCACACAAGAGTTAATATGCCATTTAAAAAAACTAAAAAAAAACTAACCAAAACTGTTTAACTGTTGTTTCACATGTGTTTAATAAAAAAAATATTTATCTACAAATTTTTTATATATTCATATATATAGGGATGGGTAAAAAGTGGTATAAATCAACGTTTTTATTAGGGAATTTTTCAAAAGATATCAATGAATATTAATTTATGATTTAGGCTTAAGTTATAGAAGCCTAAATGTGTAAAAATTTCCTACAGAAAAGTTACATGGCATAGCCAAAATACGTAAGAAAAAAATAACAACACAACAAGGATATGCAAACTGAACAGTTGTTCTGGCTCCAGAGAAAAAATCCAGATATTTGGGAGAAAAAAAAAGGGGGGGAATAACTTATGTCGTTTTAGTCTTCCATAAAGAAAAATAACAATCGCTAGTAATAACTTTTTGAATATTCAAAAATCTCGGAAAATATGTTGCAAAAAATGTGCATTTTTAAACTTATAATTTTAGATAGATTAAATAAAGCTTTATCTATGTCTTTATCAACATGGCAACTTCCAAACGTTTCAAATTTACTATTAAATTTTTAAGTGAATAAAAATAGGCCAATTAATTTAGAAAAATACTTTTTTTTCATCAATTCAAAGAAAATTAACGTAAAAATACTGTATAAATAAATTTGATAACATTTTTTAAAAGTATTTTATCTAAATAATGTTTTTTTAATCTGTGATTTAAAAAAAAAAAAATTTTTAGAGTGGTTTTTCATTGGGTGATTTTTTTTCTACGGAGGCCTAACAAAAGAACCAATATAAAACGAGGATTTATTAATATAAAAAATGCTATTATTACGCTCGTGATCATCAATACTTTAGAAAAAAAAGCATGCGTCGTTTGTCTTACTTATAAATGTGAGTTTTTTGTTTTCTATTTTGTACATACATACCTACCTATTGTTTACATATTTATTGGCAGAAACATGGACAAGACATCATATTAGATTAATGACACCATGGAATTTTAAAGAATTAAACTCTACCAAAAATAAAATTATCATTTGACAAAGATAATTTAAGGAAAAATTAGAAAATCAGGAACGTATGTGTCGTCAAGATGCGTACACTAGAGAAAGATGGGAGCACAAAGTAGTAATCTTTTAATTAATTTTGTTGCTAACACTTCGATATCCCCGTGTATAATCTAGAATCACACAGAGGTATTTATTTACCCAAACCGTGTGCCACTTGTAGGATATGATACTAAGTCGCAAGTATGAGGCATCAGAAGTAATATCAACGAGACTTACTTGCTAACCATTACATACACCATGATTGTACGCCCTAGAATCACCCAGGGTACTTGGTGTTAGATGTTATTCTTAAAAGAAAAGATATAAACTTGAACACAAAGAATCTCTCGGTTTTGTTGTGCAGTTGAAAAATTCTTCTTAACAAGTTGCTACTTAAGGGAAGGATGATAGCCCCTTATAAAGGATATATTTGGTTCACACACGCTCCCGTGTCCATTCCGAAATGCAACACCTTTCGGTGCTGTTTTTATTTCGGAATATAAGCGTATTATACAGCTCGAGATTGGCGTTTGTGGGGATAGGTGACAAAACTAGTCATTGCTCTACTTAGCTAGGTACATTCACTGACCGATCTATATTTATATTTACGCTTGCATTCAATTAAAAAAATAAATGAATAAATAAAATTTTTAAAAAAGACCCACATATAGAAAAAAAATTTACGCAAATATTTCTGTAAAAAGGTCAAAACATAAGTTCAGAAAAAATAAATCTTATTTTATTTTGTTCTTAATTTCCACAAGTTGAGTCCCTATATAGAGCCTGTGCCATTTTGTTTGTTTTTGTTGGGTTGTTGTTGTTTTTTTTTTTTTTTTTTTTTTGTTTTGTTTTTTGTTTTTCAAAGGTAAAAATGATTTATTTCCCTAGGGAATGTATTAAAAAAATAATAATAAATAAATGTCTTCCATCAACATTAAACAAGATCATCCAAATTTATACACAAAACCTGTCGAAGTTTGAAATGGAAATGTCTTTTTAAGAACTTCATCCTACGAATTTTTTTAATCAAATCGTTGATTTTGCCAGATTTTTATTTTTTAACCAATGTTTTTTCGCTTTGATAACCTGTTTGATATTGTTTACATTAATTTTCCAAAACTCTCTGGTTCTATATAGAAATTTCAATTCCATACATAAGATTTTTCTCCAATATTTTTCTTGCTAATAGCACACATTTTTCTAAAAAAAATAAATGAAATTTTATACAAGTTTTTTTTTTCCTTCGTTGTCAGTTTACCACAGAAAAAAAGTTTTAAAATCTACGTCATGAAACGTGACGTGTAATTTTTTTACGCCAACACAACATTCCACAAACCAGATGTTCATAGTATATTTAAAATTAAAGAAACAAACAAAATCAAAACAAAAACAACTAAAACTTTGTTAATAATAAAACAATACTTACTGACTTGTGGCATATCAACTTCAATAAATCTTTATATTTTATCATTCAGAATATTTCAAAACTATCTTTTTTATATACTGAAGTTGGTAGATTTTCAAAGATTTTATGAATTTAAAACTTTAACGAATAAATTCATTAATAAGTGAATAAGAAGTAAAAATATTTATTTTTTAAATCCGCTATTTCGTCAAATTTTGGCAGATTTTTTAAAAATCAAGCTGTAATTCTAAAAACGCTTTTCATTTGCCCGTTTGAATTTTTGTTCATTTGGTTCCAAAAAACTTAAAACTAGTCTTGCTGGGAACTTTTTCTTTCCCCTCAATTCCCAGGCAGACATTCTGATGGTACTAAAATGTTTCCAAGTCACTACTGTTCGCTCTGTCTGACCTTTTTGGTCATTCAGTACGGTATTCTGTTTTTCAGTCACTCTTCTTCGGTGACATAGCAGCCCTAGCCTGGGTGAAGGAATGCGAGGCCAACGTAATAATACTTATGCATTAATTCTCATAAAATCCATTTGATTAAAAAAAATAGATAAAAACAATTGGAGAAATATGAAAATTATTAGAAACGAAGTTATAAGCTTTGGAAATGGGAAATGCCGGTTTAAAATAAATCGATTACGTTAAAAATTGGAAAATGTTGTTCAGTACCAATAGACTTCCATTAAAAAAATTATTTTAAATACTAAAAACTCAGCCAATTTAAATAAAAATGTTTTACTACTACCAACAAAAATCGACAGTTTTATTTGTTGTTGTTGTTTTTAATTATATTTTTTTTACACGAAATATACAGTAGTGTACATTAACATTAAAAGAGTAAAGGCGCATGATAAAACACACCCAGAATCAGAAACTAGCTAGATAACCATTTTAATAGACAGAAATGTCAATAATTTCTAAGTATAACACAGTGAATCAAAGTAAGAAATTCGGTGTAAAAACAAAATGTTCACTTACGTTGTTATTCAATTGCTCACTCGGTTACAAAGTCAACGAGTCTTTAACTTAACTGCTACTACAATCAATTCACTAAGTCTATCGCCTACTTTTGACTCCGCCCATATCTGTTTCAAGGGAGGTAATAATGTTAGTTTCCTTCTCGTTGCTGGGATCAACAAAATAAGTATTTACTACCCAACCCGTTCGCCACGTATAGGATGTGACACAAGGGCGGCCCCATCGTGGTGTAATGGTTTGCAAGCTGGCCTCGCGGATCCTTTACACCCGAATTGCGATTTGCTCAACCCGTTCGCCACTGGTGACTCAAGGTCGCAAGTATGGGGCATTCAGCGAGGATCGAACTCGTTATTCAGTAGTAATGGATCTGCGAGACTAGCTTTCTAACCATTATACTTCGGTGAGACGCCCTATTTTTATTTGGGTAATTTTCACCTTTAGTTGTTAAAATTCCTAGCATAACATTGTGGGTGGGCATTATCTGAAATGAACTTAATTGTTATTAAGAACACATTTTATGATATTTTTGTGTTAAAGCATGCAGTTGTATTGTTTTTGAAAAAGTTTCTACGATTTGTTTATTTCGCACGGAGACTTTCAAATAGCTACCGGCTTGTTTCAAAGTGAAAGTCAAGGGAGGTTACTCTAATTGCCTTATTTGCAAGGAATTTTGGACAGCTAAAGATGAAAATTACCTTTATTTACTCAACCCTTTCGCCACAGTTTGTGTCCGTTCACAAGATCGCAAGTATGGGGCATCCAACGAAAAAGAATTTATATAAACTGCAGTGCAGAGATCGCAAAAGGAATTACTAATTTTTTTTTTTAATTTAAAAAAAATTTCAAACTATTACCAAAATCAGGGAATAGTGAAATTTTGAGTGTTAATTTAACAATGAATGAATTTTATAATGCAACAGTTATTTTATTTAAATACTTCCTGATTTTTTTCAGGTCACTTAACTTTGGGTTCACAAAATTTCGGTTGGCGTTATATGTAATTGAAATTAATTTCTCTATAAATAAAAAGACAAAAGATCGAGGGTGTGAATAGAAAAAAATGTTTAAAGTAAAGATTTTGCAGGAAAATAAATACCCAAAATGGAAAATTAAATGTAAAAAAATCTAATTATTTTAGATTTAATTACTCTGTTGTATAGGAAATATAATTGGCTCTTAGATTAAGATTATCAGTGAAATAATATACAATATATCGACAATTGTTTTGTGGGTTAAACTTTTTAAATTGAGATTTCTCCAAAAATTATTACATCAGTCTATCAAAGTAAGCTAGTTATTAAATTAATATTTGTTTATACCTTGACAGAGTTGTTGCATTTCTAAGCTTAATGATAAAAAACGATTGTTTATTATTTGTAAATCTAGATTTTAAATTTCAACTTTGTGCATCCCACATAGAATTTAGTTAGGTTTGGCTTTTGGGTGGATATAACTGAAGACTGGGAAATAACACCTTTAGTCAAGCATCTTCCCTTCACAGAGTACATTGTAGGGCTTTGGCAGTTGCATTGTTTCTGTCTATCCTTTTCATTATTTCTGTTTTTTGTGTGGTTATTTATCATTTTATCATTATGTTTCTTAATAATTGTTTCTATATTGTCTGTGCAAGAGAAACTAATTTTTGAATTGTTCCTGTTAAAAATTTTATGTAATATGTGGTTGTCTGGAAAGTGTTTGTTAACTAAATTTAAAAACATTTTACCTATTTTGGTTTTTACTTGTAAGTTGAATGGGGTGTTGTACCAGATGATTCTTCTATTTCTTGTTCTAATTTTTTGTTCTTATCTTGTATATCGCTTTCATCCACATTGTTAAATCTAAGCTTATTTCTTTTGTATCCACTATTGTGTAATGTTTTATTATATATAATTTGCTAGTGCTATAGAAAATGTCCTCGTTTGATGAACTTTTGCAAAGTCTACATTCTACTGAGTATGGTATTTTATTAATTATTGAAGGAGGGTGGTTAGATTTGGGGTTTACATATATAGCATTTACATTGGATTTCATAAATGGTTCAAAGTTACCCATGATCAGATTGAATTTAATATCCAGGAAATTTACAATCTTAGTGTTCGATTGGATATCAACTGATAAATCCATGTCCTTCAGTGTTCCAAAAGTGTATTTTCTAATTCAGTCACATTTATATCCAAAAGAATTATTTATCAACATGAAACCATCATCTCTGTAAATCCCAACAGCATAATTTTTGTTGGATTATATATTAGAAGTTAACAAGGTCTGAAAGTTGCACAAAGTCAAGGGCATCCATTGCTACATCAAAGACTGTGTTATTACAAGTCTTCACCCATTTTTCTTCTCTGTTGAATAGAATAGTTTTCCTGGCTGATTTGATTTGGTTTCCTCCTGAGAAATGTTGGTGTGTCATTGTGGGAAATCAATTGCCTCAGAAAACAGTTTCTCCAATATCAACTGTAAAATTCAGTGATACCAAACTGGATGAAGGCTGCTCGGTCCTTATTTTTTTATATTATTATATTATTAAACCACTTGATTGCACAATCTGTGTAAATCGATTAGGTTTAGCTTATTTTTTTACTTTGCAGTTAGCTTTTTCCAGAATCCCTTTACTCACCATACCAATTTCAGATCTAGTAAGGTTAATGAGTTGGTTTTCTGGTTTTCAATTGAAATGGGGCTTATGGTACTTTAGTAATGTAAAAATATCTGAGGTAGGGGTTATTGTCCTTGTTCTACAAGCCTCGCTATCAAACAACCAATCATGGGCCAGCATTCTTTGACGGCAAAGCCAAAGAGGCAAATTTATTCTGTTTCTGATTCAGTAGCAACAGGAGTCTCTTATATCCAGAAGAGCGAGCAGATAGCTGTAGCAAGTGACTTCGATAATTCACCTACCTCAGGATTTCAGCTACGTAGACTATTATTTCATATAACATTCCTGCAGACAAACCATAGTTTGCAACAATTTATGTTATGTATGTCCGTAATGCATGTCTATTCGAATTCTATATTTGTGTTTTACTTCTTTAACTCTAAGTTGTCTGTCACCACTCGTGGTCTGAATCACCACAGTAAGACATAGACATTTTTGGTTTGTTGTACTGGGACCCTATCACTTATTTTTAGTTTTTGTGCTGTTATCTTATTTTCCTTGTTTATATCTAAGCTAAATTACTGATATTTATGCAAAGTTATTTTTATAGTTTCTACTTATGTTTTTTGTTAAAAGGCTATTATAGTTTTTGTAATCTAGAAGCTCCTGGTTTTGTTAGCTTTCACAAATATCTTGTTAGAACTTTTTAAATTGTTAATAAGTAAAAAGTAAAGTCAGGGCGGCCTAATGTCGGTATCAGCCAATCAGTGAGGGAGTCTATCCCCTTTTCACTAGCGCTAGACCAAGGAGATTGTTTTGGGTGAACACCTACCATCAGCTCCTTACTTTACCGCACAGATCCCTGTGCTACTCATAACGCTGAGTTGGCGAGGACGGTAGCAAACTAGGAACCTTGTGATTTCTAACCGAACGCTCTACCGACTGAGCTAACCCGGCCCATTTTATTGTTAATAGTTGACTGTAATTCTTTTAGATATTTACTGTAGTATTTTTAAAAATTTGATGTTGGATACTAAGTCTAGCATGTCAATGTTTGCCAGATTGAGCATCCCAAATAAAGTGATCAGTGACAATGAAACTCAGTTTACAAACACAAGCTTCTGTGTCTTTGTATCCAAATATGGATTTATACACAGCACTGTAAGCCCCTACTTTCCTTAAATGAATGGAGCAGAATAAAGTGTAGTTAAAATCATATAAAGACTTCTATAATAACCAGAGATCTTCCTGGCTCTAATGACATACTGTAGCACACTAATATTGGCTACTGTAGTTTCCAAGATCTTTTTTCTTGAGTGTCATTCTTCTGTTTTAGCAAGAAAATTTGGTTGTTGCTTAGCAACAAATTTGTTTTGAAAAATGAAAAACAGTTCTTTCTTATTGTCATGAAGTGCTGTATTTCCCTCCTTTCCTCCTCTTCTCCTCCTCCTTTCTTTCACTTCTCTCATTCTTTCTTTTCTCTGCTTCCTTCTTCTCTCACTGACGCCTGTTCACTAAATTACCAGCTCTCCCTTCTTCGGGTAAGTGGTTGCTTTTATCCCTAACCACTCAACAACAATGCATTGAATTTCCCTTTAAGAAGTCTATTCTACCTTCTTCTGACTTTTTGTTATTTCTAGCAAGTTAGTAAGTACTTTTTGATCACAAAGCATCCTGCGAAGTTGATAATGGGTAGGAAAATAAGGGCAGTAGTACCAAGCCACCCAAACAGACTACAAGGTGTGTCATAAAAGTATCAAGATTGAAGCTGTATCTACCAAGATAGAAATGAACAATGAATGAACGTTATTTTTTTTCAGAATACAAGGCGTGTCAAAAAGTACAAAAATCTCGATACTTTTTTGACACACTTTGTAAATCCAAAATGGTCTGACTCGGAATGAATCAGGGAGGCAGATTGTTCAGCAAAAAGTCAGATGAAAAAGAACTACGATAATGCAATTATTTATTAAACAAATTATTTACAATGGAACCTTTACTTACGAATTCTCCAACCTATGAGTTTTCCAATCTGTCACTTGTCGATTTTTTGCTTTATGTTGAGAGATAAAATTTTAGGTACGAACGAACTTCACATACACTTACATTAATAAGTTCATTAAAAATATTTAATTTTCCAATTCATTACGCCAAAGAAAAATACTATTTCTTAAAAATAAGCATTAAAACATATTACAGCACATAATTCATTACATTGTATTTTATCATGTTTTTATACAATACAGTGTTTGTTTTTATCATTTAAAAAAACAAAGAAAAATGGGTGTTAAATCTTAAAAAGGAAAGAGAGATGTCTTAGAATCAATAACAAAAAGACAAAAACAAAAAAAATAATTTATTGATTTATTAGAAATAAGGCAATGAGAGTAACCTCCCCTGACCAATATGGATGACCATTTTGAATTGAATTGATAATAATAAACAAGAAAATTAAAAGTTGGTAAATTCAATACAACTGCATGTTTTAACACAAAACTAACATGAATCGTGTCCTTAGTAATATTTAAATTCATTAAATTCTATGCCCCAACCAAAACTTTCCATTTTAATTTTCCGACTGTTGTGCAAGTTCAGCCCTTTTTTTTCTAACCCTAAATGTAAAATCCAGACAGTTCTAAAAAAATAAAAAATTAAAAAAATAGAATAAAATAAAATGAGGTATTAGCTCAGTCAGTAGAGCATCTCCCTATGAATCACAAGGCTTCTGGTTCAATACCATTTCCTGATTATAGTTACATCCAAGTAACACAAGCTGTGTGTCCTTGTTTCATTGTTGTTGAGACATTGTGGTAAATGTTTAAGACAAACAGCTTAAATACAAGATATACAAATGAAATATTCAATTTAATTCTGTTTGGAGATTCAACTCTTAAATTACTAAAAGCTAATCAATAAGTACAATTTGAGGCTTGAGGCAATGGTATTCTTAACCCTTTCACTGTTGGAGTACCCCTTTATTGTCATTACTCCCAAGTCCACTCTGACCAGGAGTGGTAGTACCTGTTAGAGTCCTATCTATAGGTTGAATAGAAAAAAAAACGAGTTTAAAAAATTGTTTTAAAAAATTGAGTATAAATTAAAAAATGTTTAAATAACCATCAAGAATGAATGAAACAAGATGTCTTTGGTATAAAATAACCCAACAAGAATTGACATAAACCATCAAGATGTCTTCAGTATAAAATAACCCAACAAGGATTGACATAACCATCAAGATGTCTTCGGTATAAAATAACCCAACAAGGATTGACATGTAATACACAACAAACCAACCCTTTCACTGGTTAAGGTAAATTAAAGGTCTCCATTCATGTTTTCACAAAGATTTGAGCCGTTATTTTAGATGTTGATCAATAATTATAATCTGAGGCTTAAGTCAATGTATGTTTAATGGTGTAGTGGCAATGTCTTGGTGCCAACAACAGCAGACGTTTTTGGCAGGCCAGAGAATAAGGAAGAGTGAGAAGTGACGAGTAAGTAGAGAGGATGCTACTATGAATGGAAGAATCAGACCAAGCTAACTGGACACTAAAATACCTCCAGTATTCAGTTGTGTCCCAAGATCCCTAAATAGACACTGTTTGGGGTTGAAAATTGTCATTAGATTTTTTCTATATATTAATACTCTTGTTCCTTAATCTTCCAAGCGTTATCATCTTTCAACACCCTCTGCTTAAAAAATGAGATCATCTAGATTGTCCAAGATGAAATGCAAAAATGTGTTGTGTGAATTAGTATTACCATTATCTATGTTCTTTGAGATGTTACTTATGGGCAAATCTTAAATACTGCATAGAAAATGTTTCTATACCATGACAAAATACTGTTTGCCACCTGTGTTCTTGGAATTGTATGTTCACAGATTTAATAATCAAATAGTTCCTATTTAGTGTGTTTTAACATGTCTAGTGAGATCTGATTTCCGGGAAAATGAAGCACCACAGATTTCACAACAAAATGGTTTCTCTCCAGTATGTGTTAAAATGTGTCTTTTCAGAGATGAATTACGTAAAAATGATGCTCCACAGGTTTCACAATGGAATGGTTTTTCTCCACTGTGTTTCAATGTGTGTATTTTGAGACTTCCCTTATGAGAAAATGCAGCTCCACAGATTTTACATTGGAATGGTTTCTCTTCTGTGTGTGTTACCATATGGCTTTTGAGATGTGAACTGAGAGAAAAGTTAGCTTTACAGATTTCACACTGGAATGGTTTCTCTCCAGTGTGTGTTAAGATATGGCATTTGAGAGATGATCTCTGGGAAAATGTAGTGCCACAGATTTCACAATGAAATGGTTTCTCTCCTGTATGAATTAACATATGATTTTTGAGATGAGAATTCTGGAAAAATGCAGCTCCACAGGTTTCACAATTAAATGGTTTATCTCCGGTGTGTTTTGAAATATGTATTTTGAGCTGCTCCTTTCGGGAAAATGACTCTTCACATATTTTACAAGGAAATGGTTTCTCTCCAGTGTGTGTTAAGTTATGTCTTTTGAGAGATGAATTCTGGGAAAATGATGCTCCACAGATTTTACACTGAAATGGTTTCTCTCCAGTGTGTGTTAAGATGTGTATTTTTAGACGTGAATTGCGGGAAAATGTAGCTCCACAGATTTCACAATGAAATGGTTTCTTGCCATGCTGCATTAATCTATGCCTTCTGAAAATTGAGTACTTGGAAAATGTAGCTTGACAAAATTCACAATCAAATGATTTCTCTTCTCTATGTGTTAACATGTGACTTTTGAGACGTGAATTTTGGGAAAATTTAGCTTCACATATTGCACAAGGAAATGGTTTCTCTCTGGTGTGTGTTAACATATGGGTTTTGAGAATTGAATTCCGGGAAAATTTGGCCTCACAGATTTTACAGTGAAATGGTTTCTCTCCAGTGTGTGTTAACATATGGCTTTTGAGAGTTGAATTCCGTGAAAATTTATTTCCACAGATTTCACAGTGAAATAGTTTCACTCCAGTGTGTGTTGACATATGGCTTTTGAGGTGTGAATTCATAGAGAATGTAGCATCACAGATTTCACAATGAAATGGTCTTTCTCCAGTGTGTTTTAAGATGTGTATTTTTAGATATGAATTTTGGGAAAATTTACCTCTGCAGATTTTACACTGAAATGGTTTCTCCCCAGTGTGTGTTAACATATGGCTTTTGAGATGTGAATTCTGGGAAAATGTAGCTCCACAAATGTTACAATGAAATGGTTTCTCTCCAGTGTGTTTTGAAATATGCATATTGAGATGTGCATTGCGGGAAAATTTTGCATCACAGATTTTACACTGGAATGGTTTTTCTCCAGTGTGTGTTAAGTTGTGGCTTTTGAGAGATGAATTCTGGGAAAATCTAGCTCCACAAATTTCACAATGAAATGGTTTCTCTCCAGTGTGTGTTAATATGTGTCTTTTGAGATGTGAATTACGGGAAAATATAGATCCACAGATTTCACAACAAAATGGTTTTTTGCTAGTGTCGGTTCTTATATGTCTCTCAGGAACAGAATTACTTTGAACTCCTAATCCAAAAAATCCACTGCAAAACATTTCTTTTTCATCAATATTCATCATGTTCTTTCACCGTAAAAACACAAGCTGCTAAGAAGAAAAAATAAATTGATCAGTCATGAATTAAAACATTTTTAAATATATGAAATTATTCTTAAATGATACATTTAAAAAGGAATACATTTTTCTTTAATAATCTGAAAATTGAACAAGCCGCTAGAAGAAAAAATAAATTGATCAGTCATGAATTAAAACATTTTTAAATATATGAAATTATTCTTAAATGATACATTTAAAAAGGAATACATTTTTCTTTAATAATCTGAAAATTGAACAAGCTGCTAGAAGAAAAAATAAATTGATCAGTCATGAATTAAAACATTTTTAAATATATGAAATTATTCTTAAATGATACATTTAAAAAGGAATACATTTTCTTTAATAATCTGAAAATTGAACAAGCTGCTAGAAGAAAAAATAAATGATCAGTCATGAATTAAAACATTTTAAATATATGAAATTATTCTTAAATGATACATTTAAAAAGGAATACATTTTTCTTTAATAATCTGAAAATTGAACAAGCTGCTAGAAGAAAAAATAAATTGATCAGTCATGAATTAAAACATTTTTAAATATATGAAATTATTCTTAAATGATACATTTAAAAAGGAATACATTTTCTTTAATAATCTGAAAATTGAACAAGCTGCTAGAAGAAAAAATAAATTGATCAGTCATGAATTAAAAACACTTTTAAGTATATGAAATTATTCTTAAATGATACATTTAAAAAGGAATACATTTTTCTTTAATATTCTGAAAAATTGAACAAATGTTTTAATTGAACATGATGGTATTATTTGCTATTTTATAAGCAAACAGAATCAGGTTTTGAATACAAAGGAATTGTTATTTTAGCTACATATCAAGGATAGAGTTAATCCTCTAAAGGAAAAAGGGTCTCATGAGATAAAAATAAAGGGTTTGGTTTGTTTTACGGCATATCAACCTCAGTGGGTCATTTAATGCCGATAAAGTTTTGAAATAAATCAATTCTTAATGGATAATACAATTTTTTTATAAATACATTTTTCTATTTAACCCATAGATGGGACCCTAACAGGTACTACCACTCCGGGTCAGAGTGGACCAGGGAGTAATGGTGATGAATGGGGTGCTCCACATTCCCCAAACCTCCAAAACTGGAACCTCACCATCAAATAGAGTTTAACGTCATTCCCAGGACATGTAGACCTGCAGCCACCGCCTTCTAGCACCCATATGATAAAAAGGGTTGGGGCTTGCCATAAGGGCAATAGGGTTGGGAAAATCATATAGGTGCTAGGGCTTGACGTGACCAGCCGATTGATCGGAGGGGGCCTCTCCGACCGCCCGTCTAGCCCAAGATAGGGCCAAAGTGGAGTATTGCACGTCATGAACTGCTCATCTACCTGGGTTCTATCCTTAAGCATCACGGGTCGCCACCCACGGCCAACAGGTGGCCCCATTGAGGGAGTCTTACCCCTCTGCAGAGGTGCAGTCGGTGCATTCTAACGCCCCAGCCGACAGGGCGGAAAAATAAAGGGGTACCAGCAGTTAACTATATTGGTTACCCAAGTTACACGCATGTTTACCTCTCTATCATTAAATACTAACACAACATGGTGTCAGAAATGGAATTCAAACTAATCCACAAATTTCACTATATAATACTTCTTTTTCGTCAATATTCATCACGTTCTTTCACAGTAAAGACAAAAGCTGCAAGAAGAAGAAAAATTAATTGTTAAGTATCTGGTCGGCATCCTTAGTTCCAGATGTAGTAAATAAGTAAGCAAGCCAATAAGAATCCGGTGTTATAGTATTCTTTGTAAGTCCGACATCCAAGATAATCCAAATGTCAATGACATAAGTTTAAGAATCAGACCTCTATATGTACACCAACAGCAGCAGCAGCACTGCCAGTGATTGGATAGTGGGAATCTTTCTCAGGTCACGTGACAGTCAACGAGTCTATATTTAGGAGTGACCATTTGCCTCATGCCTTATATCACAAAACTTTCAACATTAATCACATAGTCATGAATTAAAACCTTAAGTATATGAAATGATTTAAAAATACATTTTTCTTTAACATTCTGAAGCTGGGTGCCAAAAAGTCTAAACAATTCACAAAATGTTTCAATTTAACATAATGGTATTGTTTGCTATTTTATTAGCAATCAGAATCAGGTTTTTGGATACAAAGGAATTGTTATGTTAGCTATATATTAAGGGTAGAATTAATCCTCTTAGGAAGAAATTCTGTTTACTATTTCTCTGAGTTTTTGATATGAGGCTTAAACCATAACAGGATTTAGTATTATTTGGATTATTCAGACTATTGTCCTCATATTTATTGTTATACACTATATGTTGTACAGATAACAATAAAGATGAGGACAATAGTCTGAATAATCCAAATAATACTAAATCCTGTTTAGGTTTAAGGCTCTTATGAGATGAAAAAATATATGTGTACAGGCTGTCAGCCATGTTGGATACCCAAGCTATCCAAATGTAAGTTCATTTCTGTCATTAAATACTAACAAAACATGGTGTCAGAAGTGGGATTCAAAATAAACCCAAAACAAAATAAAATACCAAAGGATGTCAAACATGAACACCTGAAGCAAAAGAATAGAACCATTATGTCCCCTGCTTAAATTTAAGACAACAGATAGCAACGCCGTTGAGCAACTAAAAAAAAAAAGACCCAACACTCCATATCATAGAACATTATTAAAGAAATGTTTTGGAATATTTTGTGGTATAAGGTGTGCTAAAGACCACAGCTTATATTTATAGACTGTTCTGAAACATCAGTAGCTGAATTGGCCAATCAAAAATGCCCAAACATGTATTTAATTTACAATTTAAAGGCATTGATAAATTGTCCTAAAATTACTCACTGGATGAACTGCTTAAAGGAACGGCCAACAGAATCAACTCTGATACAATTTCTATTTTGAGGACAGATCAACAGACAAGGATTAAAACTGATACTACACCTTTCTACTTCAAGAAAGGATCAAACTTTATGCCACAAATAATCTCCATTGTGAAACTGCCTTTAGCTACAGCCCTAAATGGCCATGCGAATCATAACAAAATGAATTATGACAGAAATAGAGAAAACACCAAAAAATTCTATGATGTCTACCAAAAAGGGTACAAGCTACAATGCAAATCCTGAAAATTGCATAGGCGAGAAACGGTCAGTTACTGTTACACCCTGTATGTACTTAAGCATGCACATATATACACATGCTTGTTTGCATTATGAAAATTTCCTTTAAAAAATCAAATAAAAAATGACTAAAGTATATGTCAAAAAAAGAAAACGCGAATTTAAATGTATATGAAAATTTCCTTTAAAAATCACAATAAAAACTTGATTAAAGATGACGTGTCTATTAAAGATATGTCCCATTTCTTAACCCGAACGCCTTGGGACTTTAAGGCGCCAGATTCCAGTGCCCTACTGCTACGTCATCGATCCCCACTGTTAACGAGAAAACAGTCAGTGGTCGGTTCGGCTTAAACCTGTAAGGACCTGAATGAGTTAACTCCCTCAGACTGAATTGGTAAATAAGTTGCCACTCGCTTCCAGGAGCAAACCTTGAAATTCGACAAATTCAACTTGAAAGAATTATACTACAGAAATCATCTCAACTCAATTAGGGTTTGCAACTCAAAGACAGCTTCCCTAAAAGCAACCTCTAAAATTCATCACCAACAAAAATACGAAATTTCAACCCGCCTCTGCCGATAGGTTGGCGGGTCATTCTTCACTTCAAAGAACAATAAGGAAATTTGTAGCATACGCTACCTTATTGTAACACGAAATCTACATTCAAAGAACTCTCGACATTCAACTACGAAATCTACATTCAAAGAACTTTCAACTACGAAATCTACATTCAAAGAACTTTGTTAACCGGACTCTGAGTTAAGTTCTCCGCAAATCACACCAAAATTTGCAAAAACTATCCTTAAATCTATCTTTCCCCTTTTTTTTGTTTATACATATTAAATTTGTTGTTAAATATATTTGTCTTGTCTTGTCTTTTCATTCAGTGTCCGAACTTGAAAGTTGCGGTAATTCCCCCACAAGTGAGAGTTAATCCTTTTACAGTTTTAATTCCCATATATTGCAAATTTTGTTTGTAACGTTCGGATACCTGTTTGAGAAGATGAGCGCAGCATTTTGTTAACTTGTCTGAGAGATAGTTGTTAGTTTTGTTAGAAATTAACTGGGAAGTCCCTTTAAACGCTAAAATGGAAGAAATTAGAATTCTGGTCGGTACTCGAAATAGTGCATGTCGACGCGTTTCACACATGCTATCGTTTATTGCGAGTAAACGCGGACTGACTGAACGACTGTTCGAGAAACTAGTATCAGAGGTAAATATCTGGATAGAAGAGGCCCTTAGATTAAATAAAAAAATTACATATCTTAAAAATATTAAAATAGAATGTGGTCTAGAAGATGACAGGTTCTGGGAAAGTCACTTCTTATTTACGACCACAAATAAAATAAAATCAATTAGAACTAGCCTGCAGCATAAGGTCGCAGATAGTTCTGCTAACGAAATAAAAATTAAACCGAGTACTTCGGACGAAATAAAAATTAAACCGAGTACGTCGGACGAAATAAAAATTGAAAATATAGAAGTTACCTCTTCTAACGAAATAGAAATTTTAGAGGTTACCTCTTCTAAAGAAATTAAAATTTTGGAAGATAGTTCTTCCAAAGAAATTAAAATTTTGGAAGATAATTCTTCCAAAGAAATTAAGATTTTGGAGGATAATTCTTCCAAAGAAATTGAAATTTTGGAAGATAATTCTTCCAAAGAAATTGAAATTTTGGAAGATAATTCTTCCAAAGAAATTAAAATTTTGGAAGATAATTCTTCCAAAGAAATTAAAATTTTGGAAGATAATTCTTCCAAAGAAATTGAAATTTTTTGAAGATAATTCTTCCAAAGAAATTGAAATTTTGGAAGATAATTCTTCCAAAGAAATTGAAATTTTGGAAGATAATTCTTCCAAAGAAATTGAAATTTTGGAAGATAATTCTTCCAAAGAAATTGAAATTTTGGAAGATAATTCTTCCAAAGAAATTGAAATTTGGAAGATAATTCTTCCAAAGAAATTGAAATTTTGGAAGATAATTCTTCCAAAGAAATTGAAATTTTGGAAGATAATTCTTCCAAAGAAATTGAAATTTGGAAGATAGTTCTCCAAAGAAATTGAAATTTTGGAAGATAATTCTTCCAAAGAAATTGAAATTTTGGAAGATAGTTCTTCCAAAGAAATTAAAATTTTGGAAGATAGTTCTTCCGAAGAAATTAAAATTAAAAATAGTAACTCTAACGTTACTAAGTTTTTAAAAAATTATCTTTCTGGCAGATTTGCTCAGATATTAAAAATTAAAATACCTACGATAAAAGAAATTAAAGTTGAGGGTACTTCTCTCAAAATTAAAAATAGTAATTTTAACATTACTAAACAAATTAAAATGAAAAAGTTGGCTCTAGAGCCAGTTGAAATTCTAAATTGGAAAAAAAGAAAAAAATGTATAAACCTTGCTTACCTACGACCCCTAAATTTGGTCTAGGATCATTCTGGAAATTTTGAAGGTTAAACTAACTGAGGTTAAAATTAGAAATTAAAAAATGTGCTTAGTCATGAGCATAACTTTGAAATACGAAATTGAAATTTATCTTACCTACACACAATGTTGGTTAAGATATCTAAAAATTTAAAATACCTTGTTTGAAATACCTTATTTAAATTATCTTTCTGACATATTTGTTCTGTCGGATATCTAAAAATTTGAAATACCTTGTTTGAAATGCCTTATTAAAATTATCTTTCTGTCATATTTGTTCAGTAAGATATCTAAAACTTTGAAATACGAAATTGAAATTTATCTTACCTACACACAATGTTGGTTAAGATATCTAAGAAATTTGAAGTACCTTATTAAAACTATCCTTCTGGCAAACTTAGTTGGATAGCTAAAAATTAGAAATTTAAAAAATATGCTTAGTCATGAGCTTAACTTTGAAATGCGAAATTAAAAATTCTTACCTACATACAATGTTGGTTGAGATATCTAAAAAATTAAAAACTAAAAATATCTTTCCGACAGATTGGTCAGATATTAAAATTTAAAACACCTCGTTAAACTTGTCTTTCTGACAGACGTAGTCAGTCGGATAGCTAAAGACCTAAAAATTAAAAAATTATCCCAAGTCATTGAAATTAAAAATTATCTTCCCAACATACAATGTTGGTTAAAATATTAAAAAATGAAAAATAAAAATTATCTTTCTGACGAATTGAGTTGGTTGGATAGCAAAAAATTAAAAATTAAAAAATATGCTTAATTATGATCATAACATTTGAAATTCGAAATTAAAAATTATCTTACCAACGTACAAACTTGTTTAAGATAACCTAAAAATGAAAATTTTGCTTCTGGTCGTTCGACCATTTTTGAGAATCTTAAAAATCTAAATTTAAATGTGTCTTCCCAACACGCAAGTTGGTTAGATATTCTAAACTTAAAAATAAAATAAGTCAGTGTGCATAACTCTGCCCGTTAGACTTCCCCTAAATAAAACATATATATAAATGAAAATTCTCGAATTCTCTTCCAACTATGGGTGGCTAGGCTAAAAACGAAAAATGCTAATTTGATTGAATTTGAACTCTTGAATGCCTTTACCTGTCTTGGTTGACGATGACTTTGATATTGAATTTAAATTTGATAATTACAAAAATGTTTTACACAACTTTGATAAACAATTTGAAAACTACAAAATAAAACATATTAAAATACCCTTGTATTCCCCTTGGGTAGGAAGTACCTGGGAACGCCTTATAGGAGTTATAAAATCATGTCTCTATAAAACTATTGGTCGTTCCAAAATAGAATATTTTGAACTACTAACCCTACTCTCTGACATACAAAATGCTATTAATACTAGGCCCCTTACATATAGATGTTCATCTGACAGTGATCTACAAGTAATAACCCCTAATTGTTTTTTGCGCCCTAATGTTAACAGCGAACTCATTCTAAAACCTAAGGTTCAAAACATTTGGGAGACCGGTCCGCCTTCAAGAGATTTATTGTTAAAAAGCATTGAAATTCGTGACGAGATGTTGGTTAAATTTCGAGAAATGTGGTACGAACAATATTTTCTCAGTTTAAGAGAAAATTGCTAGGACTTGCACGAAACCAATTATTCTGAGAAAATTAAAACTGATGATGTGGTACTGATAAGAAATCCAATCAAGCCAAGACCTTATTGGCAACTTGGGAGAGTTGTTGAACTTTTCCGAGGAGAAGACAACAAAATACGTTCAGCTAACGTAAAAAAGGGTTTTACACAAAAAACATTCTCTAAAACATCTCTATCCATTGGAGTTGACTTTAACTCATGACTATCATCCTCTCTCACCTGAAACTGACAACTTAAAATCAACAGATTCTAATGTTCAATCCTCATCACGGCCGAAAAGAAAGGCAAGTACAAGAATGAGGAAAAGACCTGCGAATGATCAGTATTTATATTATTGAAGAAAGAAAAAAAAAATTGCTTTAAATGTGGTCGTTAGATTATTCAAAAAATATTGAAAGCTTGAATAAAAAAAAAAAAAAAAGAAAAATGAACAGTGAATGTATGTTCCCAATGCAATGAAATTGCATTTTTTCTTGTTGTTGGGAATATATGAAAATTTCCTTTAAAAAATCAAATAAAAAATGACTAAAGTATATGTCAAAAAAGAAAACGCGAATTTAAATGTATATGAAAATTTCCTTTAAAAATCACAATAAAAACTTGATTAAAGATGACGTGTCTATTAAAGATATGTCCCATTTCTTAACCCGAACGCCTTGGGACTTTAAGGCGCCAGATTCCAGTGCCCTACTGCTACGTCATCGATCCCCACTGTTAACGAGAAAACAGTCAGTGGTCGGTTCGGCTTAAACCTGTAAGGACCTGAATGAGTTAACTCCCTCAGACTGAATTGGTAAATAAGTTGCCACTCGCTTCCAGGAGCAAACCTTGAAATTCGACAAATTCAACTTGAAAGAATTATACTACAGAAATCATCTCAACTCAATTAGGGTTTGCAACTCAAAGACAGCTTCCCTAAAAGCAACCTCTAAAATTCATCACCAACAAAAATATACGAAATTTCAACCCGCCTCTGCCGATAGGTTGGCGGGTCATTCTTCACTTCAAAGAACAATAAGGAAATTTGTAGCATACGCTACCTTATTGTAACACGAAATCTACATTCAAAGAACTCTCGACATTCAACTACGAAATCTACATTCAAAGAACTCTCGACATTCAACTACGAAATCTACATTCAAAGAACTTTGAACTTTGTTAACCGGACTCTGAGTTAAGTTCTCCGCAAATCACACCAAAATTTGCAAAAACTATCCTTAAATCTATCTTTCCCCTTTTTTTTGTTTATACATATTAAATTTGTTGTTAAATATATTTGTCTTGTCTTGTCTTTTCATTCAGTGTCCGAACTTGAAAGTTGCGGTAATTCCCCCCACAAGTGAGAGTTAATCCTTTTACAGTTTTAATTCCCATAGCATGTATATAAATATAATGGAGATTGTGTATTTTTCTGTCTGTAATCGAAACTATATTCCTACTCAAGTCACAATTCCCTTAGTTATTTACATCACATTCTCCATGATTTTATTTTTATCTAAACCTCAATTATTAATAAAATAGTCTTACATTATTAATACTGTTAACTATGTCTACGTACTGATAACATGCAATTATATTTATATATACAACAAAATAGCGGTTTACAGTGTGAACGGGAAGGCTAATTTGCATATTAATATTAAAAAATCAAATTTAATAAATATGTTTAAAATAAAACCAAACAGTTAGAAATCAATAATACTAAGGTATTATTGATTTCTAACTGTTTGGTTTTATTTTAATGAATATAAGCAAAAATCTCTTCAATGAATCTTAAATGAAATCCATTAACAAGATAAAATAACTGTCATACTGACAACATGCAATTATATTTATATATACAACAAAATAGCGGTTTAATGTGTGAACGGGAAGGCTAATTTGCATATTGATAATAAAAAATCGAATTTAATAAATATGTGCTTAGTATTATTGATTTCTGTTTGGTTTTATTTTAATGAATATAAGCAAAAATCTCTTCAATGAATCTTAAATGAAATCCATTAACAAAATAAAATAACTGTCATTTTATTCTTTACTTCCTCTTATAACTAAATACTTAAATAAGAAAAAATAACAATGAAAGATGAGAGTGATGGAAGAGTAAGTTTCAGTTATTCCATTTTTTATTATACTCCCTCTGTTTCAAATCTTTTATTATACTCCCTCTGTTTCAAATCTGTTTATCTGTATTCTTATTTAGTTTCATTAGCCTTTCTAATTTAATACAATATTTTATTACATTAAAACTTAAATACTTGCACCCGGAGGGTGCATATATTTGCTAGTGTATATAAATATGTATATATCATGAAGGGAGGCAATTGTAATACTGAATGTCGTTTGCCAAAGAAATGGCTTCAGGGAACATCATTACACAAAAATAATTGCTTCACCACACGGTTGTTTTCCTAAAAAAAAATCAGCAAGCCAAATTCATAGAAAGATAAGTTTTGTATATGAATCAGATTTTGAAAAATGTTTATAATTTGAAAATCACACCATGTTGTAAATAGTATTTGTTTATTCATAATTTTAAAAAAATCATCAAAAAATTGAATCAAAAAGAATTTAAAAAATAAAATACCATTTTTTTTCACAAATACATCACTAATTTTTCTGTTCATATAAAGTTTATTGTTTTTAATTTGTCTGATTTAGTTAAAAAAACGCGTTAAAATATCAGAATGAAAACAACAAAAAGCATAAAAACAAGTTCAGTGGATTTTGAAAATAAATATTGCATCCTAAAAATATTAATTTTTTTCTAAAAAAATTATTTCATTGTATTCTATTTTCTCCTTGTAAAAGGTAACAGGTCACATGTATTTGTAAAGTCTTATTTTCATGAGTTTGGGTGATTTACTGACCTCCCCCCCCCCCCACCTAAAATTTTGGCAGGGTTAGTGTTGCCGCTAACCCCAACCCCAACCCTAACTCCAACCGTTGCACAAGTTTAAATTTATTTATGATTGTTCTTTTGTAAAAAATATATTGCAGAAATATAATTGAACAAAAAATTGCACAAGTTCAAAAATTTATCTATGTTGTCTCATTTCTTATTTGTATTTTATCCGGGGGGGGGGGCTTTCTAAATCAAAAACTTATCCAAATTTTGCAGATAAAAAGCGAGAAGTGCACGGTAAATATTTAAGAAGGTACATTTTTACGCCGGTAACCGGTAAATAGAGGCAAGAATCCAGGACGACTCTAGTTCAAGTGATGTTGACTATTTTTTTCCTTCTCGTTTTGATCTTTCTAGAAATGTTAGAATTAGTGACTGGAAAATATTTTTATTCAAATGACCAAAGGTTGACACCCCATCATACAACGTTAATTAATTAAAAAAAAAAAAAAAAAAATTTTCAATTTTTTTTTTAATGGATAAGCTATTTAAAAGGTACTATTAGCAGAGTTCCATCCCGGTCCTGCCTTAAAAAAAAACGCTAGGCGGTGATAGGTAATAAAAAAAAAAAAAACACCTATGAATGAAGTACCTAGCTGAAGTGGTGCCTGCTGTATAGGGAAAAAATAATTTGTCGATTGAAGGCGTTTTTATCGACAAATTATTGTTTTTAGTGGTTTGAAGGCGTTAAAAATAAGCCATATTTTTTAAAATATTAAAAAGCAAAATAAAAAAACAAAAACAAACAGCGCTTAAGGCATTTTCCCCCCAAAAGTTAATGCAATATTTTACCACCTCTAGTCTTTTTTTTTAAACAAGTAAATGTAAATATTTTAAACTTTTAAAAATATGGCTTACTTTTAACGACTTCAAACCACAAAAAAAAAAAAAAATGTCAATAAAAACGCCTTCAATCGACAAATTATTTTTTCATATACAGCAGGTACAACTTTAGGCACTGGCAAAATGAGCCTAAAATGCGTTTTTGTCAAAATGAGCCTAAAATGCGTTTTTGACAAAATGACTTTAGCAAACAGAAAATAATTTACCAAAAATCAGGGAATTATAGCATTTTAATGAAATTTTCAGTGTTTATTTATCAACGAATGATCTTTATAATACATTATTTATTTTATTTCAAAACTTTCTCATTTTTTTCAGGTCACTTAATTTTGACCCCCCCCCCTCCTTACTTTGGGAGTGTCAAATATTGGCGAGTTGGTCCTTGTTTGATACTAATTACAGTAGAAATAAAAAGATAAAATACCGAAGTTGTAAATAGAAAAAAAAATCGGAAAATAAAATGTTAAAAAATAATAATTAATTTTTTGGAGATTTCTTTTTTACTCATTTCGATAATTATTTAATTGGCTATTATCTTATAAAAGAAAAAATTATACATCGATATTTTTTCTGCTTAAAAAAGGGGAGGGGGGCGCTACATTTTCAATAGAGTTTTTCTTCAAAACGTATACTTTGATTGACTAAAAAATAAGGTTTGCATTAAATAGATATTTATTTCTAGAATCTAAAAATATAACATTTTAAACTTAAAATCTGCATATTTTTATTTTAAATTAATTTTATATATTAATTTTTCATAGCAAAAATACTAAATTAAAGTTTTGAAATAAAATAACTGATGCATTATAAAATTCATTAATTGATAAATCAATACTGAAAGTTTCATTAAAATCGGATAATTACCTGACTTTTGGTAATTTTTTTTTGCAATCGCGAATGTTATATTAACATTGTAAACAAGCGCTTAAAACCCTTGAAAAAGAGACAGAATGGCGGATCGCGTCGAAATTGACCAACACAAATCCCTTTAAATGTATTAAAAATAAACTGCATATGTAATTATATATATATATTTTAATGATGGTCATTATGTTACTACATATCGATTTAGACAAAGTTTGACCTTAAATAATAGATTTAATTATTTTTAATTCGCTTTTAAAACTCGTAGTATCCGATTTTTTGCCAGTGCCTAAGTTAGAGACTTAATTTATAGATAGGTTTGTTTTTTGGCCTATCACCGCCTAGCGTGTTTTTTTTAAGGCAGGAGGCCGGGGCGGAACTCTTCGAATAGTACCTTTAAAAACACGCTAGAAAAAAATTCGATTTTTTTAGTAACATCTATTAATCAACTTATTTTTTTATAGATTTATTTGACAATACAAATATTATATTAGTGTGCGTTTTTTGTTTGTTTGTTGATGTTTGTTTTAACATTAAATTTTACACTAAAGCTTTTTTACATACATTACTGTACAAGTGTACACTAATATAAGGCTTATTTTTTCGCCCCAAAATTCTTCTATGTGGAGAATTTTCTGACGAAAAAATAAACAATAATACACAAGTTTTGGGTATTTTTTTTCCCTCTGGTATCGATTTCACGCGGAAACATTTAGATACAAATGAAAATAATTCATGCGCATAACGAAGCGAATAAAAGAAAGAAAGAAAAAATTAGATGTAAAAACAAACTATGCACTTACACTGTCATCCAGTTTTTCACTCAATTAAAAAAGTCAACGAGTCTTTAACTAACTGTTACTAGATATCTTTGATACTAACATACGTCTTCATAGCTGCTCATAGTGAGTCATTTACTAAAGGGGAGTAATCCTGTCAGGTTCCTTGTTTGGAACTGCTCGGAGGTCTTTTCACGAACAAATACAGAGTGGTCCGAAAGTCTTGTCACCGACTACATCTTATTTAAAGGTAAAATAATTACATAAATTATACATTATATATTATGAAAACAAAAAATAATGAGAATTAAAACTACTGAGTTGCATATTTACTCAAGGGAGATAATAACAAACTTAAAAAAATTTTTTAAAAACAATTACAAAAACCAGGGAATTGTCCAAATTTAATTAAATTTTCAGTCATTTTGTAATCAATATTTAGTCGTGAATAAAGATTTATTTAACTTATCTAAAAATGTACAATCAAAAAATGGGCCATCTTGAGCAAAAATATTTTCTGAAATTTCTATACATTTGAAAATTATTACTTACAATTGTTCTTTTTCGTTTATGGAAGATTAACAATGTTAAGAATTAATATAAGTTATTCCACTTCTTACTTCAAAATATCTGGATTCTCCCCCTGAGAACAGAAACAATTATTCCAGTCTGCATGACTTTGTTGTGTTATTTTTTCTTCCGTGTTTTGGTTATACAGTGTAACTCTCCTATATGAAATTCTACACATGTAGGCTTCCATAAATTTGGTTCAGTTGTAACAGGAGCAAAGCTGCTTCTTTTTTCAGATAAAAAATACGAGTTATTTCCCTTTCATTAACTTTTTTACGCATAAGAAACTAAAGTTGTCAAGGTGACCTAAAGTCGGTATCAGCCACACAGCGAGGGAGTCTATTGCCTTTTCACTAGCACTAAAACAAGGAGATTGTTTTGGCGTCTGAGGTGGAGCGCCACACCTACCATTAGCTCCTTACTTTACCATACAGATCCCTGTGCTACTGACACGCTGAGTGGATGAGGGCCGGTATCGAAACAGGAACCTTGTGATTCCTAGACCGACGCTCTACAGACTGAGTTATACCGACCCTAGTTAAAACAATATGTAAGGGTAAGAAGGCTTTCAGACCACCCTATAAGTTTTTAACCAATACATTCACCACAGGTAGGATGTGACTCAAGCTCACAAGTATGGGGCATCAATTGAGGATCAAACACACTATTCAGTATTAATGGATCTGTCAGGTTTAGCTTGCTACCAATTACACGACAGTACTTGGATCACCAAAGAAGTAAGATTATACTGTTAGAAGGTTTTTAGATATTTATGATTACATTAACTGTGCCTGGCATAAGGGCAAATAAGAAGAGGACTTAAAACGGTGTACTAACAAATTTTACAATATTTACAGTTCTTATTATTTCAACAACAATTTCATGATAATAGAAAGCTGCACCTCGTTTCACAGATTTTCATGAAGCACAGACAAATTTTTATTAAATTTGTAAGAACATTTGATACATTTCATTTATACATTTAAGTAAAGAAGACAATTATAAACTGATAGAATAATTGAGTAAGATACCTTTTGTAGTATATAATTAAACCCAGTTAAATAGTAGCAACTAATTGTAAACATTGTTCAGTCAGAACCTAATATTCAACAAGGACAAATAATGTTTTGTGGATGAGGAAGAACGAAAAATCTATACTGGTTACAAATAAATAAGTTCTTATAGAAGGGGGGAAAATAGATATTTGCTTCAACAAGTTCCTGTTGAGGGGGTAGGGACCAAAAACAAGCGAGTTCACTGTCTTCTCGCAGGCCAAACTTTCTTTTGGTCAACACAGTCTTCGACCAGCAGCTGAAAAATCCGTCGTCGTAGTCGAAATAATCTTTAACAGTTCAAAATCGCAATTCCTATTTAGTTTTGTTTCTGTTGGACTAAAATCCATTTCTTTACTGGGTCGTTCGCAAAGCGCTTCGTTGTCGTCGTCAACTGCTTCTGCTCACTGCCCAGCGCTCGACTCACTTGTTATTTATGGACATATTTACTCAAATATCCGGGCACATCAGTCGAACTTCGCGTCCGTCCAGTGCCCAAATCGCATTTGTTTTTGCATGCGGGAGGACGCGAGTTCGATCCCGGCAGACAAGACAATGTCTTGCTCTTTTTCCTTTCTCGTTCTCTGTCACAGTTCTCTATTCATATTAATTTTGTAACCACATTTTATAAGGAACATTTGATTGTCAATGAAGAATGTCGGGTTTTCACAATGAAAAAATATGGAGACAATTCTGGTGTAACTACAATTTTTATTCACATGCAAGCCAAAGAGGAAACAAAACAATATAAAACAAAAATTAAAAGTTAAGAATGTATATTCTTTTAAGAGGACAAAAATGATTACATACTCATTAAAATGTACTTTGAATCATTGTTATGATAGACATTATCCTAACAATAATGGTATAGACTGATTTCACACACACCAATGGCTGGCTTGCTTTGTTGGATTTTACAGCATATCAACCCTTGTTGGGTTATTTTATGCCAAAAATGTTTTTTCTATTAATGCTCGATGGGTATTCAAATTTTTTCTTTTTAAATTCGGTTCTTTTTTTTACATATTTTTTAAAAACGTATTCTGTTTAAACGGTACCAGCATCATCACCTTGGCCAATGCAGATTCTTGATTCATCACTGAATATTACTTTCATCCAATTGCTCACACACCATGACACTTTTGCTTTAGCCAATTTTAACCTCATTTTCTTCTGTTTGTGTGTTTGGCTTTTTTCTAAGTCAATCCCATTTCATTAAACCAATTTCTTAACATTTGTCACAGACATTGTCTCCAGTTTTGACCCATTTTTTTATGTTTTAAGGCAAGCTTCTTTGAGTTTTCTATCTTTATATTTTGTGGTCTTTCATGATCTACCAAGATTTTCCTTTTTTAACCTTCCCCATTGATTTTATATTTGCAGCAAATTTTAGACACAGATAATGGGGAACAACCAAGATAATCTAGCTCAAGGAATATTTCATGAAGCCAGAATGTTCAGCTATTAAAACAGATGTTTTATATATTCTTTGTTATTAGTGTGGGGTTATTTTCGTATTTGCCTGGAGAGTTGTCTGCCCGTATAGTGTCGCTGGTTCCCACTAGGGGCCTTGTGTACTTAAGCGGCTGATTTGAACTTCTTCTCTCTCTTTGCCTGCCGCCCTACGAGACACCATGAGGTAGTCTTATGACTACCCCTTTCTCGTTGGGGCTTTGGCCCCCCCCTTACATTACTGTAAATGATTTATACAGCATGGACTATTCCTAGTCTCATGTTGTTGCTTTCATGTTTATCCTTTTTACATATAACTTTATATTACTTATGTATGTATTATGTACCCTGTTAATTCTAATGCTGTTATATAAAATGTTTTGTCCTTCAACCTTTGTCGGAGTTTGTTTGCGTTCCAACGAGTTATGACTTTGTCATAACCTTTGAATTTTACATTAGTCTATTTACTGCTAAATAAATAAAAAAAAAACCCTAAGTGAACATCCTCTAATTGTGCTAATTCCATAATTCTTGTCAGAGGTAGTTTAACTTTAAAACCATAGTATACAAGATCTCTCCAATGACTCAAAAATCAATAAGGCTAATTGGTACTTATGTTATATACTATAACAATACGCATTGGTGCAGAATGCAAATCTGATGCAAGTGTGTGTGTGTGTGTATATATATATATATATAAAATGTTGTTCTGGTTCCAACGGGAGAAAATTCAATATTTTATAAAAAAAGGAAAATTTTCATATTATCAATCAAAGCCTGAAGAAGATACCAGAAGATCTGAAACACGTGTTGCATATGTAAAACAAAAAGAATTAAAAAATTTTTTCTGAGAACAAAATACATTTTGCGGACCTTCTTTTTTTATAAAATACATATATATATATATATAATATATATATATATAATTCTAGCTTGTTATATAGATAAATAGTAGTAAGACCACTCACATATGGGTATGTGTATTCAGTGTGGATCATGTGTGTGTGCATACATACATAGATATGTGTGTATATATGTATTATATGTACTAGCAAATATATGCACCCTCCGGGTGCAAGTATTTAAGTTTTAATGTAATAAAATATTGTATTAAATTAGAAAGGTTAATGAAACTAAATAAGAATACAGATAAAAAGATTTGAAACAGAGGGAGTATAATAAAAAATGGAACAACTGAAACTTATTCTTCCATCACTCTCGTCTTTCATTGTTATTTTTTCTAATTTAAGTATTTAGTTATAAGAGGAAGTAAAGAATAAAATGACAGTTATTTTTTCTTGTTAATGGATTTCATTTAAGATTCATTGAAGAGATTTTTGCTTATATTCATTAAAATAAAACCAAACAGAAATCAATAATACTAAGCACATATTTATTAAATTCGATTTTTTATTATCAATATGCAAATTAGCCTTCCCGTTCACACATTAAACCGCTATTTTGTTGTATATATAAATATAATTGCATGTTGTCAGTATGTAGACATAGTTAACAGTATTAATAATGTAAGACTATTTTATTAATAATTGAGGTTTAGATAAAAATAAAATCATGGAGAATGTGATGTCAATAACTAAGAGAATTGTGACTTGAGTAGGAATATAGTTTCGGTTACAGACAGAAAAACACACAATCTCCATTATAATATGTATAAGTAATGTATGCGAATGCTCTATCAAAGAAAAGGGTCATATAAAACTAGAGGGAGGGAAATAAAGATAAAAGGAGATGATAAGAGTCATTCACCAGACCAGAAGTCTAGTTTTTTGGCCAGATTGAAAGTCATCTGGAGTTCAGACTGACAATAAAGTTCAACCCAGTTAAACACAAGGACTTTTCAAATGCCGTGAGGAGGGGGAGAGAGAGGGGGATAGAAATCTTGTGTGGATGAGAGTTGATAAAAGATTTGAGAATTCTGAGAGATTTTGGAAGTGGAGTCAGCTAGTTGCTGGAGACCGGAGGGCACAGTTAGTTTTCCCCCCTCCATCTCGACAAGACATGGGAGATGAACTAGAAGCTGATGGGAGTAACAAGAAGAATGAAAGCGAGTTGTATACCTCATCTCTGCCATTTTGAATGTTCACCTGAAATTGTCTGGTCTGGTCTTCGTCTCTCTTTGTTGTTGTTTTTTTTGCGATTTATTTTTTTCCTTATGACATATGGATGCGTTTCCGAACGTTTGACGATGAGACGTTCTGTACACAATAATTCAGAGTATCGATCTGGGAGACTGCTATTGGTGGTAATTGATATTTTCCCAGACAACCTGAACAACAGTGGTGAAATGACACGGCGACGCGCGAACGGGGCACGGGCCCCTATGTGTCATAATACTTCTTACTCATCTTCTGATCATCTTCGGTATCTTATGTAGTGGGGAGTTCTTTTTCTAGTGTCTGGAACTTTCCATTTGGGGATTTCATATCTGGTCTTCCATTAGGGATTTCTCACCTATCAAAAGCCCTGGGTCATTAGTAGTTTTTGGATAAATAACCCAAGACTTAGATTTTTTTATATCATATTTTATTTAGAAATCCCCATCCAGACTAACTGTGCAGAGTGAGTATGGGAGTGCTCTTATCATGACTTGCTACCTCCGAGGCCTGCCCAATACTGACTTAACTAATTCTTTCAAATCAAAACTGGAAGAGGCCTTTGTTTCTCATTTCTCTACTAATTCTCATGGTATCTACCGGAAAAGGGGTTAACACGAGTTCAACATGTGCCAATCAATCTTCCATGATATCGTCACATACTCCCATTCAAAAAACTGCTAGCCATAATTTCTAACAGCCATTTTGATTTCTACACTAACCCTACATAATTGTTAGGGTACTAACAATTATGTAACACTTAAGTGACCACTTAGTAATAGCAGGTACTTTAAGCAACCTAAAGCAAAATTGTAGTTAATAATACCTTTCATACTAACATGTTTTTTTTTTTAAATTATAACAGTAGATATACTTTTCTAAATGTTATTTGGTAGTAAATAATGTGTGTAGTTTTCTGTTACTAAAATTTTTTATAGATTGTTTTCAATTGAAAGGCTCATTTTAACATTTTCTGGGTACCTTATATATATATAAATATAATATCACTAATGCCTCCTAAACAAAGGCAGTATACAACATCATACCAACACAATTTACCCTACAGTGTGTATGTAAAGTTATGCTGTTTGAGATGTGATTTCTGAGAAAATGTAGCACCACAGATTTTACAATAAAATGGTTTCTATCCAATGTGTTTTGAAATATGTAATTTGATCTGTTCATTCTGAGAAAATGTCTCATTACATATTTTACACTGGAATGGTTGCTCTTCAGTGAATGGTTTCGCTCCAATGAATAGTTTCTCTCCAGTGTGTGTTAACATATGGCTTTTAAGACTTGATTTCCGTGAAAATTTATTTTCACAGAATTTGCAGTTAAATGGTCTCTCATCAGTGTGTTTTAAGATGTGTATTTTTAAATATGATTTTTTGGAAAATCTATGTCCACAGATCCCACAATGAAACGGTTTCTCTCCAGTGTGTGTTAATATGTGATCTTTGAGATGCGATTTCCGGGAAAATGCACCATCACAAATTTCACAATGAAATGGTTTCTCTCCAGTGTGTATTCTTACATGTCTCACAAGATCAGAATTGCTTTTAGCTACTAATCCACAAATTTGACAGTGTAATATTTCTTTTTTATGAATGTTCATCATGTTCTTCCACAGTCAAGCTGAAATAAATGAATCACACAGTCATGAATTAAAACATTTTTAAGTATATGAAATTATTCTTAAATAATACATTTTTCTTTAACACACTAAAGCTTGTTGCCAAAAAACAATTCAACAAATGTTTCAATTGAACATAATGGTATTATTTGCTATTTTATATGCAATCAGAATCAAGCTTTTTGATACAAAAAATATATTAGAAAAGATAGCGAAACTAAATGTACAATTTTTTACTTATTGAAATTTAAATAAAAACAAAACCATCAAGAATGTAACATAAATAACTACGTAATTATGACTTTGGTGGTAATGTAGTTTGGAATAGAACCGTGTTCAAAAGCCCCCCCCCCCTCCAGTTAGATACATATCAAGGGTAGATCCTCCAAGGAGGAAATCCTATTTTAGTTATAAGGGTCTCATGAGATACAAGTACAGGGGTACTGGCAATCAGCCATATTGGACACCCAAGCTATCTACATGTATATGCTATCTGTCATTAAATACTAACAAAATATGGTGTTAGAAATGGGATTAAAACTAAACCCAAAATAAAATAGGAAAAAAAACAGGAATACTCAAGGATGTCAGACAAATGTGAACATCAAAAACAGAACCAAAAATAAAGTAAAACAAAGACAATAAACACTATGTATCAATGTTGGGACCATTTACATTTAAGCAAGGAGACTATTGGAAAGTCTTGCAGGAGATTCCACAGTCAAAGTTGGTGATTTCTTTGAATAAATTTAATTTATAGTATTTCAAGATATTTTCATGTAAGTTTGGAAAATATATCTGACAAAGTAAGATGTCAGTGTTATTTTCATTTTTACATAATGTAGACAACAAATTACCTATCGCATGCTGTATATACTTAAACAGGCACATATACGCACATGCATGTTTGAGGGTAATAAATGTATATATCATACATAAGTGTATAGATAGGGATAAAATAATTCATACACCTTTCAATAAGTATAGTATTCCTAGTTGATATTTCTGTTATTTAATCACATTTTCATTTTTACATAATGTAGACAACAAATTACCTATCGCATGCTGTATATACTTAAACAGGCACATATATGCACATGCATGTTTGAGGGTAATAAATGTATATATCATACATAAGTGTATACATAGGGATAAAATAATTCATACACCTTTCAATAAGGGTAGTATTCCTAGTTGATATTTCTATTTGAGGTTATTCCTAGTATATATTACTATTTGAGGTTATTGTTATTTAATCACATTGGTCATATAGAACTGGAGTTCAAAACTTTTTGAATTATGAAAATATTCTCAGTGGTTCAAATATTATGAGGATTTAAAACCCTAAAATTGGGGGTAAAAAAGTAAACATGATTTTGCTAAAAAAAAATGTCAAATCACGAACCAATTCAAAACAAAAAATGTTATTTTCATTTTTACATAATGTAAACAACAATTTACCCATTGCACCCTATGTATATACTTAAACACGCATATATATGCACATGCATGTTTGAGGGTATATAAACATATACATCATGCATATACTCAAACATGCATTCATATATGTAAATATAGGGATGAACAAACTCATACACCATTCAATAAAAGTGATGACAGGAAATTCTTCAAAATATCAACAAAAATAAATTTCTAATCCGATTTTAATAAAATTTTCAGTATATGAAGTAATAAAAGAACAGCTTTTATTTCTAATAAATGTTTACTCTAAATTATATTTATTCATTAGTTTATGTTTCATGCATTGATCTCCCCATATAGCGAAGAATTAATTTCTTTGTAATTTTATCAGAGACTGAAAATGAATTATAAATATGAATAAAAAGACAAAAGACCAAAGGTGTGAATAGAGAAAAAGAAAACTTTTAAAAGGAGCGATTTTGGTAGAAAATAAGTAGTGAAAATCTAAAAATTGAATGTAAAAAAAATTGGGGAGATTCTTTTCAACTCTGTTATTCATGAAATATAATTTCTTTTTAGATTATTGGTGAAAAAATTATACATCGATATTTGTTTTCTTTAAAAAGGGTAGGGGCTTAACTTTTCAATTGAGTTTTCTCTAATAATTATTAGATAACCATACTAAAGTAGGCTTATTAAATGTTTGTTTTTAGAATCTAAAAATATAAAATCTAAAATTATGCAACTTATATTTTAAATGAATTTTATCTATTAATTTAGGTATATAAAATGTTGCTCTCTAGGTGCATATGGATGGCACAAATGGTAATATTTATTTCAAAGAATTTTCATTTATTTCCATTGGATCAGTTTGATTTAAAATGATTCAGAAATTTAAAAGAAAGAATTCACTGATTAATATGTCAACACTGAAAATTTGATTAAAATCAGATAATTCCCTGAATTTGTGGTAATTTTTTGTTTATCAATCTTGGGCACTGTAGTGTTAACATCAGAAAAATTCATCTCATGACATTTCTCAATCATTTTGTAAACAAAACCCAAAAGACTTGTGGGTTAATATAATAATTTTCTGCATGTTTGGGGAAAAAAAAGATATTTCATTTAAAAGAAATATCAACAAGTTAGTAATTTTTCTGTACATAGTGTATTTAATGTTTTTTGTTATTGATTTCTAAGAAGAAACTGTTATAAGTTTTTTTAAAACTTTTGATAATGTGTTGTATTAACTTCATTTACATTACTTATAACGTCGGATTTCGTAAAAATGTTTTGGTAATTTAATGTTTAAAATGTATTCAGAATTACATATATAATATTATTTTGCTTTTACATAATTACATATGTAATATTATTTTGCTTTCTTTTTTTTTTTTTTTACTGATGTTATTACTTTTTGACATAAACAAAAATTCGAAAAAGTAGTAACATAATGAGCATCAGTAAAAAAAAAATTAAAAAAATAAAAAAAAAAGCAAAATAATATTACACATGTAATTTATTTTTAATACATTTAAAACGATTTTTTTGGTCAATTTCGGTCACATATGGCTAAATGCTGTTTAAAGATGGTGTAAAATTCGTGTTTACAAAATAAATTTAACATTGAAAAAAAGTTACCAAAAATCAGTGAATTATTCAATCTTAATGAAATTTTCAGTATTGATTTATCAATGAACGAATTTTATGATACATCAGTTATTTTATTTCAAAACTTTAATTAGGTATTTCTGCTATGATAAATTAACATATAAAATTTATTTAAAATATGAGCAGCATGATGTTAAGTTTAAAATGTCATATCATTAGATTCTAAAAAAATATTTTTTAATAACCACTTTACTTTAGTATCAATCACCTATATTGTTTTGGTCAAAAACTGTATTGGATGGTTGGTTGGTTGGTTTATTAATTTTAACGGCATATCAACCCGTCCAGGGTTATATCATGCCTAGCGGTTGGGTTGTTATACATATTGTGTATTCATATATATACATTTAGTAATTGGTTTTAACAATGTGTTAGCATTATTGGGAATCATACTGTATGCCATTGATTTGTTTCATGTCTATATTCTATGGTATAATTTTATTTCCCTCAAAAAGGAGAAAATATCCTCTATGTTAACATTTTCAAATAGGTCCTTCATATTGTTTGCTTTAAATAATGTTTTCTGATGTGAGCAAAAAATCTGCATTCCATCAATAAGTGTTTGACTGTCAGGGTGTTGACATGTTTCACATTGTGGTTGTTGTTCTTGTTTGAGTATATAAGAGTGTGTTAGTTTTGTATGACCAATGCATAATCAGGACATAATGACTTGTTCCTTTCTAGACTTCCTTAAAGTTGGTCTCCAGCCTCCCAAAGTCGGTTTGATTAGGAAGAGTTTATTGTGGATACAGTTATTTAGTGCCTCCCTTTTAAACGGAACAATATTGATGTATATTTTTTTCTTTTATAAGATAATAGCCAATTGAATAATTATCGAAATGAGTAAAAAAAATCTCCAAATATTATTTTTTTAGTTTTTATTTCCTTTTTATTTTCTGATTTTCGGTACATATTTACTACCCGAGCAGATTTATTAAAAAAATATTTTTCTCTTCTATTCACACCTTCAATCTGTTGTCTTTTTATTCATGCAGAAAAAAGTATCAATCACATATAACCCCACAGATATATTGCGCTCCAAAAATAAGGGGGGATCAAAGTTAGGTTACCTGAAAAATAATCAGTAAGTTTTGAAATAAAATAATTGATGCATTCATTGCTAAATCAACACTGAAAATTTCATTAAAATTGGATAATTCCCTTATTTTTGGTAAATAATTTTTTAAACGAGGGGGAGGGGGTAAATTTGTATTGTAAAAACACAGATTTTTCGACAAATTGGGTATACCAAGTTTATACCTATCTTTAACTAAATGCACAAAGGTTTTGACAATAAAATAAATATTTCTATAAATTTTAACCGTTTTTTGTCTTTGCTTATTTTTTCATAAAAAATCTCAAGAAAATAATGATCAAAATTTTCATTAGCATCCTATAATATTATTATTAATATGCTTATTTTTTGTAGATTGTTTTATAGGTACCACCAATTTTACCCTGTGAAATTTAAACCCCCCCTCCCCCATATTTAACACAATGAAACTTGCAGAAAAATTAATATTTTCTTGAAAAAAAATTTTCCATTCGAAAGAAAAAACATTAAAACAAACTCCTAATGATTTTTAAAAAATTTTTTTCAGCTTACAGAAATAATGAAAATTATGATTGAAAAACAATGTTTTCATTTTTGCATTGTTAAATCAGCTAAAAACAAGTTACGATAAGAGGTTTTTAAAAAAATTCTATGAAAAATCAATTAATAGTCTGATTTTCACGAAAATTTCCATAAATGTTTAACTTTGGATGTAAATATATCTGAAATAGTTTTTTCCTAAAATATATTAGGGAAAATATTTATTTACGAGGTCTATTTTATTTTATGAGATAAAAAAAATGACCTGTCAGAAAACTTTTTTACTTTTTTTCTATAAAGATAAAGTTTGAATAACTATATCAAAGAAATTGTATAACATACAACGTAGTAGTTTTTTTTTAGGAAAACTTAATGAAATCGAAATAAAAAGTGCAAAAAAATGTCATAATATTATTATTTGAAAACTTTTTTTTTTCCTTTTTTATTTGGTATGTACTATATTCTATTAAATTGTCCAAAAAAAAAAATTTTTTTTTAAAGAAATTAATTTTTAAGAGATTTTCAATCTTTTGTGTGCTTAAATATTTTTTTTTCTGCGTGAAATAAATTAAATAATTTTTTTTCTTCTTGGATATTTAAATATATGAATTTTAGAATTCAGGTGAACTAAAAATTGGCCCGATCCATGCTATATTAATATTTTAAAAAGAATTTGTAATTTTTATTGTTGAATAGTAATGTGTGATTCTTAGAATATACAGAAGAGCAAAACTGACATATTTGTTTTGTTTTTATACAAAGAGACGAGACACTTCTCAGTAACTATTATTTGTTTTTCTTAGTGTAAAAAAATATTTTTCAACTTTTTCGACCTATTAGAATAAAAAAGTAAGTATATATTGATCATTTTATCAGTTTTTTCTCTTAGAAAAAATATTCAAATTTTCATTTTATTTCATTTTCGATTTTAAAAATTAATACCAAAACCGAAGACAGTTTTTTTTAAAGTCAATTTCACTGTGAAATTTTAATATTAAATTTTTTCAAGTTTTTATTCCTTTTAATAGTAAATTTTAATATTAAAGTTTTTAAAGATTTTATTTATTTTGATATTAAATTTTAATATTAAAGTTTTTAAAGATTTTATTTATTTTAATATTAAATTTTGATATTAAAGTTTTTAAAGATTTTATTTATTTTAATAGTAAATTTTAATATTAAAGTTTTTAAAGATTTTATTTATTTTAATAGTAAATTTTGGCTAAAAAAAGTATGTCCGTTACAGCCAGCCATATGTAGATGTATAATCGTAAGAGGGTAATAATATGTCATTTTTTTCTGTCTAAATTGCAGCCTGAAAATTACCCTTTCGCATGTAATACGGATAGGTTTATTTATTTTTTAAGATAACGATGTAATTTTGATCTTTGAATTAACTGTTTTTCTTTGTAATAACCCTGTATGATCTTTAATTATTTTTTACGAGTTTTTTGATAAACAAAGTTCGGAAATATTTATTTCCGTTTTATTCAAGATGGCCTAAACTGATCACGTGACCGTTTTGGTGATACCTATTGTTTTCCATCCAAATATTGGTGTGTGGGTTTTTCCCCTTTCTATTTGTTTGTTTAATGTTTAGCATTAGATTTTACACGAAATCTTTTTGGTAATTTTCACCTTTAGTTGTTAAAATTCCTAGCAAATAAGGCAATTAGAGTAACCTCCTTTGACTTTCACTTTGAAACAAGCCGGTAGCTATTTTGAAAGTCTCCGTGCGAAATAAACAAATCTTAGAAACTTTTTCGAAAACAATATAACTGGATGCTTTAACACAAAAATATCATAAAATGTGTTCTTAATAACAATTAGTTAATTTCAGATAATTTCATGCTAGGAATTTAGCCAACTGACTTTCACTTTGAAACAAGACGGTAGCTATTTTGACTGTGTCCGTGCCAAATAAACAAATCTTAGAATCATTTCGAAAACAATACAACTGCATGCTTTAACCCAAAAATATCATAAAACGTGTTCTTAATAACAATTAAGTTCATTTCAGATAATGCCCACGCACAATTTTATGCTAGGAATTTTAATAACTAAAGGTGAAAATTACCAATTAAACCTCATACAAGTTTTGAATATTTTTTCCTAAGTATCGATTACTCGCAGAAAACTTACGTTACATCGCCAATTATAGCTAAACATAGAAATTTACATAGAAATTAAAATAATTAATACGTATAACACAGTAAATGAAAGAAAGAAAAATTTAGATGTAAAAACAAACTTTTAACTTACATTGTCATTCAGTTTTTCAACGAGTCTTTTAACTAACTGTTACTAGATTCTTTGATATTATTGTCTGTCTTCGTACCTGCTCATTTCCGTTTTAAGCAATGACTCGTTTGCCGAAGGGACGTAATCCTGTGAGCTTCATTGGATCTGCACGGACGTCTATCATGAAAAAGTACAATGTGGTCCGAAAGTCTTGTCACTGCCTATATATTCTTTAGAGGTAAAATCTATATATTGATACAAGAATCTCACGTTAAAAAAGAGACCATCCAGATCGCCCAAAATAAAATAATATATTTTCATCTAGTATATTAGGTATGAAACCTGTCAGCTGTTCCTTATAAATATTCATTTTAAATCCACAGAATATATAATATCATTCCACAGATTATCCAACTTTGCCTTGAAGGAGTTTAGAGATGGGGCATTCACTACTGATGAAGGTAGTGTGTTAAAGCATGCACTTGTATTGTTTTCGAAACGAATGCAAAAATTAAAATCCTAATTATCTGGTGTTGCTTATTTGCCGAATTCTTATTTCCTATTTAGTGTTGTCACCTCAGCTAAATAATGGACCATTTCATTTTTTATCAGAAAGAAAGGGAAAAAAGGACATGCTACACAGAAAATATATGATAAGAAAGAAAGATTAGATGAATGATAGAGAGAGGGGCTGAGCACATGGAAGTGATATCTAATCTGTTTCAATTGAACATAATGAAAAGAAGGAAAGAAAAAAAAGGTGAGAGAGAGAGAGTTAAATCAAGATTATCATACTTTTTACATATTGAAGTGTTTGCTATAACTCTTAAGTAAACATACAAGCGTTGTAAATCCACAGATCCTGCTAGTAATTACATAACACAACCAGAAATTCTTTAAAAAAATAATCTAATTTTTACAGATTTTTTTTAGAGATAAAATAATTGCATAACTTATATATCATATTATGAAAACAAAAAAATAATGAAAGTTAAAACTAGGTAGGTGCCTTTTTACTCAAGGGAGATATTAAAAATGATTGTTTTTTTTTTTAAATTCAATTTTAAAACAATTACCAAAATCAGAGAATTGTCAAATTTTAATGAAATTTACAGCAATGAATAAAGATTTATCTAACTTATCTAAAAAAGTATGATTAAAAATGTGCAATTTTGTGCAACATATTTTCTGAAATTTTTATATATTGAAAAATTATTACTAACTAGTGATCTGTTGCGTTTATAGACAACCAACACTGTTAAAGACTAATGTAAGTTATTCCCTCTAACAGAAAAAATAAATAAATGACAATAGATAATGCTGTTAGTCAGGAAAGGTACGAAGCAAATATACTTGGTTTGTTTGTTTTGTTTTGTTTTGTTTTACAGCATATCAACCTCAGTGGGTCATTTAATGCCAATAAAGTTTTGAAATAAATCAATTCTTAATGGATAATACAATTTTTTTATAAATACATTTTTCTATTTAACCCATAGATGGGACCCTAACAGGTACTACCACTCCGGGTCAGAGAGCAATGGTGATGAAGGGGTGCTCCACTTTCCCCAAAACTCCAAAACTGGAACCTCATCATCAGATAGAGTTTAACGTCATTCCCAGGACATGTAGACCCGCAGCCACCGCCTTCTAGCATCCATATGATAAAAAGGGGTTGGGCAATAAGGGCAATAGGGTTGGGAAAATCATATAGGTGCTAGGGCTTGACGTGACCAGCCGATTGATCGGAGGGCCTCTCCGACCACCCGTCTAGCCCAATATTAGACCAAAGTGGAGTATTGCATGTCATGAACTGCTCATCCACCTGGGCTCTATCCTTAAGCATGACGGGTCGCCACCCACGGCCAACAGGAGGCCCCATTGGGGGAGTCTTACCCCTCTGCAGAGGTGCAGTCGGTGCATTCTAATGCCCCAGCCAACAGGGCGGAAATATATATATATATATATATATATATATATATGAAAATAATTTTATTGGAAGCAAATGTAAGAAATGTTCACAATTGTGTGTGTGAGAGTTCATAAAAGTTCATAGAAGCTTACTAAACACGTTCGCTCAGCGGGTAGAGAAATATTAAATGCTAGTAACAAGTGTTTACTTAGCTTGTTGGGATTGTTTTATATTTGTAGAGGGTTCGTTTTGTCTGTTGAATGAAGTCTTTATGGTTGCAGTAGTCTGCGATGTCGTTCTGTTTTGGACTGCTACCTTGTCCGTGGGTTTGGCAGGTCTTATCCCTGTAGGTGCCTAGACTGATGCTGACCTTACTTTGGCTAAAACTGTTCTCTTGCCTGCCTGTTGAGTTCCCCATGTTGACTCTCATGGGTGGTTGACTATTCTGACCTCAGTGCCTGCAGAAACTGTTCGGCCGATTCCAGCTTCTCTCTGCCCCCTAGCATCTGGACTTCCGGAAACCGATTAAAGAGCAGATAACCCAAATTTCCGATACCCCCTTTTACGTCAAAATACCCGGATTTTCACACTAAGAAGGGCAACAACTATTTCATGTACACGTATCCTTATCATGTTATTTTTTCTTCCATGTTTTAGTTATGTAGTGTAATTTTCCTACATGAAATGTTTACACGTGTAGGCCTGTGGGGATTAAAATAAAACGAAAATAAAATTAGAATAAAAAAAAAACAATGAACTCCACTGAAGAATCTGAAATGTCCAACAAAAAGGACTGTCCCCCAACCCTCAAAAGAATCTCTTGGCCATTTTGAGTTGAGTCCTTAACTGGGCCTAGTCGCTCCTACTAGCCAGGGGGATATCCCTTTGCTACAGGTGATTATGACCCGGTCAATAAAGCCTAAGTCATAAAACCACCTTCTGTCTTTATCTTTTTCCTTCCTTAAATTCCTTCTGTTTCAGCGTAACTGCCAAATGAGATGGGGTTAAAACAAAAAACCCTAATAACACGCAGCCAAGAATATCCCAGCACATTTAAACCTTAAAACATCCAAACCTCATCCTACCCTCATGGAAGACTAGACATGAAATCCCCAAATGGAAAGTTCCAGACACTAGAAAAAGAACTCCCAGCTACATAAGATACCAAAGATGATCAGAAGATGAGTAAGAAGTATTACGACACATAGGGGGGCCTGTGCCCCATTCGCGCGTCGCCATGTCGTTTCACCACTGTTGTTCAGGTTGTCTGGGAAAATATCGATTACCACCAATAGCAGTCTCCCAGATCGATACTCTGAATTATTGTGTACAGAACGTCTCATCGTCAAACGTCCGGAAACGCATCCATATGTCATAAGGAAAAAAATAAATCGCAAAAAAAACAACAACAAAGAGAGATACCCCATAACCATAAAGTTATTTATTTTTTTCAGATGACAAACATGAGTTATCTCCCTCTCACTCACTTTTTTGTGCATACCTAGATACAATTTCAATCCCATTTCATCCAGCCAATTTCTTAATATTTGTCACAAACATTATCTCCTGTTTTGTTGTACATTCTCTCATTTTCTTTTCGGGGCATATTTCTTTGAGTTTTCTATCCTTATATTTAACTTCATAGTTTACTAAGATTTTCCTTTTTTCATCCATTCCCATTGATTTTATATTTGCAGCAAATTTTAGACACAGATAATGGGGAACAACCAAGATAATCTAGCCTCAAGGAATATTTCATGAAGCCAGAATGTTCAGCTATTAAAAAAGATGTTTTTATATATTCTTTGTTATTAGTCTATTTACTGCTAAATGAAAAAAAAAACCCTAAGTGAATATCCTCTAATTGTGCTAATTCCATAATTCTTGTCAGAGGTAGTTTAACTTTAAAACCATAGTATACAAGATCTCTCCAATGACTCAAAAATCAATAAGGCTAATTGATACTTATGTTATATACTATAACAATATTCTTAACATTTGTCACAGACATTGTCTCCAGTTTTGACCCATTTTTTATTTTTTAAGGCAAGCTTCTTTGAGTTTTCTATTTTTATATTTTGTGGTCTTTCATGATCTACCAAGATTTTCCTTTTTTAACCCTCCCCATTGATTTTATATTTGTCCCAAATTTCAGACACAAATGATGGGGGACAACCAAGATAATCTAGCTCAAGGAATATTTCATGAAGCCAGAATGTTCAGCTATTAAAAAGATGTTTCCTATATTCTTTGTTATTAGTTTATTTACTGCTAAATAAAATTAAAAAAAACTAATTGAACATTCTCTAAATGATGGTATTATCTCCTATTTAGGGGGAAATCCCAGTTTGGTTGTAAGGGTATTGTGAGATACAAATAAAGGGGTACCAACGGTCAGTTTTATTGAATACCCAAGCTACCTACGTGTGTTCATCTCTGTCATTAAATACTAACACAACATGGTGTCAGAAATGGGATTCAAACTAAACCCAAAATAAAATTGATAGGCAGAAGACCATGAATACCTGAGGATATAAGACACATGTGAACATTTGAAACAGAACCAAAAGTAAAGTAAAACAAAGACAATAAAAACCCATGTATCAATGCTGGGACTATTTACATTCATACAAGAAGATCGCTGGAAAATATTGCAGGAGATTCCAAAGTGGTAATTTTCACCTTTAGTTGTTAAAATTCCTAGAATAAAATTGTGCGTGCGCATTATCTGAAATGAACTTAATTGTTATTAAGAACACATTTTATATTTTTGTGTTAAAGCATGCAGTTGTATTGTTTTCGAAAAAGTTTCTAAGATTTGTTTATTTCGCACGGACACAGTCAAAATGGTTACCATCTTGTTTCAAAGTGAAAGTCAGTTGGCTAAATTCCTAGCATAAAATTATCTGAAATGAACTTAATTGTTATTAAGAACACATTTTATATTTTTGTGTTAAAGCATGCAGTTGTATTGTTTTCGAAAAAGTTTCTAAGATTGTTTATTTGGCACGGACACAGTCAAAATGGTTACCGTCTTGTTTCAAAGTGAAAGTCAGTTGGCTAAATTCCTAGCATGAAATTATCTGAAATGAACTTAATTGTTATTAAGAACACATTTTATGATATTTTTGTGTTAAAGCATGCAGTTGTATTGTTTTCAAAAAAAGTTTCTAAGATTTGTTTATTTTGCACAGAGTCTTTCAAAATAACTACCGACTTAGTTCAAAGTGAAAGTCAAGGGAGGTTACTCTAACTGTCTTATTTGCTAGGAATTTTAACAACTAAAGGTGAAAATTACCTCCAAAGTCAACTGGGAGGCTGTGATCAATGTCAATGGCGATTTCTTTGAATAAATTTAATGTATCTTACATATCTCACAAGAAAAAAAACAACAACTCACTGGTTGTAGTTTAAGGTGTATTCTGATTCTGTGTACAATTTCAAGAATATTGTTAAAGATAGGGTTCTTTGATTTTGCAAAACAAAGTAACAAGTAAAATCTAGTCTTGAAAAAAATTTGTTTTTCGCATTTTCGGCTGTTTGAAGCAAAATGCCATTTTAACTCACCATAAAAAAAAATGATTTAATGGATAGAAACATATGCAAATTACATATTTTTTTCCAAACATATAAATATTTTTAAGATTGGCCAGAAATATGCAAGAAATTGTGAGTTGAACCAATTAAGGAGCAAATTATCCAATATCTACCAAAATCTAGTAAAATTTAGTCTTAAAAAAAAAATTCTTAAGGAAGTAGATAAATACCAAGTGTAGAAAAAAGATATTCAGATAAGTTACTTTAACTCTTTACCTACTTTAAACCGCTCACAGCAGCTCTCCCACCACTCCACCCACCGTACAAAAAACTGATAGTTCATTATAATTGAGCAGAAGGACTCGGATTACAATAATAATAGGACTTTATTTGAATAGAGTTCTGGGGTGAATAGAGAGTGAACTTTGAAATATCCTATCATACAGGTAAAAAATACTGAGGAAATTTGGTAGGCAAAGAGTTAAAAGCAAAATCACTTAGAGTGGATATTTTATTAATGATATGCAAATTACATATTTAGAAACATTTTTTTTTTCCAAACATATAAATATTTTTAAGATTGGACCAGAAATATGCAAGAAATTGTGAGTTGAACCAATTAAGGAGCAAATTATCCAATATCTACCAAAATCAGCTAAACTGCTGGGAATGCTAATAAGAGGAAATTCTTTAAAATATCAACAAAAATAAACTACTAATCCAATTTTAATAAAATTTTCCGTATATGAAGTAATAAAAGAAGAGCTTTTATTTTCAAGAAATGTTTACTCTAAATTAAAAAGGCTATGTTTTCATTAGTTTTGGTTGTTTAGCTCAGTCGGTAGAGCATTCGGTTAGGAATCACAAGGTTACTGGTTCGATACCGGCCCTCACCAACTCAGCGTATGAGTAGTACAGAGATCTGTGCGGTAACTTGAGGAGCTGATGGTAGGTGTGGTGCTCCACCTCAGATGCTAAAATAATCTCTTGGTCTAGTGCTAGTGAAAAGGGGATAGACTCCCTCACTGTCTGACTGATACCGACATTAGGCCGCCCTGAAGACTTTACTTTACTTACATTGATCACCCAACATAGAGAACAATAAATTTCTCCATAATTTTTTTGGTGGCTGAAAATGAATTTTTACATTTTTGGAAAGAAAATTCAATGATGAAAAAAAAAAAAAAAATAATAATAATTGATTCTATTAAGTCGGTAAAACATCTAACATTTTGAAACTTAAGCAGTGTAAATAAGAAAATATATCTATTCATTTGGTTTATTTTTTAAGGAATGTTCAACTTATCTCCCTATTTATTTTTTGAGGTATGTTTTAAATTGAATAAATGTAAAATAAATTCTCCCATTTAACTGGCCCACAAAGACATCTATTTCATCAAAGAAAAGATTGTATTCAAAATTTATAACTAAAAATGAGATTCCATTTGTCTAGACTTTATGAAAAAATTTTTTGTTTTTTATGGGAGCCAACATAAAAAAAAATAACATATATGAAATCAATATATACATATTTTTAAAGTCAGTGAAGTGTCTATTGTAGGTATCAGCCAGATAGTGTTTATCCCCTTTTATTAGTGCTAGACAAGGGAGATTGTCTTTCTGTCTGAGATGGAGGGCCCCGCCTACCATCAGCTCCACACTTTACCACAGAGATCCAAGCGGTGCTACTCATGTGCTATATATAGTATGTCCAATTTAGATATATCAACGTAATAAAACAATTTTTAAATTTTAAAACAATTACCAAAAATCAATGAATTTTCCATTTTTAATGAAATTTTCACCATTTAATTCATTAATTCATTTTAAAAATCTTGAAAAATGTGTTGTGCATTTTTATACATACATTTTTTGAGAGGTTAAATCAGTATTTATTCATGACAAAAATATTATTTACAAAAAGTTTTTTAATTTTTAGATTTTAAAACAATTACCAAAAATCAGGAAATTTTTCATTTTTAATGAAATTTTCAGCACTTTATTCATTAAGGAATTCATTTTAAACATTAATTTTTAATTCATTTTATATATATTTTAAACATTAATTTTTAATGAAATTTTCAGCACTTTATTCATTAAGGAATTCATTTAAAAAATCTCTGAAAATATTTTGCCCATTTTTACACATCATGACAAAATATAGTTTACAGCATCCTACCTTCCAGATGTTTAAGATTCAAAATTGAATGTTTAAGTGAATAAAAATAGTTCAATTGAACCAGAGGAAAGACTTTTTTTTTTCATCAATTCAAAGACGTTGTTTTTAAAACTTTGAAAAGAGAAAACACTAGAAAAAATATTTTGGGGGTTAAAAAAAATAACTTTTAAATTTTCAAATAACGTTTTTCCAGTGTTGAATTTTTTCTATTCTATTTTTTTATGTGGTCTCCCAGATTTAGTCTCACTAGAAATGTAAAAATTAAAGACTAGAAATTTTTTATTCAAATAACCAAAGGTTGAACATCCCCTCTACAATTATAATTGATAAAAAAAATTTTTTTTCAAGTTTTTTTATAATAAAATAAGTTATTCATTAGAAAAGTCATTAAATGATTAAAGTGTTGAAAATTTAATTAAATTAGGCAATTTCCTTATTTTTGGTAATTGTTAAAATCAAAATAAATAATTTTTTTATCACCTTCCACTAATTGCATACATGATGGCAGAAAACTCATTTTCAAGTATTGCCATTACTTGATTAAAAAAAAAAGAAAGTTCAATGTTGAGCTGTGCGAATGTGGATTTTTAAATCTCCTGTGGTCTTGCAGATCTTCCCACACTCACAACAAGTTATTCCAGGGAGCACAGGGTAGTTTATTGGCCAGTTTTGCCAATGCACAGTTTGGTGACTCATCGGGCCAGCTCTGCTCAGACACGGCCTTCTGGACTCTTCACACAATAGACCAATTTGATGCCCTTGCTCATCTACTGCTTCTTGAATGTTCCCCATCAGAACATCTGCACTCTTCACACAATAGACCAATTTGATGCCCTTGCTCATCTACTGCTTCTTGAATGTTCCCCTTGCGAACATCTGCACTCTTCACACAATAGACCAATTTGATGCGCTTGCTCATCTACTGCTTCTTGAATGTTCCCCATCAGAACATCTTGTTTTAACCGTTCATGCTGCATACGATTGATCTCAAATTTGTTTGTGCTTTCCTGCAAAGTTTTTCTCCACTGCCCATGATCCAAAGCTTTACTCTCCCAGGTTTTCTTGTCTATGCTACACTTTTTTAAGGTTGACTTCAAGTAATCCTTGTACCTCTTCTTAGGCTTTTGAGCCAAACGCTTTCTGTTTGCAAGTTCCCCATAAAACAGTTGCTTAGGAAGTCACTTATCATCAATCCTTACCAAATGCCTGCTCCACCTCAATCTATGCTTGGTTATAAGAGCTTCTATACTTAGACATTTGGCTCATTCCAGAACCTCAATGTTATTGATGTACATTTGCCAGCACACCCCTAAGATTCTTCGTAGGCACTACTGGTGAAAGCGCTCAAGGCGTTTCAGATGTTTCCTGTATGTAGTCCACATCTCACAAGCATAGAGAAGAAAAGATAAAACACATGCAACATAGACCCTGACTTTAGTTGAAATTGAGATTCCACAACAACTCCATAACCTTCTGTCTAACTTTCCAAAAGCATCAGTTGCCTGACTGATTCGTAAGCAGACCTTGTCATCAAGGGTACCAGTCATGTTTAGCGTGCTACCCAGGTACACAAACTTAACTACAACTGCTAACTTCTGCCCATAGACATAGATAGCTGGTTCACATTATGGTTCACTTGATGGGACCCTAACAGATACTACCACTCCTGGTCAGATTGGACCTGGGAGTAATGGTGATGAAGGGATATTTACCATTCCCCAGAGCTCCAGAATTAGAACTTCACCATTAGATGCAGTTTAACGTCATACCCCAAACATTACGACGCTTGGCCACTGCCTCTACCACAAGTGGACATGTGGACCATCATGGCTCGCCATTAGAGACAGGGATTTTATCCCTCTGCGGAGGTGTAGTCAGTGTATTCTAAAGGCCAGCCAGCAGGGTAATTGATTGGCTTTAACAGTGTGCCACCCCATCTATTGTAATATTGAATGCTCGTGTGGATCTATTGGAGAGAGAGGAAAGTCCATATCGGATAGAAAGGATTAACAAAAAAAAAAAGAAAAAAAGAATAATTACGCATATTCTTGAGCCAAAAAGACAGTTTTTTTCAAACTAATTGTTATTCCCAATGCACTGCAAGCAGCTTCAAAGGTGTCCATGAAGCACTGCATATCAGTCCATGTATGAGCCACAAGATTGCAATCATCTGCATAGAGCAAGTCATGAACCATGTTGGTGAATACCTTGGTGTGTGCACTAAGATGTCTGATGATAAAAACACTTCTCAGTAGTTCTATAGTGAATATAAACACCTTCAGAACAATCCTTGAATGCCATTCTGAACACTGTAGCAAAGTACAAAGCAAAGAGTGTGGGTGCTGGAATATCTCCTTGCTTAACACCGTTTTCCACTGAAATAGGATCCACCAGTTTCTCCCCAATATTGACCACAGCTTTCATATCATCATGGAAGAGCTCTAGAATAGATATAAACTTGTCAGGACAACCAAGCTTTTTAAGAATCTCCCAAAGAGCTTTCCTATTTACGGTATCAAATACCTTTGTTAAATCAATGAACACCTGATACAATCCCATGCGCTGTTCTACACATTTCTCTTGTAATTGCCTGGCTGTGAAGATCATATCTACCATCCCATGACCACTTCTAAAACCACACTGTGACTCAGGTAAAACATCATTAGTAATGTGTTTCAGCATTCTGTTAAGCATGATTTGGCACAGCACCTTGCCAACAACTGAAAGCAATGAGATGCCCTGATAATTTCCACAATCATCTTTTGCCCACATTCCCTTGTATTAATGCATTCTGCCAATCCTGTGAAACACACTCATCACAGCAGGTAGTCTGCAACAAGTCCATCAAGTGCTGCATCATATTGCAGCCTGCACACTTGATGGTCTCTGCATGCTGCCGATCCATGCCAGGTGACTTTACAGAGTTCAGCTTATAGACAACTGCTTTAACCTCCCAGAGGGAGGGAACATCTGCCAAGATATCCTTGACTGGGTTGCAGGGAATAGACTGAACAAACTCCTGATCAACCTCAGAAGGCCTATTCAGAAGCTTGTCAAATTATTTCTCCATCGATGAAGAATATTGGAAGGATCTCGAAGAAGTTCCTGACCATCCTTTGAGCACAGTGGGGTGATAGGTGAGCTTTATGGTCCATACACTGCACGCAGTAGATTGTACAAAACCTTGGTGTTGTTTGTGTCATAGGCAAGTTGTATTTCATTGGTCTTCTGACTCCACCATGCGTCCTGCATATTTCAAAGCTTCCTCTGTACCTCCCCTTTGACTTAAACTCCATCTTCAATTGATCTTGCTCACCTTCTGTTAGACCACCTTTGTGATAAGCATGTAAGGAATTGGTACATTGGCCGACATTGGTACATTAATCATATCACCTACGGCTTAGTATTTGAGCAGTGGTGTTGCCTGTTAAGTTTTTATTTTCGAATAGTTATTTCTATATATTTGTATAGTTCTATCAATACTATATATTCCAGTCGACCCAAGTAACACTACTATTGCTACTACTATTACTATGAGTAGCCATATGTTCTGTTCTATTTTATGTTTAGCATTTCGTAAGAGTATATGTAATTACTGCTGCTCTGCTAGAACTATCATTTATCTGTAAAAATGATGTTCTCCCCAAATTTGAATCCAGCAGTGCCTAAATTTCAGTATCGTTCTCATCGAACCAGACCTGATGTTTACGCTCACAAATACAAGAATGTTTTATCTTAAATAAGTTCCAGAATGCTTTATCTTAAATAAGTATCAGAATGTTTTATCTAAATAAGTTCCAGAATGTTTTATCTTAAATAAGTATCCAGAATGCGAATGTTTTATCTTAAATAAGTTCCAGAATGTTTTATCTTAAATAAGTAAGTATCAGAAATCTTAAATAAGTTTGTTTATCTTACTGTTGTTTTATGTATCAGAATGTTTTATCTTAAATAAAAAATAAGTCCTTTATCTTAAATAAGTGAATGTTTTATCTTAAATAAGTCCAGAATGCTTTATCTTAAATAAGTATCAGAATGTTTTATCTTAAATAAGTTCCAGAATGTTTTATCTTAAATAAGTATCAGAATGCTTTATCTTAAATAAGTACCAGAATGTTTTATCATCTTAAATAAGTACAGAATGCTTTATCTCAGAATCTCGTATCAGAATGCTTTATCTTAAATAAGTAATCTCAGCATGTTTTATCTTAAATAAGTTAGTATCAGAATATTTTTCACAGCCCAACTCTTCCATCTTCCTTCACAATATCATTCTTTATGATTATTTTATGATTAACTGCATACATTCATTCATTCATTCATTCATTGACTACTCTCCCAATTTATTTCTTCCTAGTCTCCTGTGTTTGACCCCTGCATGAACCCGTGGATTAAGTGATTATCAACATGTATGTACACCCTACCCCACCCTGACAATATTAGAACTTCCTGTTGTCTACTTTTTTTTTTAAAGGGATTTTTTAAAATTTATGAAATGTAAATGTTAAAATTTTTAATAAGTTCATATTTCTATTAATAAATATATTTGATGTGACATCAGCAGGAGCTCAGACTCCACCCACTTCCGCCCAAGGTTTGTTCCCGCTTGTTTTAACTTTCTGTAAAAATAATCAGTTCGTAATAAATCTTTGTTGAATTTACCTTGTGTGTGTCCATCTCCTCACTTTATCTTTTACCTATTGTAAATTCTGTTTTTTCACGCAGTTTCCTTTATGCAACCCGACTACTCAAACTCAACAGTAAAATAAATACTTTTGTTTAGTGATTAGCAAAATCGTATTTATTTGATTGAAGAAAATAATTGAAGAAAATTTGATTGAAGAAAATAATAATATACATGACAATGAACACATACCCCTCCTGACTCTTTCCCGTAAATTTGGACAATTCGTTAGTTCTTGCCAAAACACCAAGATGATATCATGCATCTCTTCACTGCTCTCTTGATCAACCCGATAGACTCATTACTTCTTTCCCGCTGAGGTCTATTAAGGACTTTTTAACTTTTCATCCATTTTGTCATCCTGTTAAATTGTTTGTTTGTATTTATGTTCAATATATATGTTCATATTAAATCTATTGTCTTCAGTTTTTCCTTTTTTTGTTGTTTCATTCAATTGTTTGATTCTTAAAGACTGCTTGGTTAAGCTATCTGATCTTCACAGACAAGAGAAGGCAGAATATATATATATATATATATTCAATTCAAAGATGAACATTATTTTTAAAACTACAAAAAGAGACTCTGGAACTTTCTTTTCGAACTCAGGAACCTTCTTGTCATAATCAGGAGCCATAACGGAACTTTGATTACAACAAGAAGGTTTCTGAGTTCGAAAAAAAGGTTCCCAAGTCCGACAAGAAATACCTGAAGAAGGCCGGAGGGCACATCAGCCGAAACGTTGTACAGATAACAATGAAGATGAGGACAATAGTCCGAATAATACAAATAATACTAATTATCAAACCTCATCTCAAAAATTCAGTACAAAAAGAGAAAACACTACAAAAACTATTTTTTGAGTTAAAAAAAAAAAATTCTAAATTTTCAAAGGACATTTTTCTGGTGTTGCATTTTTTTTTCTAATTTTTTATGTGAACCCCTAGATTTGGTCTTTCTATTCTTTTTGAGACGACGAACGATAGTCGAATGGTCCACATTGAAGTCTTTAGCTAACATTCTTGTTGTCAAGCGTTCGTCCTCTTCCACAGCTGCCAAAAGGGCCTGATCTTTGAAATTTGATGGCCGACCTCTTCCTTCTTCATCTACAAGGTTTGTATCACCGGATTTGAATTTCTTGAACCACCTTTCAACTTGGCTTTTACTGATTGTTCCTTCACCAAAAAGTTCATTGAGATCACGAAACGATTGTGCTGCATTCCAACCTTTCTCGAAGTGGTAGAGCATAATATGACGAATGTGGATATGATTTTCGATACGCATTCTGAAAAGAGAGGATTATTTTTATGAAACAAATTAAACAAAATGCCAGTTGTTATTGTTTTTGTTGAATTAAATTTGTTAAAAAAAAAAACACTATAATTATGTACCAATAGAAATGTAACAATTAGGGACTGGTTTGGTTTGTTTTGTTTTACGGCATATCAACCTCAGTGGGTCATTTAATGCCAATAAAGTTTTGAAATAAATCAATTCTTAATGGATAATACAATTTTTTTATAAATACATTTTTCTATTTAACCCATAGATGGGACCAATTAGGGACTGGAAATTTTTTTTTTATATTCAACTGACCAAAGGTTGAACTCCCCCTACAATCATAATTGATGAAAACATTTTTTAAAGTTTTTTTTAATAAAATGTTATTCATTAGAAGAGTCCTCAATGCATAAAGTGCAGAAAGTTTTATTAAATTGGACAATTACCTTATTTTTGGTAATTGTTAAAATAAAAAAAAATTTTTTTACATTTTTTATCCCTTCCCCTTTAATTATATTATTCATCATTAGTAAAAAAAATATTTATGCTTAGATTTGTGAAAAAATATTTATGCTTAGATTTGTGATTTGTAAGGACATTAATTTAAATCTCAGTTTAAACTTGTTGGGATATTTTTGTATATAAAGTGTGCTGTGGATCACAACTTAAATTTATAGACTCTTCAAGGCTGCATGGACTGAATTGTCCAATCAACACACTTGAATACATGGTTGGTTAAAGGCTTTGGTGAACTGGCGTTGAGTTGCTCATGCTTAACATGTACCAATGGACAAGGATTCTGCTTTACACTGACAACACAAGGATCATAGGATTCTAGATACATGGATCAATGGACAAGCATTATAGGATTCTATTTAACATGGATCAAAGTTAATGCCACAAGGGATCTCCACTATAAAGTGCTCTCACCCGCAGCCTAAAAATGGTCACATGAATCAGAACAAAACTGATCACACACCCTATTTAATTAGAAAAAATAATATAGAATTATTTTTCTGATAATCAAAAAGAAAATTATATTTCATGTACATAAGAGTAATTAAAAAATCTGAAAATTTTTTTTTTAATTTTCAATTTATTTTCTTTTAAATCCAGGCAAGAGAAAAATTGATCATATCTTTTCTGTTTTTATTTAACCAAAAATTAAAGTCAGCCTTAAAATACCCAATATATAGGGTGTGCCCTAAAGATAGAGAGAGTTAAAGTTAACTGACCTGAAAAAAAATGTGAAAGTTTTTAAATAAAATAACTGATGGATTGTAACATTCATTCATTAATAAATCAACACTGAAAATTTCATTAAAATCGGTTAATTCTTTGATTTCTGATAATATTTTTTTCTATTGGTGTGTGTGGGGGGGGGGTGACCTTGGTACTGTAAAATATGTCTTTAACTTGGGTTGGACAAAAAAAAAAAAACGACAAAAAATGTGCAGAACTTAAAAAAAAAATATTCTAAAATATTAATAAAAAATGGAAAATAATCTTTTTAATGTTTTTCTTTTATGTTTAATATAAAGTAAAATAATAAAAAAAAAACTTTTTCTCTCTCTTTTTCTTGTTTTGTTCTAAACTGAACTTCCTTTATTTCAAGACAAAGTAAGTTATTTTACTTTTTACTTTTTAGCTGTATTTTAAATTTTTTTCCCCTCACTTCTCCACGTGCTTTGACCCCCACTCTTCTATCTAGCCCACGTTCAGAATGTATATTACAGAAAGCTTAGAATTCCTACACATTATTATTCTAGCAGAACTCACTAAGTAAAAAAACACATGGACTTAAACTAAGTCATAACTTAGATAATTAAATGTGTGCACATACAAGCATGGTTTACGTATATATATGTACACATGCTCTTTTTTGTTTTAAATCATTTTGTGATAGATTTTTAATTTTTGTTGACATATTTAAATCATTTTGCACAAAAAAAATCATGCAATGCAATTTTCTATTGTAGGTCATAATTGAAATATGTTATGTCATTATTTTTAGCTAGATATTTTTTATACAATATTTTCTTTGATTAATAAATACGATTTTGATATCTGCTAAACAAAAGTATTTAGTTTACATTTTATAAATTAAAAAAACCCCCCAAAAAAAACAAAAAAAAAACAAGTAAACAATGGGAACTTTTAATATAAAATTCTTTAGAAAATAATCTAACAATTTAGAAAAAAAAAAAAAAAAATACATATTTTTTCTTATTTACGAGATTTAAGTTTCAATGTTTAAGATGCCCTATTACCAATACCAATTAGTAGCGATTTAGTTTTTTTTACATATGTTCCGTCATTAAATTATCTTTCCAAAAATGTAAAAATTATTTATATCTCCCCCAAAAATTACTAAGATCTTTGTATGGAGGATCAATGCCCGAAACAAAAACTAACGAGAAACATTATTAGTCTTTTCAAGTTAATAAACATTTATTTAGAATAAAAGTTCGTCTTTTATTACTTCATATACCGAAAGTTTTATTAAAATTGGATAGTTAGTTTATTTTGTATGATTTTTAGAAGAATTTGCTGTGATCACCCATTTTTAGAGCCAGCGAAAAAATGCACATACCTATTATTATATAATGGAAAATAATTCATACGTATAACACAGTGAATGAAAGAAAGTAAAATTTAGATGTAAAAACAAACTTTTCACTTACACTGTTATCCAGTTTTTCGCTCAGTTGTAAAATCAACGAGCCTTTGAGTAATTGTTATTAGAATTCTCTGATACTACTGTTTGTCTTCATACCTGCTCATTTCCGTTTTAAACGGTGACTCAATTACCAAAGGGACGTAATCAGCGCCTTCTAAGATATCTTAGAGGGCCTTGACGTAATCCTGTTAGCTTCCTTGTTTGGGTCTGCATCGACGTCTGATCACGAATAAGTACAGGGTGGTCCGAAAGTCTTGTCACTCACTACATATTTTTAGTGGTAAAATAACTTAGATAATTACTTATATTATACTATGAAAACAAGAACAAAATGAAAGTTAAAACTATGTAGGTATATTTTCACTCAAGGTAGATAATACATTTTTTTTCTTTCAAATTTTAAAACAAATACCAAAATCACAGGAAAATTTCCAATTTTAATGAAATTTTCAGCACTTGTACTCAATATTTTGTCATGAATTTTATTTAACTAATCTGAAAATGTATGATTAAAAATGTGTAAATTTGCGCAACATATTTTCCGAGATTTTTATATATTTAAAAGAATATTTTATGGCTTTGAAATTATTTTTTTAAAAACTTTTAATTATGTTTTTTTGTAAGTACTTAACTTGGCATCGGAATATTTTATGGCTTTGAAAAGATCGACTGTTTTTCACGAAACATATTTTCAAAAACTAAATTCAACTTAACTTTCAACGTAAATCTTGATTTTTATCATTAAAAGTCAAACATACTGTATAAAGCAATATTTACTGTATCTATATTATATATTGCTGTTCAAATTTCACCGTTGTTTGAGTTGTTAAGATTTCTATGTCACAATCTAAAATGTTTCGTGAATAAAACAAAGAAAATATGGCAACCGGTGTATATGAACAATTTGTTCCTTCTAATGGGATTTCTTGATAAATTTTACACGTCTAGGCTTCCATAACTTTGCCCTAGTTACAACTGGGGCAAAGCTATTTTTCAGATGAAAAACATGGGTTATCTCCCTCTAATTTGGGACTTAGACATCCCTACTAGAAACCTTCTAACAGTATAATTTCACTACTTTTAAAGTAGGTATACCCAATTCGTCGAAAAATTCGTGTTTTTTTTTTTGGTGGGGGGGGGTATCAATACAATTTTGACCCACCGTTTGAAAGAATTTACCAAAAATCAGGGAATTATCTGATTTTAATGAAATTTTCAGTGTTGATTTGTCAATGAATGGATTTTACAATGCATCAATTATATTATTTCAAAACTTTCTGATTTTTTTTTCAGATCACTTAACATTATAAAATTAATTAATTGATAAATCAATACTGAACATTTAATTAAAATCAGATAATTCCCTGATTTTTGGTAATTTGTTTTGTAATCACGAATGTTACATTAATTTTGTAAACACACCATTTGTAAACAGCGTTTCAGGCTCAATACGATCGAAATTGACCGAAAAAATTGTTTTAGATGTATTAAAAATAAATCACGGGTAATATTATTTTGCTTTTTTTTTTTTATTGGTGCGTATTATGTTACTACTTTCGATTTAGACAAAAAATTGACCTTAAATAATCGATTTGATTAATTTTAATTCGTTTTTAAAATGATTAGCAGACGAAAAATTGGGCAACCCTATTTTAAGGTCCAAACACAATAGCGAGTCCGATCCTAGTTGCCCCATATTGCGACCGTGTGTCAAATCTGTTCAGATAATATAGGTATGGACTGGCAAAAAATTCAGCTTCTACGAGTTTTAAAAGCGAATTAAAAATAATTAAATCTATTATTTAAGGTCAAACTTTGTTTAAATCGATAAGTAGTAACATAATGACCATCATTAAAAAAGAAAAATATTATTACAATATGCAATTTATTTTTAATACATTTTATACATTAAAAATCGTCCGAATTTCAACAAAAAGTTACGTTGAATTTATTTTGATTTATCGTGTTCAATAATGGCTTTAAAATATTTTTAAAATACTTATAAACATTTCTTTTTAGAAATAATTAAAGCGTTACTTTAAATACATATTCATTAAATGTTACTGAAATTTTTCACACTCGTTTTAACTTTTAACCAAGTAAAATCCATTTTTTGTATGTAAAAAAAATCAAAAATATATTTAGTTTCATTGAAAATAAAATTTGCATATTATTTACGTTTCGTGTATGGTATTCCATAATTGCCATAATATTTTAAACTTTTTTGTGTTTGATTGACGTAAAATCCGGTTTTTGAGAAAATTAATTTAGCACCGTCTCCTGCAGAAAATGAGCACCCCTAAAAACTCAAAAAGTAAAGAACTTTTAAGAATAAAAAAAAAAAATCTGAAAATTGGTGTGTAAACGATAATAATCCATTGAAGGAAGGAAAAAAAAAATTGTAGCGTTTCCAATATTTACGACGGGGAACTCGAAAAATAAAGAACTTTTTAGAATTTTTTTTTACAATCTGATAGATTGAAGTGCAATCGATAATAATCCATTGAAAAAAAAAATTAAAAACAAACATTTTAGATGGTGGGGTTCAATATTTTCCGGCTAGACATGACAATTGCAATCTTTTTTATTTTAGTAAAAAAAAAACTTATTAATTTAAAGATAAAAAGTCAGAAACATCAATTAGAATTTGAATATTTTTAATTAAAAAGGAATAATTGAATTAAAAATAGTAATAATGAAATGAACTTACCTTAACTTATTAGATATTGAATCTTTCGGTTAAATTACTGACACAAACATTAATTCTCCTGAATAGAGAGGAAGATATTTTATGTTTTATGTATTTGGTCTTAATTGTCTTCCATACAATTAATGTTCTAACATTATGGTTTTATATTAAAAATCAATTTAATTGTTTTAAAATATGTGACTCTTGATATTAAGTTTAAAATGTTATATTTTTAGTTTCTAGAAATAAACATCTATTTAATGCAAACCTTACTTTATACTCATGAAGTAATAAGTTTTGAAGAAAAATTCCATTTTTGCAGAAAAAATATCGATGTATAATTTTTTTTTTAATAAGATAATAGTCAATTAAATAATTATCGAAATGAGTAAAAAAGAAATCTCCTAAAAAAATTTTTTTTTTTTTCCTTTTTTTTCGATTTTCGGTACTTATTTTCTCAGAAGCGCAACCGTAAAAAAATTTTTTTTGTTTCTATTCATAACTTCGGTCTTTTATCTCTTTATTTATACTGTAATTAGTATCAAGTTAGGACCAACTTGAAGCAATTTTACGCCCCCAACATAAGGAGGGTCAAAATTAAGTGACCTGAAAAAAATGAGAAAGTTTTAAAATAAAATAAATAATGCATTATAAAGATCATTCATTGATACATAAACACTGAAAATTTCATTAAAATCCGATAATTTCCTGATTTTTGGTAAATTATTATCTCTAGAGGGGGGCTAAAGTCATTTTGTCAAAAACGAATTCTAGGCTCCGTTTGCCAGTCCCTACATCAATAAATAAAGTAATTTTTTTTTTTTTGGGTTACTTACAAATCGTCATTAAAATTAAAACTTATTTGGTGGTGATCCATGACAGTTTAACTACAGTGTACGAATGAACTTTTTGCGATTTGGGTTACGGTTTACGGGTTTGGGGTTTGGGGATTAAGGTTGTTTTTAATTACGTATTACCTTTAAAAAAAAATTCCTATACATTTAATGTAGAAACATTTTTTTTTTAACCAAGTTGAATAGAAATTATACATTGCAATACTAACATAAACAACTGAGACTAATGTGTCTACCGTTGGATTCAATAATTAATTTCAATGGTTAATTAAATGTAATTTGTTTTTTTGTGTTTTTTTTTCTTTCTTTTTACCAATTCGCAAAAAAGTTCATTCATAACACTGTAGTTAAACTGTCATGGGTCACCCACCACCAAATAAGTTACTGTTTTAATTTTGACGACGATTTGTAAGTTTAACCATTTATTAAAATGGACAATTCCCTGATTTTTGGTAATAGTTTGAAAATCTAAAAAAAAATTTTTTTTAATTACCTCCCTTTACAGAGAGTGCCTAACCTTAGTTTAAGACTACATTGATTTCCTCCACATCCATATAGGAAACTGCGCCATTTCCTATCTACGACATAACATTCTAGAAAAAGAGGATCGAAATACACACATACACCATTCAAACAACAACAAATTGTATTTTTCAACCAATCAGGGTGCGATAAAATATACGTGCCAAATTCTGGTCAAGAACATTCGGGTACTTCGGTGATCCACCTGTTTCTCATAAATATCTGACTTTTAGCATTGTTCACTAGAAAAACTGCTTATCGTTTGCACACGACACGACTAAGTCTCGTTCTCCTCTTTCTGCAGGCGAGAACCTGTCTTCTCATGCCGACTACACAGCTGCTGCTGCTGTTGATGTAGATTCTGAACTGACTTTTTCAACTGTTCAAAAGACATAACGTTTTAACGCTGTAGTAAATTTGTTTAAATTGTTTTGTTTATGCTTGTTTCGTTTTTAGTGCATAAAGGCTTTGTAGTTTATTTCCTAGTTGAGTAACATGAGTGACCCAGAAAAAAAACAGAACCCAAATTATTTATTTTCCCATTAAACTAAACCTAAACCCCAACCCTAACCCTAACCCTCGTTGGACTTAAACTTAAAAGAAAAAATTAAAATTAACAGTTTTATTACAAAATTTGTGGGTTCTGTTTTTTCTGGGTCACCCTGTAATATTATGTTACTCAACTAGGGGGGTTAGGGTTAGGGTTAATTTAATGGGAAAATAAATAATTTGGGTCCTGTTTTTTCTGGGTCACCCTGTAATATCATGTTACTCAACTAGGGGGGTTAGGGTTAGGGTTAGGGTTAATTTAATGGGAAAATAAATAATTTGGGCCTGTTTTTTCTGGGTCACCCTGTAATATCATGTTACTCAACTAGGAAATAACTCCCTTTGTATGTAGCCTTTTGTCTAATATTATTTTTATCTAGGCCTAAATCCGCTACACCCGTTTGACTTTTACTTTGTTTTATTATTTATTAAGTTTAATGTTTTGATCTTCATAACCCCACCCCTGCAATTACTACAACATCACTATTTGTCTATCCTCCCATTTTTACGTGTAGGAACCTTCAATTTGACCAATCAAATCCTCCCCCTCTATAAAGCTTGCATAAAAGTTATTATCTTGAAAATTTTTGTACCATTCAAAAGAAGAAACATAAAAAAAAATTTTTTTTTTTTTTTAAACTCGTGATTTTTTTTTTAAATTTCAGTTTACCGAAATAATGAAAATTATGAACGAAAACAATGTTTAAATTTTCGATTTTAAATCAATTGAAATTTAACCTAGCCAAAAACAAGTTATGACTACTGTCTTTTAAAAAATTCTATGAAAAATCAACTAACAGTCAAATTTTTACGAAAATTTCGGTAATTATTTACCTGTTGATGAAATTATGTTTAAAATATTTTTTTTACTAAAATATATTTGTTGAAATATTTTTATGAGGTCGCTCCACCACCAATTCTATTTTATGAAATATGAAAAAATGAATCGACAAAAAACGATTTTTACTTTTTTTCTATAAAGATAAGAGTCTTGATAATTATATCAGAAGATTTTTATAAGTTTATATACGGGATTTTTTTTTTTAATAAAAGAACCATGAATACAGAATTCTGCTAAAAACTATCAATAAAGAAATTGAACCTGCTGTTAAATAAAAAAAAAATAAATAAAAAAAAAAAGGACTGTTTTACTTATTTTTCAAGATAGCGGTGAGTAATTTTTCCCAATCGGATAATTTGATCTGTGAATTAACTGTTTTTCTTTATAACAACTCTTGGGTATTTTCGCGGAGTTCCGTCCCGGCCCCCTGTTCCAAAAACCGCCAAAAAACAAAACTAAGGCTAGGGTTAGTGTTAGGGTTAGGGTTGGGGTTTGGGGTTAGTTTAATGGGAAAATAAATAATTTGGGTTCTGTTTTTTCTGGGTCACTCTGTATACAGGGTGACCCAGAAAAAAACAGAACCCACAAATTTTGTAATAAAACAGTTAATTTTAACTAGGGGATTTAGGGTTAAGGTTCAGGGTTAGGGTTGGGGTTGGGTTTTCGGGAAAATATTTACGTTTCTTCCTTCAATATGACCTAAACTAGAGATACCCAAATTTGTCGGCTGCTAGCTCTTTAAAAACTAATTACAATTAATTAAATCTATTATTTAAGGTCAAACTTTAGTCTAAAATGATAAGTAGTAACATAATGACCATCATTAACAAAAGAAAAATATCATTACATATGCAGTTTATTTTTAATAGATTTAAAACAATTTGTTTTGGTCAATTTCGACGCGATACGCCATTCTGCCTCTTTTTCAATGGTTTAAGGCGCTTGTTTACAATTTTAAAATAACATTTGGGATGGAAAAAAAATTACCAAAAATCAGGTAATTATCCGATTTTAATGAAATTTTCAGTATTGATTTATCAATTAATGAATTTTATAATGCATCAGTTATTTTATTTCAAAACTTTAATTTAGTATTTTTGCTATGAAAAATTAATATATAAAATTCATTTAAAATGTGAAAAGCCTGATGTTAAGTTTAAAATGTTATATTTTTAGATTCTAGAAATAAATATCTACTTAATGCAAAACTTTTTTTTTTCGAATAAAGTAGACGTTTTGAAGAAAAACTCAATTGAAAATGTACCCCTTTTTTAAGCAGAAAAAATATCGATGTATATATTTTTTTCTTTTATAAAATGATAGCCAATTAAATAATTATCGAAATGAGTTAAAAAGAAATCTTCAAAAAATTAATTATTTATTATTTTTTTTACATTTTATTTTTCGATTTTGGGTACTTATTTTCTCAGAAAAGCCACCGTAAAATTTTGTTTTTGTTTCTATTCATAACTTCGGTCTTTTATCTCTTTATTTACTGTAATTAAAAACGGAAAGACCAACGTGAAAAAAAAAGTTACGCCCCCAACATAATAAGTGACCTGAAAAAAATGAGAAAGTTTTGAAATAAAATAAGTAATGCATTATAAAGATCATTCATTGATACATAAACACTGAAAATTTCATTAAAATCCGATAATTTCCTGATTTTTGGTAAATTATTTTTCCTAGGTGGGGCCCCTAAAGTCATTTGGTCAAAAATGCAATTTAGTCTCATTTTGGGTATCACTAACCTAAACTGATCACATGATATATTTTGGTGGTACTTAGTGACAAATTGTCACTAAACTAAATCCGATTTGCTGGTTTCATTTTCTAAGAAAAGACTAACCAACATTTTTCTAAGAAAATCGATGACCGACATATTTTTTTTTTTTTTACTTTTTAAATGTAAAAACTTTCGTTATTTTTTTTCCACGTCTCAAAATAAACATAGGTACTGAAGCGGACTTATACATAGATAAAAAATATTAGACAAAAGGCTACACATAAAGGTTTTATTCAATAAAAACAAAACTAGCATAAACAAAACAATTTAAATAAATTTACAACAACGTTAAAAGTTGAAACAGTCAGTTCAGAATTTAAGTAAGCAGCAGGAGCTGTAGTAGTTGTCGGCATGAGAAGAAAAGATCCAACAGGCAGAAAGAGGCGAATGAGATTTACTCGAGTCGCGTGCAAACAATAAGCACTGACTGTCGGGCGAATACTGCTAAAATCGGACTAAGTAACCAATAAGCACCCCAGCTGGGAGCTGTTTTGAAAGGAACATTTTTTTTTTTTTTTTTACAAACAACAGACGATTTTTTTTGCATTAGAATTAACCTGTAAGAAAGTTTGTTCATGTATAATGTATATTATTTACAGCCCAAAGACACGTTTTTATACTAAAATAGTTTTCGATTTTAATAAAAAAAATTATTAATTGGTTACTTGGTCCCAACATCCTTTTATTCAAATAAACATAAAAAAAAATAAAATAAAATTCATTCATTGATAAATCAAAATTGAAAATTTTATTAAAATCAGATAATTCCCTGATTTTTGGTAATTTATTTTCAAACAGGGGGAGGGAGTTCTTTTTTTTTTTTAAACACATTTTTCGACAAATTGGGTATAAGTGTCACCCTTTAAAAAAAAATGCAGCAATGGTATTTTTTTTATTAATATATTTGAAATATTCAATGTATGTGGTTAATGAGAAACACTGTATAAAATGAATTAACAAAAGGGGGAGATTATGTTGAGAATCAATTTTTATTGTGACATTTTTTTATACATAAAATAATATCAAATTTACAATTTCAGCCAATAAGTCTCTGATCATCACCAGGTGACACAGATGTTCCAGGTACTTTTAAATACATACAGAATCTTTTTATTAAAATTAAAAAAGGTACTCTTCGCGTCCGGCCTCCTGCCTTAAAAATCGCTAGCCGGTGGCTGCTGGGGAAAAACACCAGCTACGATTGAAGTCCGTGGCCGAAGCGGTGTCACTTGCAACAAAAAAAAACAACAAAAAACAAAACTAGGGCTAGGGTTAGTGTTAGTGTTTTGTTAGGGTTGGGGTTTGGGGTTAAACCAACTTAGGGCGTTTTTCCCGACCCCCTACCTCTATAAAATTGATAATTTTAACTAGGGGGTAGTTACAATTATCAGTTTTATTACAAAATTTGTGAGTTCTGTTTTTTCTGGGTCACCCTGTATACAGGGTGACCCAGAAAAATAGAGCCCAAATTATTTATTTTCCCATTAAACTAACCCCAACCGTAGTTTTTTTTTTTCAAGTGACACCGCTTCGTCTACGGACTTCAATCATAGCTGGTGTTTCAGTAGCCACTGGCTAGCAATTTTTGAACCATGAAACCGGGACGGTTCTCCGCGACGAGTACCACGCCATTTCCTCAAAAATTGGTACATGTAAAAGATTTAATTTTTGCCATCAATACACAACTTTAGTGTTTCATATAATTTGATATTTTAAAAAAGTGAAAAATCAACCAACCCTCGTGTGTGTGTGTGTGTGTGTGTGTGTGTGTGTGTGTCTATTGAGTAAGGTATGTTTTATAAAACAAAAATATTTTTTAAGTATTAATTAAACATATTAGCGAACTTTAAAAAGGCGAATAAACCACAAAATTAGATCGCAATATTTAATAGTGTCACCTCAATCCCAGCGAGGGTTTACCTAAGCTGTAGCACATCTTCCTGAAATGTTATATTATATGGAATGCAAATGTTTATATATGTACTAAAATAATATCAAATTTCCAATTTCAGCCAATAAGTCTGATCATCACCGGGAAAATAATTGATGCATTATAAAATTCGTTCATTGGTAAATCAACACTGAAAATTTCATAAAAATCGGATAATTCCCTGATTTTTGGTAATTTCTTTTCAACCGGAGGTGGGGGCGGGAATCCTTTTTTTTTTTTTTTTTTTTTTTTAACAGACTTTTTCGACAAATTGGGTATAAGTGTCACACTTATAAGAAAAAAAATGCGGCAATGTTTTTTTTTTTTTTTTACCAAAACGTTACTGTGCAGGTGATGTATACCTTTCCATCATAACCGTTTTCAGAATCTCCTCTTTCATTTTCAGAAAGGTTGGATTTATTTGATAATCAATGTCATCAACATTTGATTCAAGTAAATCAGTAATCACTTCTATGAGGGTGTGTTTCGGTTGATAATCAAAAGTCACTAGACTTTGTGTTTTACTATCCGTATCTTCTTTACCAACCAAATTGTCGAGCTCGTCAATATTCTCCTGAAGTTTTTCCATAATTTCAATGATGTCCTTCTTCTCTTTTTCTAACTTGTCACTTACTTCCGAATATTTGCCGATCTCTTCAATCCAATACTTTTCTTGTCCATGAATAAACTTTATCAATTCGTCACTGGTCTGGTTTATTTCCTTTTCTGTTGAGCTAATACTTTTTTGTATCTTGCTCAAACGTTTATCCACAGGTCCCATCTTTACCTCCAAGGTACCCTCGCTAAGGACGAAATGATTCTTGATCTTTCTAGCGTTGGCCTCAGTGAGGATTTTTTCGCACTTTTCGTGGCTGCTCAGGCAACATTGGTAACATATCATTACCTTGCAAGTCTTACAGTTTATAGTCATCGTTTCATTTTTATGGGTGGGGCAAAGTTTCCCTACTGTTTGTGGTTTCATAACGTAATTGTTGGTAGGGAAACTCTTCGCCCATTCACTTTTGGGCAACTGAGAGTTAAACGGTTGGGTTTTTCGTCGACATAGCGGGCAGTGAAAGGATTTATCGCCAGTACCATTGTTGATGTGTTTTTGCAGGCATCCCTGGCAGAAGGTGTGGTAACAGGGTAGACCTTTCGGTTCGCGAAAGGTATCTTTACAAATCGAGCAACAATCTTCCATTTGTTAATTTTGAGAGGAGAATAGTTAGCCGATGAAAACTTAACCAACAGGTTTACAGAAAATAAGGTACTTACTTTAAAAAAAGAAGTGTTGGGTTTAAAGTGACAATGCTAATAGGTGTTTTGTCGAAGAGATCTGGAAAATGGTGGTAGCGAAATGAAGAGATCGAAGTAGTTTCACTTTATAAATAATGAAAGTAAAATATAGGAAATACTGAAAACGAGGCCGGACTAATAATTTAATAAATAAATAAATATAATTAAATTAGAAAAATAAAAATCCAAAGGAAAAAAGCAATAAAGATAAAATATACATTTAAAACTCAGATGAAATCAATTTTGAAAAAAAAATAAATTCGTAACATCACTTGATCAGACCGCTAGGTACCACCAATTTGACCCTGTGCAATTTACCCCCCCCCTACATTTAACACAATGAAACTTGCAGAAAAAATAATATTTTCTTGAAAAGATTTTTTCCATTCGAAAGAAAAAACATTAAACAAACTCCTGATGATTTTTTAAATTTTTTATCAGCTTACGAAAATAATGAAAATTATGATTGAAAAACAATGTTTTCATTTTTGCACTGTTAAATCAACTGAAATTTAACGTAGCTAAAAACAAGTTACGATAAGAGGATTTTTAAAAAATTCTATGAAAAATCAATTAATAATCTGATTTTCCCGAAAATTTCCATAAATGTTTACCATTGGATGTAAATACATCTGAAATAGTTTTTTTTCTAAAATATATTAGGGGAAATATTTTTTACGAGGTCTATTCCCCCCCCCTATTTTATTTTATGAGATAAAAAAAAAAATGACGCGTCAGAAAATTTTTTTTTCTTTTTTTTCTATAAAGATAAGAGTCTTAATAACTATATCAATGAAATTGTATGAATGTACGACGTCTAGTTTTTTGAGGAAAAATTAATGAAATCGGAAATAAAAAGTGCAAAAAAATGTCATAATATTAATATTTGAAAACTTTTTTTTGCTTTTATAATTGGTATGTACTATATTCTATTAAATTGTCAACAAAAAAAATTTTTTTTTAAGAAATTAATTTTTAAGAGATTTTCAATCTTTTGTGTGATTAAATATTTTTATTTTCTGCGTGAAATAAATTTAATTTTTTTTTTTCCTGCGTCAAAAAATCGAATTTTTCACGGATATTTAAAAATATGAATTTTATAATTCAGGTGCACTAAACATTAGTCCGATACGAGCTCGATTAATATTTTTAAAAGAATTTGTAATTTTTGTTGTTGAATAGTAATGTGTGATCCTTAGAGCATTGCTGACATTTGTTTTACAAAGACACGAGACGCTTCTAAGTAACCAAAGTTTGTTCCTGTTAGGCTGACAGTGTTAGCGTGAAAAAAATTATTTTATTTAACTTTTTTCAATAATTAAAATAAAAAGTAAGTATAATAGATTATTTTATCAGTTTTTCTCTTAGAAAAAATATTCAAATTTTCATTCCATACTTTTACGGGTTACTCGTAAAAGGGAAATAATTAGTAACTTTTCTGTCTATATTACGGTCTGAAAATTACCCTTTCGCATGTAATACGGGCAGGTTTGTTTATTTTTTAAGATAACGATGTAATTTTTCCCAATCGGATAATTTGATCTTTGAATTAACTATTTTTCTTTGTAACAACCCTGTACGATCTTTTTTTTACGAGATTTTTTATAAACAAAGTTCGGAAATATCTATTTCCGTTTTATTCAAGATGGCATAAACGGTCTGGTGATACCTACAGACCGCAGTATTTCAGTTTCATTTCAATATCTTGTCGTAGGCACTGTCATGCTTCTACTATTACTACTATTTTGAATCAAGAGGAAAAGGGAGTGTTGTGAAAAGTAACGAGAATAGAAGCAAGAAATACGAGAAAGATTAACCGTTTAAATAGGTTTTAATACCAAACAATACTATGCGTCTGCTTATACAAATATCGCCTGTATTAATGTTTATTATAGTGGGAAGGGCAGATAATTCAGAATTAAATTTTATGTAGTCAAGGGGAAGTAACTATTTAATTTATAACATTTTCCCCTTCAAGAAATATTAAAGTTTAGGGGTGACTTCATTAAGTCACAAAGTCTCTATATTTACTAGGAAATTTTCTAATTCTAGAAGGTCTCACAGACTCAGTATCAATTCTACAAGGACTATCAGTGTCTTTTGTTTCTGGAAACAGGATTCTTTCCTTTTCGCAGGTTGTGTCTTTATGATTGGATACAGGTGATTCTTGGATGTCAGCAGGGTTTGCAGTACTGTCGCTGGTGCCTGTGTCTTCTTCGTCGGTAGATTTAGGGGCTATATCCCGCACATTGACAGTAGTTTCGATACCAGATGGTAGGCGAACATGGGCATATTGAGGATTGATTTCTAGGAGAGTAGCAGGAGTTACCGGAGGGTCATTTTTACTTGATTTGGTGTGATTTCTGACATATATAGGTCCCGGTTTAGCCCAGGAGGGAATCGAAGTCCCATAAGTAGATTGCGACTATATTTGAACAATCTGTCGTGAGGAGTTGTATTCGTTGTAGTACAGAGTAAGGATATAATTGAATGGAGTGTGTCAGGTAGGACATTTTCCCAGTGATAGGGCTTCATGTTACGGGAGTGTAGGGTTACTTGTATAGCTTTCCATATGGTGCCATTTAGTTTCTCTACTTGTCTGTTACCTTCCGGATGGTATCTGCTTGTTTTCGATGTGGCAATGCCTTTTTTATGTAAATAGTTTGTAGTTTCCTCCGAAAGGAAATCCGTCGCCCTATCCGTGTGTATCATATCAGGCATACCAAAGATCGAAAACAGTTGGTTTAGACAGTGGGTGACAGTTTTACTTGTCATATCTTTACAAGGGAAGGCAAATGGGAAGCAAGAGAATTCATCTATAATTGTAAGTAGATATTTGTTACCAAGTATAGATGTTGGTAGTGGGCCTTTGAAGTCGATATTCAGTCGTTGAAAAGGTAGTATGGCTTTTATGAGTGTCCCTTTTCCACCGGTTATGAATTTTGGTTTCAAATACTGACAGGACGTGCAGGAGTTTGGTTATACCTTTTATTTGATCCAGTGAGAAAGGAAGATTTCTTGTCCTGGTAAAGTGGAAGAGACGTGTAACTCCAGGCTGGCAGAGCTGGGCGTGTAGATCGCGAAGATCTTGCAAAGTGTGAGTGAGAGCAGAGATACGAGAAAATGCATCGGCAACAGGATTTTCCGTTCCTGGGCGATAGGTGATGCTGAATTTGAATTGGGACAGTTCAACGCGCCAACGGCATATTTTATCGTTTTTAATGTTCGATTTTCTCGTGTTGTCGAACATGTAGCTAATGCTCTTTTGGTCTGTAATGATTTTGAATGATCTGCCAAGTAAGAAATGACGCCATTTTCGTAGAGCCTCAACTATGGCAGCAGCCTCTTTTTCAACGGCATGGTGCTTGATTTCATTAGCGTGTAAGGTTCGAGAAAATAATGCTACCGGTCGGCCTTGTTGATTTAAAGTGGCTGCTATGCAATAATGGCTAGCATCTGTTTCCACTTCGAATTCCTTATCGGGATCGACAGTCACAAGGGTAGCATCTTTTAAGTCATTTTTCAGCATTACAAAGGAGTGTAGCACTGGCGGAGGCAGTGGAAATTTTTCGTTGTGGTTCAGTAGAAGTATCTTTTTTGAGAAGTTTTCGATGAATTTACTATAGTATGAAAACATTCCTATTATTCGCCTTTGGGATTTTTTATTCATAGGTGGGGGCATTTCGAGTAGAGGTTTCAGTCTATTATAGTCGGGCGATATTTGATTGTTTTGGATAGTGTACCCAAGTAATGTAATTGAACTAGTTGAAATGATGCTTTTACTATCGTTATATTATACTTTCTAGCTATTTCGTAGAATTTTTGAAGGTTGTAGTCGTGTTGTTCTTGGGTTTTCCCACATATGGTGACATTATCTACAAAGACGAATATGTCAGTTAATTCTTCCTTGTCTATGATGCTGTCAATGCTTCTCTGGAAAGCACTTACTCCATTAGTAATACCAAAGGGGAGGCGTGTAAATTGGTATAGTTTACCACATACCTCAAATGCAGTGTATTTACGATCTTTGTCGCTGATAGGTATCTGATGATATGCGGATTTAAGGTCAAGTGTAGTAAAGATGTTGTATTGAGCTATATCTTCCACCATTTTTTAAATATTCGGCATTGGATAAGCATCTAGTTCCGTAAATCTATTTATGGTATCACTGTAATCAATTACCATTCTTTTTTGTGGTTTTCGTTTGCAGTTACTAGTACTTGGGCTCGCCATGGGGAAATTGAGGGTTCTATTATGCTTTCTTTTAACATTCTCGCAGTTTCTTCCTTAATAAATTTAGTATCGGCGACCGTATATCGACGTGACTTAGTGGCAATGGGAGTTGTCTTTACAGATAGATGAGAAAAGAGAGGTGGTGGTGGAACTTTCATAGGCTGGAAATGATTGCTGTTTGTTAGTGCTCCTATAATAAGTTCGTCCCCGGGTCCATTAAATTTTAGTGTCACTTTGCCGTATTTTTTAAGGATGTCCTTTCCTATGACAACGTCGATAAATAGATCTTTGATCACCTCCACCATCATGCCAGAATGCGTCTCGTCATTTAGAGATACATCAACTATTGTTTCACCAACAATTTGTGCATGTTGATTAGGATCTGCCAGAGCTATTTTCTTTTGTTTTAGTATAATGAAAAGGTTTAATTTTTTTGCTATACTTTTGTTAATGAAGGTACCCACACTACCGGAGTCTATCATTGCATTTATGATTTTCCCATTAATTTTATACTTTGTTAGTGTTACATCTTTTGCTTTGGTTCTTAGTCAAGCGAGCTCCGGGGGGTTAGTATCATAAAGTGCTGCCGTCACTACACTAGATCTACAGACTTTGGCCCAATGACCTCTTTTATTACATTTTTTGCATTCAGCATTACGGGCCGGACATAGGTAGCGTATAAAGAGATTAACACCAGAGGTTTGTACTGGAGTTAACTGCGAGTGTGGTTAAGAGTTAAAGAAGTAAAACGAACGACAGAAAGTGAATAAAAGACTTGTATTAGATATAAAACTTGCAAACTTTAGTCTCGTTTGCGCAAATATATATATGTATATAATATTTATATAATATGTATATAATTGTCACTTAGCTGTTTATCCTGGGATATGGGGTATTAACGGAGCCCCTTGCTACGGCCTTCTGATATAGTTCGGATATAGATGGACTTCTGTTTGTGTCCGACTCCGGTTCTGTTGAAGAATAGTGGGAGCGACCTTTCTTCGGTCCGTTCCCTTTCGTTGTTGGTGCAGAAGAGAGGTGGAATGAGTCTGCACTTTGGGTTTGGCGCCAAAGTATGCTGGCTCATGATTGGTTGGTTTGAAACAGAGGCTCGCAGACAAAGGGACGATAACCCATACCCCAGAATTCTTAATAAGCGCGGATGACGTGGGTTTCCACAGAAGAAGCAAGTATTCTGGGTATTTTGTTTTATAATAGCTATGTTATCAACTTTTTCTTCTGGAGGAAGAATGGAGGCGGTAAATCTCTTACCTTGTTCATACTGCTCTGCTTGTTTCTCTGCCGTTTCAAATGACCTGGCTAGATCTTTTGCCTCTTGATACGACAAGAAGGGCTTTTCGAGCAGTCGTTGTCTTATGGCCGTCGAAGTAATGCCATGAATTAATGCGTCTCGCATGTATTCTTGTTTGCTTTCTTCAGCCGTTACAGCTCGGAAGTTGCAGGCTTTTGCTTGAATCTCCAACTGTTGTGAGAAGCTATTTATTGTTTGCGCCGGTTGTTGTTTCATAGTTATGAGGCGATGCCGGTTGTAGATAACGTTAGTAGGTTTTATGTAGGCCGCTTCCAGTGTCTTCATGGCAGAATTAAAATCCTCGGAGTCACTAATAATGTCGTAGACTCCAGCCGAAATGTTGTTTACTAGTGCAAAAAAATTATCTTGGTTGTTTTCCATTCCGTTATTTTTGTTGACTTTGTTCAGATAGTTGTTGAACGTTAATCTCCAGTGTTTAAAAAGTTTCTCCGAGTCGGAGGGCTGCAGGATCTATATCGAATCTCTCTGGGCGCAGTAGTCTGTCCATAGTTTGTTTGAAAATTGTTTGAAAATTGTTTGAAAGTTGCTTGAAAATTGTTTGAAAATTGTTTGAAAATTGCTTGAAAATTGCTTGAAAATTGTTTGAAAATTGTTTGAATATTGTTTGAATATTGTTTGGTATTAAAATTGTTGTGAAAAGTAACGAGAATAGAAGCAAGAAATACGAGAAAGATTAACCGTTTAAATAGGTTTTAATACCAAACAATAATATGCGTCTGCTTATACAAATATCGTCTGTATTAATGTTTATTGTTTACCTTGTCCCCTAGCGGGAAGGGCAGATAATTCAGAATTAAATTTTAGGTAGTCAAGGGGAAGTAACTATTTAATTTATAACAGGGAAGCAGCGTTCCTGCGACTTTGAACTTAGCACGTCAGGAAATGACTCAGCATTTTTTACCAACCCAAACAAACATCGTCATTTAAATACTAAAAATGACACAGACAAATTTCTGAAACATACGAAATTGGTTTAAATAGTTAATACCATACCCCAATCTCGTATCACTCAACAAACATCCCGAAAGGGATTTTCTCTGAGAAAACGATATTAGGCGTATGTGAACACACTAAAGCCCTATTTAAACAGCACAGTTTTGAGGTCCAGCAGCTAGCTGAGCGGACTCTGCAGTCGTACACACACGAAACAATAGCGCCTCTCGACACCATTTATTTACATGAGGTCGGTACAAGAAAATACAGTTGTACACACCTGGGCATAGTGCCTGAAGTTTGGTTTGGGGGGGACGGGGTACAAAACTGGTCATGCTGGACATCTTATAGATCTATCTTAGCTAGAACAAAAGCATTAAAAGTTTTATTTACAAAAATAATAAAAAATATGAATGATTTCAGGTGGGAGTGGAAGGGTTCAAAAAACAAAAAAGTCCCCAACAGAAAACAAGAAACAGAACAAAACTGGCCGTTTAGTTACCCCCTTTCCCTCATCTAGTGTACTGGGACCGCCGACTGTCTTCCGGAGGGCCGAAATCAAGCCGATCAGTTCCCCTAAGAAGGGAGTGGGTGTCCTTAATATGGTCAGTGGAAAGAAATTGGGGAGATGATGATATCGGGTTTTCGGGATGGATCTTAAGAATTGTCGACTTTACAGAAACAAATTACTATGTTTCAGGGATGTGGTAAGAAAATATTGGGGTCGGGGGTCCTGGATATGTCCTAAGAGAAAAAACTGGGACATGTATTCATACACACACCTAACTAAGTAGCCTAATAGATGCTAAAGCTGGACTCAGAGCTTTGCTAGTCTTAGAAATTTTCCCTAGTTGGTCTAAGGGGTGGGTTATCGATGCCGCTTACGGGCCGCAGTGACCATGCCCCCACTCTCGCACACATGCTTGCTGCACTCACCCACCTTTTGCAGAATGTCATGTAAGGAAGCTTCTTTTTGTCGCATCTAATCTTTACCCTAAGCTGATGCTTAAAGTAAGAGATCAAATCCCGAAGGGAAAAAAGCTTCTTCTCATGCAATCCCCTCAATCGTGTAACCCAAATCACCATTCGAGCCACGGCTAGCTCTGCGAAAAACACCTTTCGTTTTTCACCCGAAAACGGAGGACCGACATTGTCAACGACGTAACCGACGTCGAGTGGAACCAGCTGATCGGGTGCGATGCGAGCAGTGACCTCGTTTACGTAACTCCAAAGCGGACGGACTTTTGGGCAGTGGAAGAAGGCGTGCTCGGCCGTTTCGTCTGCACCATTACCGCATCGGTCGCAAAAGGGCATTACTGCCATGTTCACCTTGTAGAGCACGTTCGCGAGGGGCAACGCATTTCGAGCAAGTCGCCAGGTCAAGGAAAACTCAGAGTTGTTGAGGAACGCAGAACCTGGCGCCCACTTCCATTGGGAGCGGACCTCCCCCAACGACAAGTCGAACCGTTCTATAAGCGGATCCGAACCGGTACCCTCCACTATCGCACTATACAGTGCCCTACGAGGCCATTAAATGTCACTGGACATAGGGAGCTTGCGGAGTGCATCACGACATTCAGCGAAAAACTGTGTTTCTCCGAGGGACTTACGGCGGGCCTCGGCCCCAGGGGACTGTCGCAAGTCTGGGAATGCGGCCCAGATTGTCGGCAGCCACACAGCTAATCGTGCCCAAGATCGATTCAGAAAGGACAATCTCTCGGCGGCTCGGTGAGCTGTCAAGCTTGGCATTCCTAAACCTCCATTACAAGGTCGCTGGGAACAAACCCCCCTACGGATCATTGGCCGGCCCTTTTTCCACAAAAGTGAGAACAGGGACCGTTCGAGTGCCAATAACCGAGCCCGATGGAGTAGAAGTACAGACAACCGGTAAAGGATCAGGGGGAAGATGTAGGTGGCGCAAGCTTCCGCCCTGCCCTTTAAGGACAACCTCATTCGGAGCCACACACGGACCAGCGCTTTTACCTTTGCCTGTACTTCCGACCAATTTTTTTCTAACTGAAGGCCTGGCCCGAACCAGACCCCGAGGATCTTGATCGGACCATCCTTCCAGCTGAAGGGCCCTGGTAGAGAAACGCCACCTCTCCAGGCTCCCAACCGCAACCCTTCGCTCTTCTCACAATTGATATTTGCCCCAGTCAACAGCTCGTACCTTGTAAGCGCCTCTTTCACCGCAACTATGTCCTCGACCCTGGACACGAACACGGTGACGTCATCGGCGTACGCGGATACCTGGGCGCTAACGGGGCCAGGAACAGCGATACCGCGCAGGACCGGATTTGCCGACTCGTCTCTAAGCCTACGGAGCAGGGGCTCCAGAGCGAGGACATAGAGAAGAGGAGACAAAGGGGCAATCCTGTCGGACCGAACGTTCGACCGAGAAGGCTGACGAGCGTTTCCCATTCACCTGTACCACTGCCGTAGGGGATCGATACAGGATGCTAATCTATCTGCAGAATTCCGGTTTGAATCCGGCAGTCTCCAAAACAGTGGCCATGAACCGGTGGTCTACTCTGTCAAATGCCTTGGACTGATCTAAATTGATCAGCGCGGCCTTGTCGTCGTCTTTTAACCCCTCTAGGAACGTACGGATCAAGTGCAAGTTGTCTTGGATCGATCTTTCCTTCACAGCGTAGTTCTGCTCCGGTCTGATCCTACCCGCACCAGCAAAAACAATGTCAGTCACCGCATTCAGGCTGCGTTTCACCAGCAGCGACACACCCCTGCTACTCGGGCCACCATATGCCGAATGAACCTCAAAGAGATCCTTCGGCACATAGTCGTCCAAGTCCGATTCGAAGTGCGTCTCCTGCACCGCGGCAACATCCACTCTGATGTTGTTGAATTCGGCAACCGCGAAATTAGCGCGAGTTGAGCCCTTCAACCCCCTCCCGTTCAGACTGGCGAGAATAAGAGTCATCTTACCTTACTTATTCAGTGTCCACTACGGATCGGAAGTCGGTCGATGTTAGCTCGCCGACGACTTGACCCATACTCCCCTTGCCGAGTTCCACGGACACTCGGTTTGTACGGGTAATGCCGCCGACGTGCAAAGGATATAGAACCTTTAGAGCCCTGTACAACGAAGGATGTACATAAACAGGGGCCCGTCCTCTGCAAAAAGTTCTCATATGCTTCAAGGAGGGGTGCTCCTTATCCGCCATCCTTATATCCGGGAAGGCCAACTCGGCCTCTTTCACCATCGCCGACACACCAGTGGCGCGGCCCTCCGCCTCCCGAATAAAGGTGGTCACCATAGGAGCACCCCTAAAGTTATTAGGGTTATCTACCCTTTTTCCCTTGATCTCTTCTAGTTCCTCCAGGGGACGAAGAGCAGTTCTTTGTGCATGTGTCAGCTCTTTTGAGGGTGTCGCATGCCAAATTTCACACACGTTGTCCCCCTCCAGAAACAAGAGATCCTCGTTCTTGCGCCGTCTGGAGAGGGCAGAAAGTTTACGCCCCCTGGAGGTGCGTCTTGAGTGTTTCGGAGACATTGTTGACGGGGAGGAGGATGCCAGATTAAAAATGTCGCTCGGAAGCTCATCCATTTCTAATTGGCTCTCTTTTGTAGGAGTGTTTGGTGTAGATGTATCGGACAGGGATTGGGTTGAGGGGTGTTTGGATTTGTTGTGCTTTTTCTTGGGTGTGTGTGTGCCGCTTTCAGCGGTTTGGATTTGTGGGGGATCGGGCTGGGACTCCTCTTCTACTTTTTTCTTTTTGGCATCCTTTTTCTCGGATGTTTCATATTTTTTTCCTCTTCTGTGAGGATGACGACTCTCTGGCCTCCCCGGCCTCTTTCTTTTCTGCTGGTCTGTTTTGGTGTGCAGTTTTGATTGATGATTTAGTTTTGACAGGAGAGTCAGAACTGGCTGTTGCAGCTTCCTAGGAGTTTTCCCCTTTTTCAATACCACGGACCACCCCTCTCCTGTCGCTGATTCTTTTTGTGATTTTCCTGTTGAGGATGATGATGATTTCGGTGACTTGGTCTCCGATGATTTCGTTGCTGCTGGTGCTATTGCTGATATTTTCTTTTGGTCGCTGGCTCCTGTTGGTCGGGTCAACGGAGTTTTGTTGGCGGTCTCGCTCCTCTCCGGGCAGTTTCTTGCTATGTGACCCTGCCTTCCGCGTGTGCGGCAGTGAGGCTTTCGACCCTCCACGACGACTGTCAGCATGTGCTCCATAAACTGGATAGTATCTGGGATGGCGTCGAACTTTTCTTTCCTCAAACTTAAGGTGTACGTGCAATCAGGGAACTGGATCCCCTTTTTGCCGTACAGGGGATCCATCGACTCCACGTCCCTAAAATCGCTTAGGTATGCTGCCACATGTTCGGGTTCTAGGGTTGGTAGAATCCCAAATACCTTGATTTTTGTTCGACGACATCCCAGGTATTCAGGTTGCAGCCGCACGTTTTTGAAAATGAGGTCCTTCGTCGATCGCCTCACTGCCTCTTCCTCAGTGGGCAGCAGCACGTCCCAGGTTGCATAACTACGCTGGTAGACGTACTTGGCCGGGAAATTTGACGCAATGAGTACGTCTACTAATTCCTCCCTCCTGAGTCCTATCAATCTCTTTGTTGACGCGTTGGTGGACACAAGAGAGAGGACCCTGGGACTCCTCGTTTGTCAGAAATCCAGGCGTGGAAGTAGCTCGCCTTCCTTTATAAGGTGTTTGAATTTGTTTTCTCTAGGCACCCTATGCCTTTCCGGACTCTGCCCTGCGATGGCCGGTCTCCATGCTGCTGCTGTCGGAACAGCAGGGTCCTCATTGGTTACAGCCGCTGCCGTAGCAGCCCATGACTGGTTCTTAGAAGGGCTCTTGTTTGATTGCATGAGTAGGGGCCACTCATTGTCCTCCCTCCTTAATGGGAATGATATTGGCCTCCCTTCGCCCTTTTTCGTTTTAGCGGGTTCTGCCCGGAGTTTTTCTTTGGTGTGACCTTTGGTTTTTCCTGTGCTGGGCGAAACCCCGTCCACACGGTCACCTCTGGAATTGGGGGCGGCCTCCACCGGCAGGGGTCAGCCTTACACCCCACTCCGGATTCGGGGTTGGCCCCTCCTGTGGCAAGCGCGACCCCAGCCGCCAAGGGGTCACACCCTCCGGGAGTGGGGGCGGCCTCCGCCCGGCATGGGCCAGCCTCACACCCCACCCCGGATTTGGGGATGGCCGCTCCTGGGCCAGGGACCTCGGTCGCCACGGATCTCTCCCCGATAGTATCCGGATGGACACTTGACTCCAGGCCGTCTGCTTCGACAAGTGCGGGAGCACTGTCGGCCAACTCCAACCCGAAGAAGGAGCCGGCCATTCCCTAAACAGGGCCCGAAGGAGGTTAGTTTACCAGCCCAACGGGGCTTGCAAAAAAGGCCAACGGGCCTTGAAAAACAATGCAAGGCAAAAATAGACTTACGTTGAGAACAGATACTACATTTTGATCTTAGCTGGGCGGCGGAGGACGGATCCTGTGACGACGACGACGACGACGACGACGTTGCTGCTGCTCCAGACCTTGCCCGCTGATTCCTGACCTTTGCCCGCTGATTCCTGACCTTGTCTGATTGCCAGTCTACTTACTACTGTTGCCCCTTCTAAAAGCCCTTCTCAGGGCTAAAAAGAGAAAGTCTTCTTATATTTTAAACAGCTCTTCAGAAAGTCTCACCCCTCCTCTGCTGGGCCGCTTGCAGTGTCGGATTGAATTGGGTCGCTCACAGTATCATACGTTACTGTACTCTTGCTCCACACCGTTCCTTGTCAGGTCGAATCTGTCCGTTTAAAGTGCCGTCCTCGGGTCGAAACTACACGTTCAGAGTGCCTTTGTCGGGTCGAACCTATCCATTCAAAGTGTCTACGTCGGGTCGAATCTATGCATTCAAAGCACCGTCATTGACGAGTCTAATCGGGTCTTTCCTAATATCATCCACTACCAGACCCTTACTCCGCATCTTTCCCTGTCAGGCCGCTCCCGGTACCGTTTATTGAAGGGTCGTGCTTTCGTACTACGCCAAACCGTTTCGTCCATACCTTTCCTCAGGGTTCTGTCGCGTATCGTCTCTGTCGGGCCGCTACCAGTGTCATCCATTACCAGCAAACAGATCGTCCCTGTCTGGCCGCTACCAGTGTTGTCCATTACCAGCAAACAGATATAACATCGGCGCATTCGAATCAGACGGCGTACACAACTCCTGAACATAATATCTAAACATTGCTGTACAATTACAGACAATAAAAAACTTATTTGTATTGAACTGTCACTCACTCGTTTGTCTTTTCTCTTTTGCTTTGTGTTGTGTGGGAACTATTGCATAAAAAGTTCGTGTGGTCGACCCTGTTATCGACCCCACGACAATCTATACTAATACATATAGGTCGGTTTCCCAAGGCGAAAAAGATGATTTTTTTAACTTGTAATAAAAGCGGTGGGCATTATTTTTTGCAGAAATATGTATAAAATCATGAGAAACATTCTGTAACTTTTTTGACTTTACGTTTTTTCATGTTAGTTAATAATATATATTTTAATACACAAATTAGATGCTAAAATTTTAGTTAGCTGCGTACAACGAAGTAGCCAATCAGAATACATCTTTCATTGACTGCTGATAAATTAACCAATCACGATCACCGTAGCATGAGTTATCACTGCTTCAAGCGAAGAAGTGTATAATGTAAACACACGAGAAAATAAATGTTTTATGTATATTTTAATTTTTTTAAAAACCTTAGTTATAACTTGTTTTTGGCTACGTTAAATTTCAATTGATTTATGTCTGCTTCAAGCGAAGAAGTGTATATTATACACTTCTATTATATTATACACTTGTATAATGTAAACACACCAGAAAATAAATGTTTTATGTGTATTTTAACTTTAACTTGTTTTTGGCTACGTTAAATTTCAATTGACTTAACTGTGAAAAAATGTAAACATTGTTTTTCGTTTATAATTTGCATTATTTTTGTAAAAAAATATTTTCCCGAATATATTTTAGAAAAAAACTATTTCAGACATATATTCATCCAAAGGTAAGTAATTATGGAAATTTTCGTGAAAATGGGACCATTAATTCATTTTTCATAGAATTTTTTAAAAAAAACCTTAGTTATAACTTGTTTTTGGCTACGTTAAATTTCAATTGATTTAACGGTGAAAAAATGTAAACATTGTTTTTCGTTTATAATTTGCATTATTTTTGTAAGCCGAAAAATTTTTTTTTTAAATCATTAGGAGTTTGTTTAATGCTTCTTCTTTCGAGTGAATAAAATTTTTTAAAGATAATATTAACCTTTATGCAAGTTTTATTATGTTAAATTTTTACGGTTGCTGTTTTATGAGAAAATAAGTACCGAAAATCGAAAAATAAAATGTAAAAAAATGATAAATAATTAATTTTTTAGAGATTTCTTTTTTACTCATTTCGATAATTATTTAATTGGCTATTATTTTATAAAAGAAAAAATTATACATCGATGTTTTTTCTGCTTAAAAAATCTTTTTTTTTCAAAAAGTAGAATTTTTGCGGAAAAAATAAGGTTTGCATTAAGTAGATATTTATTTCTAGAATCTAAAAATATAACATTTTAAACTTAACATCAGGCATTTTAAATGAATTTTATATATTAATTTTTCATAGCAAAAATACTAAATTAAAGTTTTGAAATAAAATAACTGATGCATTATAAAATTCATTAATTGTTAAATCAATTCTGAAAATTTCATTAAAATCAGATAATTACCTGATTTTTGGAAAAAAAAATTTCCATCCGAAATGTTACGTTAAAATTGTAAACATGCGCCTAAAACCATTGAAAAAGAGGCAGACTAGCGGATCGCGTCGAAATTGACCAAAACAAATTGTTTTAAATATATTAAAAATAAACTGCATATGTAATGATATTTTTCTTTTTTTTAATGATGGTCATTATGTTACTACTTATTGATTTAGATAAAGTTTGACCTTAAATAATAGATTTAATTATTTTTAAATCGCTTTTAAAATTCGTAGCAGACGACAAAAATGCCAGTGCCTAGATTAAATTCATTAAAATCTATGGCCAAGCCAATTTTTCCGTTTTAATTTTGACGACGATTTGCAATTTTAACCATTGGTTGTACCTATTGTTCAAGTTTCATTGTTAAATATAGCAGGGGGGGGGGGTAAATTTTACACGTCACATAGCAACGAATCTTAAACCAATAACTAGGGACGTCCAATAGATTTTGTGCGATAAATGTACACATGACGTTAGTTTTCACATAGAAATATAGCACTTTTAAAGAATTCTTAATAACTTTTTTCTATTATTGATTAATTGCCAAACTAAATTACGTAAAAATTAGTAAAACGACAGACTAGTGTTATTGTTATTTACTACACAAAGGGTTTTTAAATCAAGGAACACATTGTTTATATACACCGGTTACTGTATTTATTTTGTTTCCGCTAAACGTTCAGAAACAACTTAGCTTCTATTTTCTAGTTCTTCAGTCATTTCTTTTAAAATTCCAAATTATATAAAGATAAGATATTATTTATCAACATTACGAAATATTCAAGAGATTGACAAAGAAATCTCAACTCAAATAAGGCAAAATTTGAACACGGCTCACTTTAACAAACAAGCGAGAATATAACATTTGCTAAAAGGTAAGTTAAAATTTCTTTCTAAATATTTTTCTCAAAAATACTTCATTCCAATACATAATCTAAAAAAATCATGTAAATAATGATTTCCCTAAAATTCAAATCAATGCGAAAATATCTTCAAGTGCAATGATCACATAGAAAATACACCCCCTAAACTAAACTTGATTTGTATTTTCCTGTAGCCTTTTTAAATCCTTTTTAATAATAAAATCATGTTAGAAGCAAATATTTTTATTTGCACCACTGAATAGTGTAAAAATCTTTATTTGGAGATAAATCTCAAACCAATAACTAGGGACGTTCAATCGATTTTGTGCGATAAATGTAAACATGACGGGAAAAGTTACAAAACGTTTCTAAACGTTATTTCATCTTTAAAAAAATCTTTGTATCATTTGAAAGAAATATGATTACAGAAAACACCAATATTTAATTTTTTTTTTCTCTCTTTCATGTTATAGAATTCCTGAAATCGTGTTTTAAATTGATGTTGTTTCGTTAAATTTTGATCGCCCAAAAAGAAGGGGACGTAATAATGGTAGACTGAACTTTAGCTGCATAAATGAGAGTAATCTCCCCTTCTTTGTTTCCTTTTGACCTCAAAGTGAAACAAACAAGGAAAGATTACTCTCATTGATGTAGCTAATGTTCAGATTACCCGTAATAATTACCATTAAAAAATAGAAAATGAATTTTTCCCCCATATAAAGGGTTAAAAAAGAATTAAAATTAGGTAATAGTCCAATGTTAATGAAATTTTCAGTACTTAATAATTTATAGATATATTATTTTTGAAATAGGTTTTGTGTGAAAAATATCATTAGAATTATTTTTAACTTTTGTTGGTATAACCAACAAAACTTTCTTTTATTTAATTTTATCAAATTTCTTTTATCTAAAAAAAAATATTGGAGTGGGGGGCAATATTTTTTTTTTTAAATAAAAGAAATAGTCTCTTTATTTTAACAAATAATTCTATTACTATAACGATATATATCTGAACTAGGTACTGCCAATATCTACGCTCATTTTCATTTTAAAAACGAATTGAAATTAATTAAATTGATTATTTATGGTCAAAGTTTTGTTTTAGTCGAAAAGTGATAGTGATGCTCAAAAATTGCCAAGGGAGATAATAATTTTTTTTTTTTTTTTTAGAATTTTTTAATTTCAAAACAATTACAAAAAATCACGGAATTGTTCAATTTTAATTATTTTTTCAACAACTTAGTTTTATAACGATTAGCTTTTTTTTTTTTTTTTTTTCAATTCAGAATGTTGGGGGTGGGATTGACCTTCGACCATTTGTAGAAAAAAAATCCTGGTCCCTAATTTCTACATTTATTGAAAGATCATATCCTGAAGAATATATAGAAAAAATAAAAAATAAGAAAATATAAATTCAATATCCTAAAAAAGTGATTTGAAAATTCAAAAGTTATTTTCTTAAAACTCACAAAATAATTTATGTAGCATTTTTTTTGTTTGTTTGTTGGGGTTTTTTTTCTCGTCATTTTAAAAACAGTATTTTTCTTTGAATTGATGCAAAAAATTTTTTATCTTATCTAAGTTAAATTAAGATTTTACTATCTTAAAAATGTTAAGCTCAATTATAAATGCCTTTAAAAAACTTTAAAAAAACAAGAACAAAGATAGATTTTATTGAGATCTATCTAAAAATGTAAGTTCAAAAATTATATTATGTGCTGCATATTTTCAGCTACGGTGTTACTTGAAAGAAAACAACCAACTTAGGGCGTTAAATGTATTTTAGGGCGGGGGCTTCTCTTTTTTGTTGTAATTCTTATTTATTTATTGTAATTTGTTGTAATTCTTATTTATTTATAGAAATTTGTCATAAATCTTGTTTATTTATCGTAATTCCTGTTTAGATATGAAGATGGATATAGTTTGGAATAGAAAGAGATAGATAGATAGATAAACATTAAACAAACAAAATAATATAGATAAAAATAATATAGATAAATAAACAAGAATTACAACAAATTTCTATAAATAAATAAGAATTACGACAAATTACAATAAATAAATAAGAATTACAACAATAAAGAGAAGCCCCCCCCCCCTAAAATACATTTAATGCCCTAAGTTGGTTGTTTTCTTTCAAGTAACACCATAGCTGGGGTCGTTATTTTAATAGTCAATGGGTAGTAATTTATGAGGCAGGAAACCGGGACGCACTTCCTCATAAATGACCAATTATTCATATCAAGCTGCATCTCATAAATACATAAAAATAAAATAATATTTGACTTAACAAATTATATCCTCTTGTTTCACAAAAATATGGTATACTGTTGCATTATTTTAACTTTAGGTCTACGGCCCTAAAAATAGACGTTTAAAAAATATGAATTTAAAAAAAACTTTCATATTATTTCGTAATGTGTTTACTTGACTATCTTATTGATTCGTTTTTCTTTTTGCAGTTGGTACATGATGGATATGCATGAAAAAGAAAAATCACTAAACATGGAAATTTGTGGATCAGCTGCTGAATGTAAGTCTGATCTGGAGGCACCAATAAAAACAGAAAAAGAAGAGAAACCATCTAATTGTCAAATCTGTGGACATATATTTTCATGCAATTCAGCTTTGAAAAAACACATGTTCACACACACTGGGATGAAAGTATTGGAATGTCAAATTTGTGGAGCTACATTTTCAAAGAAATCAACTCTCAAAAGCCACATGTTCACAGCCCATGGACAGAAACCCTTCCATTGTGAAATCTGCGGAGATACATTTTTATACAATTCAGCTCTGAAATCACACATGCTCAGACACACTGGAGAGAAACCATTTCATTGTGAAGTTTGTGGACATGCATTTTCCCACAGTTCATCTCTCAAAACACACATGTCAACACACACTAGAGAGAAACCATTCACTTGTGAAATTTGTGGAGGTACATTTTCCACGAATTCAACTCTCAAAAGCCACATGTCCACACACACTGGAGAGAGAGCATTTCATTGTGAAATCTGTGGAGCTACATTCTTTCGGAATGCACATCTGAAAACACACATGTTAAAACACACTGGAGAGAAACCATTTCCTTGTGAAATCTGTGATGCTACATTTTCTAATAAATCAAATGTCAATAGACACATGCTCACACACACTGATGAAAAACAATTTCATTGTGAAATCTGTGCAGCTACATTTACCCAGAATTCAAGTCTCAAAAGACACATGCTTACACACACTGAAGTGAAAGTATTGGAGTGTCAACTTTGTGGAGCTACATTTTCAAAGAAATCAACTCTCAAAAGCCACATGTTCACAGACCATGGACAGAAACCATTCCATTGTGAAATCTGTGGAGATACATTTTCATACAATTCTGCTCTGAAATCACACATGCTCAGACACACCGGAGCAAAACTATTCCATTGTGAAATCTGTGAACGTACATTTTCCCATAATTCAACTCTCCAAACTCACATGCTCACACACACAGGAGAGAAACCATTTAATTGTGAAATCTGTGGACATAGATTTTCCCAGAGTACAAATCTCAAAACACACATGTCCACACACACAGGAGAGAAACCATTTAATTGTGAAATCTGTGGTCATAGATTTTCCCAGAGTTCAAATCTTACAAGACACATGTTCACACACTGTAAAGAAAGCATTTCCTTGTGAAATCTGTGGAGCTAAATTTTTCAATCTCACATTACACATGTTCACACACACTGGAGAGTAACTATATCATTGTGAAATCTGTGGAGCTACATTTTCCCAGAATGGAAGTCTCAAAACACACATGGTCACACACACTGGAGAGAAACCATTTCATTGTGAAATCTGTGGAGCTACATTTTCCCAGAATGGAAGTCTCAAAACACACATGGTCACACACACTGGAGAGAAACCATTTCATTGTGAAATCTGTGGAGCTACATTTTCCCAGAATGGAAGTCTCAAAACACACATGGTCAGAAACCATTTCATTGTGATATCTATGGAGCTACATTTTCCCAGAATGGTAGTCTCAAAACACACATGGTCATACACACTGAAGAAAAAAACATTTCATTGTGAAATCTATGGAGCTACATTTTCCCATAATTCAACTCTCAAATCACACAAGTGCGTACACACTACAAAACTTTAAAAAAATAACTTGACACAGTAACTGCTAAATCAAACTGCCATGAAGTACAAATAGCAGCTATCAAAGGAACATCCTCCATTGTGTAGCTATGCAATGTACTCATGTTTTTTTTAAATTTTTGTTTTTGTCAGTAAAGTCTGGGTTGACATGTCCAAAATGAGTTATCTTTACTTGCCGTGTTTGGTTTGGTCGATAGGTGGCATTGGTATCTGGCCACAAGTAGGAACTACCTGCCTCTTTTCACTCAGGCCATCAACAAGTTAACATGATCTAGGCGCCTGCCACCTCTAACCACCTTAGGTAAGGGGCTTTGTCCCCAAACCAGCTACCTGTAAGTGACATTCTCTACGACGCAAATCATATGCTTATTTCCTCATAATACGTTTATGTATCTGTTGTGTATATCTTTCTCTTAAATGTATCTCCGTCACTTACGGAATAAATATGTTATTGTTTTCACACCTTTGTCGGAATGTTTTTATGTATACACTTGTATCCACGTTGGGAGTTTACTTTAAGCCTTCCAACATTAATATGACATCCTCACATGCTATATTGTTTTCTTTTTGTGGTCACCAATTATGGGGTTAGGTTGGTTGTTGGTTTCATGTGGTTTTAAGGTTATTTCTTGTTTGTGTTCACAGGTATTATTTTCAACCCCCTAATATACTTTGTTCTTCCTTCTTGTGGGCTATCAGGCTCAAAAGGAATTAAGGAAAAGAAGTTACAGGAACAAAAATAACAATAATTTTATTGTGTAGCTACAATTTTCCAGAAAGCATATTTTCAAAAGATACATGTTCCCACCCGCTGGAGAGGAACCATTTCTTTGGGAAATATGTGGAGCTACATTTCCCCATAATTCAACTCTCAAAGCATGTGCAATTCACACACACTGAATACTAACCATTTTATTGTGAAATCTTAGGATATACATTCTCTCAGAATTCACATCTCAAAACATGCATCAACACACACTAAAAACATTTTCCCACATACAGGAGACAAACGATTTTTTTGTGAAATCTATAAGGCAGCATTCTCTCAGAATGCACATCTCAAAGCACATATGTTCACACACACACACTGGAGAGAAACCATCTTATTGAGAAATCCATGGACATACATTTACCCAGAATTCAAATCTCAAAACACATTTCAATACAGTTTGAGGAGAAACCATTCTAATCTGTGTTGCTATGTTGCATAATTGTGTAGTGGCGTTGGTTTTTGACAAGCTCTGTAGCGGGAATTCTGAGGGGCCATTATTTTCAGATCAAGGGATGGAAAACTACCGGACGGTTATGGCTCCAACTGACCCAAGAGGCAGGAATCTCGCGAGTCATATGATAGTTAGGAAGTCAGTTTTCAACCAAACGTTAGGCAGAGAGGATGTCTATCTCTCTGCCGAGGTTGTTACTCAGACCATGCGGTGAATCAAAATGGGTAGTAATAAAATCTTGGACAAGAAAATCTAAGTCTTGTTAATTAATTGCATGACTTAATAAGATGAGAAGAGACTAGACCATGACCGGTCAAAGAAGTAAAGGAAACAGCCAATAGACGTTCATAGCTGAAAGGAAAAATATAGAAAGAAGTAACAAACAAGTAAGACACAATACAGTCTCAGTATCTGTCTGTCTCTCTCTATCACTGAGTCATCTCTCTCGTTTATATACCTGCGGTACGATAGCAATGGGGTATATAACAGCTAGATTCTCCCAGAAAGCATATCACAAAGAAACATGGATTTCATGATGGAAATTTGACTGAGATACAAAAGATTCACTGTTTATATTGGTTTGGTTTGTTTTGTTTTATGGCATATCAACCTCAGTGGGTCATTTAATGCCAATAAAGTTTTGAAATAAAATAATTCTTAATGGATAATCAAATTTTGTTTATAAACTCATGTTTTTCTATTTAACACATAGATGGGACATTAACAGGTACTACCACTCCGGGTCAGAGTGAACCAGGGAGCAATGGTGATGTACAGATGTTTTCAGAAACGGATACCGTGAAAAAGATAACTTTTTTTCTAATGAATGTAAATGATTTCATTTGAAAGTAAAATTTCACTTAACAAAACTAATGCTTTGAGAAATGTAAATAAAACAGTTTTTGGCATAATTACAAATAAAACAAATAAACTTAGATTTTTATTTTATTTTTTCCTTCAATTCTATGTACATGTATGTATGTATATATATATATATATATATATATATATATATATATACTAAAAATATTTATCTATCTATCTATACGTGTGTGTGTGTGTGCATGTAATGCCTATACTGAGAATATTTGGGATAATAATAACAGGATAAATTTCAACCCCATATAACTTCAAAAATATTGATAATCTTATAAGAAATATTCTCTGATATATCCGGGTTAAGGGATATATTATGAAGTTAGTATTTTGTATATTATCGCAGTAGTAGTTGGTGCATCGAATAGCAGCACGTCTTCCGAGCAGGTGTGGTCTGGCGAATAAGTTTAGGCTTAGGCGCCTGTACCAACACAGTGTCGAATATTTATACATGACACTGTCCAATCAGATTATAGTGAGGGGGTACCAAAGTATTTACATATTCATTACATCATTCTCAAATTCACTTAATCAAATATAAAATGGATAATTTAGCAAATAAAAAAAACCTGCCTTGTTTTTGATGGGTAATTAAAAAAAAGTGTCACTTTAGATTTTGCAAGATTTGCTTTCCGTTTCTAAATTAATTTTTTAAGACAGTTTAGATGAAAATAACAAATGCAAGAATATCTTTTTTTATTAAAAAAAAAAAAGAAATTTAGATGGATTTTCATTTAATATTTTCTCGATTAATTTTATTTTATTTTTTCAATTTAAATACTAGAGTCATTTAAAAGTTTCACAATACTTTGATAACATGGGGCACAATTTGTCAGCTACGGGTGTCTTTGCCAAGGTTATAAAGGTGACGAATCACACAATACTAAGAGATGCCAAGTTAGAGTACTACTCACCGGATTTCCCTTTAAGGCTTGAGGCTCAACCTAGGAATTCACACTTTAAGGCTTGAAGCTCAGCCTAGGAATTCACGCTTTAAGGCTTAAATCCCATCCTAGGAATTCACGCTTTAAGGCTTAAAGCCCAGCCTATGAATTCACACTTTAAGGCTTGAAGCTCAGCCTAGGAATTCACGCTTTAAGGCTTAAAGCCCAGCCTAGGAATTCACACTTTAAGGCTTAAAGCCCAGCCTAGGAATTCACACTTTAAGGCTTAAAGCCCAGCCTAGGAATTCACGCTTTCAGGCTTAAAGCCCAGCCTAGGAATTCACGCTTTAAGGCTTAAATCCCATCCTAGGAATTCACGCTTTAAGGCTTAAAGCCCAGCCTAGGAATTCACACTTTAAGGCTTAAAGCCCAGCCTAGGAATTCACGCTTTCAGGTGAAGGCAACATTGATAAGAGTGGTTGGTCATGATTTTTAACCAAAACAAAGTAAGTAAAGAATGTTTTTGCTTATACACTGTCAAGTCGGAAAGAGAGAAAAGGTGTGAGATGGATTTAGTTGTTGTGACTTTTGAGCGAAGCCTTTGTTTGACGTGTCTCAACTCTCTGTGTGATTTCGGAGATGTTTCGATGCTGTCTGAATATTTCTCCCCCTAAAATCCTTTTTTTATAATATTAATTATTCATCAAAAATCAGCTGATCTTTGTGCATTCCATTGAATATCGGCAGTTTTCTAATGACGTAGATATTGCTGTCTGAATGTTCAAATATCAGCTGATTCTGTTACTTGTGGCATTCCAATGACCGTTCAGTTTTCTATTGATATAAATATCATCATTGGAATTTTCAACTATTATTTCTCGTTTGTAAATAATCCTTTGTCCTTAGATTATCTACATTGTATACAATTATCTATTGTTTCTAAAATATTTCCAAACTAATTTTCTTTCTATTCTTTTTCAATCACAATTTTTTAAAATCTAAATCCTAATTTATGGCTACTAAAATAATTGTTTTAATATCTCTGATTATTTGTAAAAAATATAGGAGTCATTCCTATAGACCAAATTTGGATATTTTGTTAGGATAATTCTAACAGTGTTTTTTTTATTATTATTAAAAGGGCCTTTGTCAAGAAGTCTAAAAAATGATACAAAGCATTAGGCGAATGTCATGGGTTGAATTTTATTATCTCCCTTGTTTTGACTCTCAAGTCTGAAACTGCTTTGATAAATAATAAAGTGGCGGTCAGTATCAAATATGGCTGACTAGAAACTATACCCGTGTTCTTGTCTTGTTCTTTTTAAATGATATGTTTTCATGGTGCTGTAGCGTTAGTTTCGTATTTGCTTGGTGGAGTTGTCTGCCCGATTTAGTTCGCTGGTGCCCGCTAGGGTGCTATAGTCTTTAAGCGCCGGGTTCAGACCCTTTCGCCATCTTTTCCTGTTCCAGTAACAACGAGCCACATGGGGTAGCTCTTATCTAACCCCTCTCGTGGGGGCTCCTCCCCCCTTACATTACTGTAAGTTATTTACAGTATGGACTATCCTTAGTTTCATGCCTGCACTTTTTGTATATCTTGTACCATTCATGAATGTGTCTTCATCTTTATTTATGTACTCTTTGTTTATGTACTCTTTTACCTATGTACTTTGTATCTCGTGATATCCATGTGCTGTATATATATTAAATGTTTTGTCTGTTAACCTTCGTCGAAGTTTTGTATATTCAAAGTATATATAACTTTGAACCTACGTTACAGTGCTAACCATGGTGGGATAACCAAACCAATAAATTCCACGGGGAATACTCACGAAAAGGAGAGAAATTCCAAAGATAGATGAAAATCCTATCAAATATGGCTGACTAGTAACTATGCCTGTGTTCTTGTCTTGTGTTTTTAAACATGTTTTCATGTTACCAGCTTTGGTAGGATAACAAAAAAAAATCAAAATCAACGGGAAATACTCACAAAAATTTATAAAGATCGATGAAAATCGCATTGAAAGAAATAAAGGAATATAATTGCAATAAAACTGACAGACAACTAGTCATGTACTTGAATAATGAAAACTGATAACCACTATTAGCAAAAACAAAATGTCCTCCTCAAAGTGTGTGTAACTGTAAGTAGATTATTTAACCATTCAAGTTATTATTAATACTAATTATTCATTTTTTTTAAATGAATAAATGAAAATGTCCACTATTAGCATAAACCATTTATGACAGATGAATTCCAGAAGCTTGGTTGAGTCATTCAGATTTAATGAATATGCATACACCTGGCCCCCCCCCCGCTCACAGTAATATGATTGGCTACTGTCAACCATAAATACCGAACCATTCTACAAATGTATCCCTTTCCAGGATATATCACATTCATTGTGTATATGTATTTGTGAGCATGAATGCGTGTGTGTGTTGGTGAAATATAATTGCAATAAAACTGACAGACAACTAGTCATGTACTTGAAGAATGAAAACTGATAACCATTATTAGCAAAAACAAAATGTCTTCCTCAAAGTGTGTGTAACTAAGTAGATTATTTTACAATTCAATACTAATTATTCATTTTGAAAAAAATGAATAAATGAAAATGTCCACAATTAGCATTAAACCATTTATGACATGAATTCCGGAAGCTTGGTTGAGTCATTCATTGTGTACTAGCAGCGGCTACCCGGCATCGCCCTGGTAGAGGGAGATTTTTAAAAAGTTAGTCCTGCAGATCCATTATTACTGAATCGTGAGTTGAATCCTTGTAGGATGCCCCATTTAAATTCCTATGTAAAAAAAAGACCTTGCATTGATCCAGCTACTCTGAAAATAATAATAATAATTGGCAGTTACTTCAACAATCGTCAAACTGAAAGGACACATCCTTGATCTCTGCAGAACACAACACTTTTTTTAAACTCCTCTTCATACCATCTGTTGAGAACTTTGAACTTTTTTTCCCTTTTGATCACTTTGTAAACTTGTTCGTTTGTGTTCATCAATATATATATATATATATATATATATATATCTATATATATATATATATAACGTAAACAAATATGGCTATTTTCAGCCGACAATATTTGGGAGGATATGTGCCCAATTGAAGTCAAACCTAATTTATTGAAAGTTAATCCACCAATGATTAATTAGGCGGGATCTAACTACCCAAATTTAATAGCTCTGCTGATGAGGCCTGGTGGGCCGAGGTGTACATTCAGAGATTGATTTTTCTCGATTTGTTTAGCCTTAAATTTGGGTAGTTAGATCCCGCCTAATTAATCATTGGTGGATTAACTTTCAATAAATTAGGTTTGACTTCAATTGGGCACATATCCTTCCATATATATATATATATATATATATATATATATATATATATATATATATATATTGTTCTTGTTCATTCCATCGTCTTCAATTTTTCCTTTTTCATTGCTTCATTTATTCGTTTATTGTTTTCTCAGACTGTCTTAGTTAAAGCTATCTGTCAAGTTATGTAGACAAGTAAAACAGAATAGTCATCGCCCCGAGCAGGTCTTCTTCATGGTATCCAGAATCTGTACTGAGACAATTGATGTACGTTTTTGCTGGTCAGCCTACACCCAGGTGTCCATGTAATATTTCACATAAGAGCATCATTTATGAGTTCATCCATGTTTTCATGTCCAGCATGTCTTATTGGTCTTACTTAAAAAAAAAAAAATGAAAAACAACAAACTCCCATGGAGCCTTCACCAGAAGAATGCTCTGCGCACGCCTGACAAAAAGGACTGTCCCCTGACCCCCAAAAGTATCTCTCGGCCATTTGGAGTCAGGCCTTAATTGAGTGTAGTCGCTTCCTGGCCAGGGGAATATTCCCTTTCCACAGTCGACTATGACCCGGTCAATAAAGCCTAAGTCATAAAGCTACCTTCTGCCTTTGCCTCTTTCCTTTCTTGTTCTTTGAATGCCTTCTTTTCAGTGCACCCACCAAAAGAAGATGGGGCTAAAAGAAAACCCGAGGAACATGCAGCCAAGAATATCCAGCTACTTTAAACCTGTAAAACACCCAAAACCACTTATGCCCCCCCAAAACAAAATAGGTTAACATTTCTTTTTGTTGTTTTTTTTTTTTCCGAAATAGAAGTAAAAATCAATGTATTGTATCCTATCCGAGTTTATCTTTGAATTAATGCAAAAAACGTATTTTCTCTGATTCAATTATATTCAATTTTATTCAGTTAAAAATCTATTAGTGAATTTTAAATATCTGGAAGGTGGCACGTTGCACTCAATATTTTCCCCATAAATCAAGATTTATTTAATCTATCTAAAAATGTAAGTTTAAAATTACGTAATTTTGCACAACATATTTTCCTAGATTTGTATATATCTATGTAATAAGAATGTTCTCTGGGGGGCACAGTTAAGTTCGACGATTTTACTCTCCCAGCAATGCTGCACTCTTCTCACCAATACTATAAAAAGATCTTGTCTCTCGTCCACTCGTCACCACAGCCAAAATGCTACTGCAAGCTTTTCTCCCGGTTTGTGAGGGCTGGTCAAATAAATACACAATTACAGTGTTCATCCGGGCTCCTTACTCTGACCAGCACGTGCGACACTGATCAGCACGCGTCAATCCTTCACATCCTGGCCACTTACTTTAGCCATTCCCATGCGTCAGGCCACGACTCACGATCAGGAGAATGCGAGTTCAATCTCCCCACTCGCCTCTGATCTCATTCTGCATGCCAAACACAGTCGTGCACGCTTCGAACTACTACGTTCGTGGTTTCTCTCGCCACAATCTAAAAAGTTATTACTAACGATTGTCTTTTTGTTTACGGATCACCAATCTAAAAAATGATGTAAATAATGATTTCCCAAAAATTTAAATCAATGCAAAAATATTTTCATTTCAAGTGCAATAATCGCATTGAAAATTATCTCCCCTGAAGACACCGGTACAGAAATCTATACTAACAATACACAGTATAATCTTACTGTATAGGCTACCATAGCTTTTTACTTATTTACAAGCGAAGATCTAGTCGATATGCATTTATCTCCCTTTAACCATATGCCTATAAGTTATATTCTCGTTTTTTTTTTTCAAAGTTTTTAATTATAGTCTCTTTTTTCTCAAGATTTCAACAATACAGTTTTCCCTTAAAAATATAACACCGTTTTTATATTATCGATTATTTATTTGCCAAACTAAGTAACCATGAGCCGCAGGTTGTCGTTTTGACAATCTGCGGCTCCAGGCGCTTTTTATAGCAAGAAACAAATTGTTCGAATACACCGGTTACTGAATTTCTTTGTTCTGTTTCCGTTAAACATTCAGAAACAACTTTGCTTCTATTTTCACGTTCTTCACTTACTTCTTTTTTTTAATCACGAAATATATAAAGATAAAATATTATTCATTAACATTGCGAAATATTCTAGAGATTAAAAAAAAAAGAAAAGAAACCTCAACTCAAACAACAAGGGGAAATTTGAACAGCACTCACTTTAACAAAAAACGAGGAACTATTGCATTTATTGATGCAGAAAGGTAAGTTGAAATTACTTTCTAAATATTTTCTCAAGAAGACTTTAGGCTAATGGCTAAGAATAGATTAAGTCCCCCCCCCCCAGTTAATCATAATCTAAAAAAAAGGGCTGAACTTGCACAAAGGTGTCAAAATTAGAGTGACCCAGAAAAAACAGAACCCACATATTTTGTAATAAAACTGTTAATTTTAACTATGGGGGTCTAGGTTTAGGGTTAGGGTTTGGATTAGGGTTAGGGTTGGAGTTTAGAGTACTGTTTAAATTGTGACACCCACATTTTTTACTGGTTATAATATGTACACTTTCCGTCCGGGTGGGTAATTAAAAAAGAATTTTAGATTTTCTAATTTTTAAACAGTTACCCAAAAAATCAAGGAAATGTTCAATTTGAATGAAATTTTCAGCAATTTATTCATTAAGGAATTAATTTTATATGGAATAGCTTAATTCATTAAAAGATACTACAAAAAAAAAAACAGCCTCCGGGCTGTGTAAAAATTAATTTTTGAAAGATATTACCTAAGGGGATGGGAATTGAAATTCAAAGTTAGAGGGTTTGTATCATAAGTAAAATCATCAAATTTATTAAAGGAGTAAAAAAAAAAAAAAAAAAAAAAGAAAACAATTTAAAATGGAAACTAAGTTCTGTCCCTATTAAATAAACTGTTGCATGCATCTATTAATTATTAATGGAATAATTATTTTGAATATTTTACACATATTTTAAAATGAACCGACAAAAAATGATTTTTACTTTTTTTCTATAAAGATAAGAATCTGAATAATTATGTGAGAGCTTTTTAGTAAAAGAACCATGAATACAGAATTCTGCTGAAAAAATCTCAATAAATAAACTGACTCAGTTGTAAAAAAAAAACGGACTGTTTTACTTATTTTTCAAGATAATGGTGAGTAAATTTTCCCCAATCGGATAATTTGATCTTTGAGTTATAGGTACCACCAAAATAAGTCACATGATCAGTTTAGGCCATATTGAAGGAAGAAATGTAAATATTTTTGAACTTTTTACTTATAAAAAAGAACAATCTCTAGACATGGAAATTTGTGGGTTAGCTGCTCAATGTAATTCTGATCAAGAGACACCAATAAAAACACACAGAGGAGAAAAAACATTTAATTGTCAAATCTGTGAATGTACATTTTCATGCAATTCAGGTCTCAAAAGACATGTTCACACACACTGTGTGGTAAAATGAGGAGCTCATGATAGATGTGGTGCTTCATCTCATATTCATATGCTAAAAAACAATCTCCTTGGTCTAGCATTAGTGAAAAGAGGATAGACTCCTTTGCTATATGACTGATACTGACTTTAGACCACCCCAACAACGTTACTTTTACTTGTTTATACAACTAAAACCCCAACTTTTTATTCACCTCTCTAGAATTTTCTTTCATTTTCTTTCATTTGTTCAGTGTTTGTTCTTGTGCCTTGAAAACTTTTATATTGTTGAATAATGTGTTTACTTGACTACCTTATCAATTTTGTTTTTGTTTTTGCAGTTTAATTGATACATAATGGATGAAAAAGAAAAATCTCTAAACATGGAAAATTCTGGATCAGCTGCTCAGTGTAAATCTCATCTAGAGACACCAATAAAAACACACAGAGGAGGGAAACCATTTAATTCTCAAATGTCTGGATGTACATTTTCCCAGAATTCAAAATGCAAAGTACATATGTCAACACATACTAGAGAGAAACCATTTCATTGTGAAATCTGTGGAGCTACATTTTCCAGTAATTCACATCTCAAAACACACATATTCACACACACTGGAGAGAAACCATTCCATTGTGAAGCCTGTGAAGCTACATTTACCACAAATTCACATCTCAAAAGACATATACTAACACATACTGGAGAGAAACCATTTTATTGTGAATTCTGTGGACGTACATTTTCCTATAATTCACATCTAAAAACTCACATGTTCACACACACTGGAGAGAAACCATTTCATTGTGAAATTTGTGGAACTACATTTTCTCGGAATTCAAGTCTCAAAATACACAAGTTCACACACACTGGAGAGAAACCATTTCATTGTGAAATCTGTGGAGCTACATTTTCTAATAAATCAAATCTCAATAGACACATGTTCAAACACACTGATGAGAAAACATTTCATTGTGAAATCTGTGGAGCTGCATTTCCTGGGAATTCATTTCTAAAAATACACATGTTTACACACACTGGAGAGAAACCATTTCATTGCGAAATCTGTGGATGTACATTTTCCCGGAATTCAAGTCTCAAAATACACATGTTCACACACACTGGAGAGAAACCATTTCATTGTGAAATCTGTGGAGCTACATTTTCTGATAAATCAAATCTCAAAAGACACATATTCACACACACTGGAGAGAAACCATTTCATTGTGAAATTTGTGGGGCTGCATTTAACCAGAATTCAACTCTCAAAACGCACATGTCCACACATACTAGATAGAAACCCTTTTACATTTTAAATGTGGATGTACATCCCCTTGGAATGCACATTTCAGAACACATGCTAATGCACACTGGAGAGAAAACATAAAATATCTGGAGATACATTTTTTTATTTCATATCTCAAAATATACATATTCACTCACACTTGAGAGAAACCATTCCATTATAAAATATGTGGTGCTACATTTCCTCAGAATGTACATTTCAAAACACAGGTTAGGGTTAGGGGTTAGTTTTATAATAAAAAGCAAACTCTAAAAATCATCTGTTAACAATTAACCAGATTTTGACAGTGTAAATAGAAAAAATGTCCCCACAAATCGAAATCGCAAAAGGGGTGCCTTAAGGTCATATGGTTCAATTAAATAAAAGTAAATAAAAAAGCAAACACTGAAAATATTTAATTTGACATTCTATGAACTATAACCAAATTTGAACTCGTTTTGGCAGTTATTTTTCAGTCTGCATCGGAAGCAACTGTATCAACATGTTTTGTTGTTTACATTTTAATTTCAAGTTTATTGAGTTGATTTAATACACAAAAATGATTAAATCTTTTCCTCTTTTTATTTTGACAAACTTGATAATAAGAAAAAAGAAATAAATAGCTTTATATTCCCTATGATAGATAATATTTTTTATTTTTGAAGACATTATTTTTCATATGCATTTTTTTTTTGCATGCTACTGGGCTATTTGCATTTATTTTGTAAGGTAAGTAAATACATGTTATTTCATCATATTAAGCCTAGCAAATGACTTTCTTTTAGATTTACAGGCTATGGACATTCTCAACCCAAGTGTTAATATCAAAAACATAATTTTGGATAAATCTAAAATAGATTGTGCAAAGGAAAAAACAAAACAAAACTTTTCAGAAAAGTAAAATCACATACAACATTCACTAGAAGACTATACCTAGTGTAGTAATAAAAACAATATAGTGGCCCAAATGTTGATTGTGAGATCTTGTCAACTGTATGAATTTAAAGGTGTTAAGAATATTTTGTTGCGATAAAACTTTCAAATATCACGATTCTCTAACCATTTTCAGAAAAGTAAAATCACATACAACATTCACTAGAAGAATATACCTGTTAGCCATTACACCATGATGGTTAGTATTTATCCAGCCTGTTCACCACCAGGTCGCAAGTATAGGAAATCCAACTAGGATCAAACTAGCTGTTCCATAGTAAGGGTTGTGCGATACTAGCTTGCTAACCATTATACCACAATGGGATACCCAAGCTTACCTATAGTATACATAAAGTAGAAATATAGTTGGCAACCTTCCGTCTATTACAGCTATGTGAGTGGCTGAACAGACCAATTTTTGAATGGCAGTCTCTGGTACAGTGATTGCAAATAAAAGGTGATGCTTTCTGGAGATGCTGTTGTCTCTCCTTCCATTTAACTCTCTTTTCTGCGGCGGCTCCTTTTCATTCCTTGTTTGACGAAGAGGCACCAAGTCATACGGTCTTCTGCACAAGTCTTCCATGTGTTTATGCCGATGTGGCATGTTTTCATGTTTCTCTTGCAGACATCTTTAAAGTGTAGGCGTGGTCTCCCTACCGGTCAGGTGCCCTCTACTAGTTCACCATACAGTAGGTCTTTGGGATGCGGCCTTTGTCCATCCTCCTGACATGGCCAAGCTATTGTATACTCTCTTTCCTTACTTCTATTATTCTTCTGCTCATCTTTGGTATCTTACATTCTTCTTCTAGCGTCTCTTCTAACATCTCTGTTCTTGCTGGTTGGTCGTCCTTGATTCATTTCTTCTTCTAGGTCAGTCTTGTTGCCAAGACATTCATCAACCACAAAACCATATTATTTATTTAAACCTTTATTTACTTAACTAAACATATTTCTCTAACTAAACACAACACGCGTGTGCAAGTGAGCTCCAGCTAAAGCAGATACATCTTATCTGCCTGACATCCAAGCTGAAACTGAGAGCCAACCAGGTCCCACGTGACTTCACGTATTTCGCGGGCTTTCTGTAATATTCCATGGAAAGTCCCGCCTGTGATATGAAAAGGGGCCATCCCTTCAGAAATACAGGAGGTTGACAATAATTTATGCATAGATTATGTAACACAAGCCAGTAGTTCATATATTTATAAGCATTGTTATGATGTTACCAAATTAAGTTTCTAGTCTGTAGTTCTGTATCCTCCTTTCTATCCCTCTTGTATAAATGCCTATATATCCGTTTCATTCCTTCATATGTAAATTAGATATTTTTGGAAATTATGACATACATATATATATATATTTTCTATTTTTAGATTTAATAAAAACACTAGAGTTAAAGACAATAACAATACATTAATCTATGATTATGTTGTTGTTATGAACTGGGAGTCTATAACAATGTTGTAGAGAACTATGCATGAAGTCAGAAACCGTGTAGCACAGCATTAGGTGGGAATTGCAAAACAATGTAGCAGAGCACTAAGTGGAAAGTACTGTAGGGACCGGATTAGCTCAGTGTTTGTAGGGACCGGATTTGCTTGGTGTTTGTGATGGGTTCGAAGAAGATCCGAGTTTTGATCCCCACAATTTAAATGTATAAGACCACGGAAATGTAGTTTCCGTAGAAAACAAAAGAAGAAGATAAAATTTATACAATAAACAACTTTATATACATTAATTTACAATTGGTATATTCAATTGTCCTTTTAGCAATGTTGCCAACTGTATATGTCTGTATTGTTTATATTTGTGCGTTTGGACTTGTCAAATTTGTAGCAGTTTTGATAAAACAATGTCTGTGATTGAAACCTGTTGTGTTGAGAGGGAGAGAGAGAAAATAGGAAACGAAAATAAGAGACAGACCTGATATACTACATTTTGTGTCTTTGGACAGTGACTTCTCCTAATTGTGTTGAGTTAGGGAGAGCTTTCAATTCGTCTGTCGAGTTAGGGGGCATTCACCCCAACTGAATCTTTTCAGCTAAATGGGTCTTTTTATAATTGTTTTGTAAGTGTCTACGTGTTCCTTAAGCTAAAATATTCATCAAATATCAGGTGATTTGCAATCATGCAATATCGAATGATTTTGGTATCTGTGGAATTCTGATGACATAAATCATCGGATGATTTTTTTACATTCCGATGGCGTACATATTTTCAATGGAATTTAAACCATTGTTTATATTGTTGCTAAAATATTTCTAAACTAATATTTATTCGATTATTTTTTGTTTACATAATTCTAAACTTAACTTATACAATTGTGAAATTGCTTGTTTCAGAAAATTATTTTAATGTATCCAATTCCACATGCACGTAAATAGGGGGTCAAATTCCCCATAGTACAAAAAAGTATGGGCTGATCACTAGGTGGGAACTCCAAGAAAGTGTTGCAGAGCATTTAGGCCTTAAGTTTTACTTTTAAATTCATACATTTAAGCCACTATATTGTTTTTATTATTACACTAGGTATAGTTTTCTAGTGAATGTTGTATGTGATTTTACTTTGCTGAAAATGGTTAGAGAATGGTGATATTTGAAAGTTTCATCACAACAAAATATTCTTAACACCTTTAAATTCATACAGTTGACAAGGACCCATAATCAACATTTAAGCCACTATATTGTTTTTATTATTACATTAGGTATAGTTTTCAATTGAATGTTGTTTTTTTGTTTTTTTTCTGAAAATGGTTAGAGAATGGTGATATTTGAAAGTTTCATCACAACAAAATATTCTTAACACTTTTATATAATTTTCAAGTCAGTAGATCAGACATTGCTAACTAAAACTTTGGCATTCAATACATTTAATCCAGTGAATATTCATTTTCCTGACTTCCCACCAGGCTTGACTAATAGAAGGTCTTTTTACCGGTGGGGGGGGGGGCACTCATAATTAGAAGCTCATGTGCTTGCCAGGGAACAGTTCTATTGGCATTAACCTTTTAGGGTACCTGAGCACAGAGCAATAAATCCGACACTGCCCTTTTAGGCAGGGGGGGGGGGGCAGTGTTTCCTGGGGCAATGACTCCTTGGGACCATGCAATTCATTTTAACTTACTTGCTGGTTCAAAAGCCAAGGTTCCTAAACACAAGATACGTGTATTTAATCTAGTAAGTACTAAACTGAAAATTTACAAAAAACTAAGCGACACCAGATAATCTGAATATACATTTTTGCATTACATCTTGGATAATTTGGATGGTCTCGTTTTTAACCAGAGGGTGTTGCAGGATGATAACAGACAGAAAAGTTTTAAAGTCCTATTTAACCCAGTGAGTATGCTAGGCAAATGACTTAAATTAGCTGGGAAAAAATAACAAAAATCTCAAACAAAATTCTGGTACATATGAATTTCTGCAATCTATTTATTAATACACTTGTTCCTAAATCTTCTGTCTGTTATCATCCTGCAACACCCTCTGGTTAAAAATGAGACTGTCCAAATTGTCCAAGATGTAATGCAAAAATGTATATTCAGATTATCTGGTGTCGCTTAATCACAGATTTTTTATTTGTCCCATTTTATTACATCCAATTATTAAAATGAAACATTCCAAGTGGTCTTGTGTCACTTAAATGCCTAACATAAAATTAAAATCAATTGAAAGAAAATAAGTTTCATGTTTGTTTTATTTGCCATATTGAAATTGTGAATTACAGAATATATTTCCCAGCCTCCTACCTTAATTTAGGCTATGTTTTACTGAGCCAGCATCAGGTGAATTTCCAGCCCAACTTAGATATTTTCAGTTTTTTTGTCATTTTTTTTTGTCGGAAAATTAATATAGACATTTTAAACGTCTCCCCAAAAATGTTTATCAGTAAATCAATGTAAATATTTTACAACCCCCTTTTAAGGAAGAGTGAGAAAGAGTTAAATCAAGATTATTATACTTTTTACTTTTACATATTCAACTATTTAGCAATAGCTCTTAAGTAAACATATCAAATGCTGTAATCATTATAATATCATACTGTGGTATATCTCCAGGTTCTGCCAGTGAGGAATTATAACAAGATCCCATAATCAACATGTCTTTATTACTGCAGTAGGTATATTCTTCTAGTGAATGATGTATGTGATTTTATTTTTCTTCTGTGAGTATGTTTGGCAAATTACCTAAATTAGGTAAGGGGGTAAGTTATTACTTTACACTAACCATACTGAAAATACTAAATGACCAGAATGGGAAATGAAATACTTAAACTTGTTTAAAAAATCAATTATGTCAAATGCACCTAAAACCAATAATTATTTTAAGAGCTGGGATGGGGAAGCATCAGGTTCCTATCTCGAGGGCCATTTTGTATAGTGTTGTAGGTGACTCACCTATGACACGAACATGGACTTACCCAAAGGGTATATATTTAACAGAGTAAATCTACTCAAACAAGCAGTTCCACCCACACCTGTCCTTCGGGACGGGTGTCTGGTAAACTGCTAAATTAATAGCGTCGATCCCAGATGCTTGCCTCATTGCACTTAGAGGCTAAGCTCGGATCGACGCAATTTTTCTCCTACCACCCCATGAGTCTCGGCTTGTGGATGGTGCCCACATAAAACGGCCTTGTGCCATATCGTGTACATGTGGGGTACATGTAAATACAAGCAGTCCCACCCACTCGTCCTTCGGGACGGGTGTCCGGTGAACTGCTAAATTAATAGCGTCGATCCCAGATGCTTGCCTCATTGCACTTAGAGGCTGAGCTCGGATCGACGCAATTTTTCTCCTACCACCCCATGAGTCTCGGCTTGTGAGTGGTGCCCACATAAAACGGCCTTGTGCCATATCGTGTACATGTGGGGTACATGTAAATACCAGCAGTCCCACCCACACCTGTCCTTTGGGACGGGTGTCTGGTGAACTGCTAAATTAATAGCGTCGATCCCAGATGCCTGCCTCATTGTACTTAAAGAGGCTGTGCTGGGATCGACGCAATTTTTCTCCTACCACCCCATGAGTCTCGGCTTGTGGGTGGTGCCCACATAAAACGGCCTTGTGCCATATTGGCAGTGGGTGGCAACCCGTGATGCTTAAGGATGGAATCCTGGTGGCTAAGCAGTCCATAACATGCAACACTCTACTCTACTTTAGCCCTTACTTAGGCTAGACAGTCCCCTTCAATCAATCGACTGGCTATGTCAAGCCCAAGCACCTATATGGTTGTCCCATCCCTATTGCCCTTATGGCAACCCTCAACCCTTTTTATTATATATGTCCTATTCATCACCATTGGTCCCAGGGCAACTCTGACTGGGAGTGGTAGTACCTGTTAGGGTTCCATCTATGAGTTAAATAGAAAATTTGTTTACAAAAACAAAAAAACGAATAGAGTTTTTAAAAATTCTCTTCCAAACTATCGCTATGAATCTTTCAAAACTTTGCTAGCATTAAATGACCCACCAAAGTTGATAGGCTGTAAACTAGGTATACACAATTTGTCGAAAAATCCGTGTTTTTTCAATACAATTTTGACCTCCCTGTTTGAAAAAAGCTTACCTAAAGTCAGGGAATTATTCGATTTTAAGTTTCTGTTTTGATTTATCAATGAATGAATTTTATAACACATCAGTTATTTTATTTCAAAACTTTCTGATATTTTTCAGGTCACTTAACTTTGAACCTCCCCCCTGTATTGGGGGTGCAAAATATTGGTGCGGTATATATGTGATTGTATCTGTATAAATAAAAAGACAAAAGACCGAAGGTGTGAATAGAAGAAAAAAAATTTTTTTAAAAGAATCTGCTCGGGTAGTAAATAAGTAGTGAAAATCAGAAAATAAAAAGGAAATAAAAACTAGAAAAATAATTTTTGGAGATTTTCTTTTTACTCATTTTGATAATCATTTAATTGGCTATTATTTTATAAAAGAAAAATATACATCAATATTTGTTCCGTTTAAAAGTGGGGTCGCTAAATTTCCAATACAGTATTTGACCAAAAAATATGAGTGATTGATACTAAAGTAAAGTAGTTATTAAATTTTTTTTTTTTTAATCTAATAATATCATATTTTAAACTTAAAGTCATGCTGCTCATAATTTAAATGAATTTTATATATTAATTTATCATAGCAGAAATACCTAATTAAAGTTTTGAAATAAAATAACTGATATATTATAAAATTCATTCATTGATAAATCAATACTGAAAATTTCATTAAAATCGGATAATTTCCTGATATTTTTTTTTTCCATCGCGAATGTTACATTTATTTTGTAAACACGAATTTTAAACAGCATGTCAGGCCATACGTGATCGAAATTGACCGAAATAAACATTTTAAATGTATTAAAAATAAATTACAAGTGTAATATTATTTTGCTTGTTTTTTTTATGTTACAACTTTTCGACTTAGACAAAAAATTGACCTTAAATAATCGATTTAATTAATTTAATTCGTTTTTAAAATGAATAGCAGCCGAATTTTTGGGTATACCTACTGTAAACATACTAAACAAACTCAAAGTACCCCCAGCCCCCTCCAAGGGAAAAATGGTTATTTTAATGCCAAAATTACTCCCACCCCCACCTCCAAGGGGAAAAAAGAGTTATTTTTTATTCATTTCTAAATTATGACACATTTATGTGACATCTATTAACTATTCTGATAGAAATAGAAATTGAGTTGTATGAAAATAAAACTGTTTTAAATATAATAATAATATTCTATGAAGAATTCTATTTTCGTCAAATTTTGACAAAATAAAACACATCGTCTGACTTTTTGTTGTATTTCAAGGTCTTTTATATTTTATTTTTAATGTCTTTGGAAATTGTATTATTACTTCCCTTTAGTTATTTTGAACATACCTTGTTTTTAGTAACTGTTTTTTTTTTTGTTTTTTTTCTTGATCTTTTCATTTCGAAATGAATTTAAAAAGGGAGGTAATGAGTCAATCATTACCTCCCTTTTTAAATTCATTTCGACAGCTTTACTCACGTCTTTTTTTTAGTCATAGTCCTATTTGTTTATTTATTTTTACTAATTTCTACAATAATGTTTACACATAAAAAATATAACACCGTATTTTATTTTTTTTTACTATTATTGATTATTTGTCAAACTAAGTTACCCTGAGTAAAACGAAAAACTCTTTGTAACGTCTTAATATACAAACGGCTTTTGAAGCAAGGAACAAATTGTTTCTATACACCGGTTACTGAACTTCTTTGTTCTCTTTCTGCTAAATGTTTAGAAACAACTTCACGTTCTTCGATCATTTCTTTTTTGATTGTAAATAATATATTATTTATTAACATTACGAAATATTCTGAGATTTACAAAGCAATCTCAACTGAATCAATTAGGCGAAATTTGAACAGTGGAGGAGGAAATATTATATTTATTTATATTGAAAGGTAAGTTGAAATTACTTTCTGAATATTTTCTCAAGAAGACCTTGATGTAAATAATGATTCCCTAAAATTCAGATCAATGCGAACATATCTTCATTTCAAGTGCAATAATCGCATAGAAAATTGTTTAAATTTCTTAATTTTAAAACAATTACCAAAATCAGGAAATTGTCCGATTTTAATGAAATTTTCAGTATTTTATTCGTTAATGTCTTACTTAATAGTTTATTTTATTTGAAGAAAAAAAAATTGAAAATTTTTTTTATAAATTCAGATTGTTTGGTCATTTGAATAAAAAATAAATAAATAAAAAATTCCAAACTATTTTTTTTTTTTTAAATTTTTTTTTATTACTTTTCTAGAAAAATCAATCCTGAAAACACAATTTTCTTTTTTTAATAAAAAAAAAAATTTAAAAAAATAACACCCGAAAAAAGTTATTTGAAAATTTAAAAGTTATATCTTGAAAGCTCAAAAATAATTTTTGTAGCCTGTTACCTAAGGGTAATTCCATATAAAATCATCCAGGCCATGTCACCCATCCACTTAATTTTTTCTGAAATTTTGTACAGGTATGGACTATGTTAAAATTAGACAATCATCCAAATTTGAGCTTCCAATTCCAAAAAATTGGCTGAGTTATGTCAATTTTAAACTCAAAAAAAATTTGGGGGGGGGGAGAGAAAAATGACGACATTTTATAATCTATTTTTGTCTATAAAATGAGTTCTAGAGCTTCCCTACCCCTAAAAATTGGTTTATAGAGGCCTTTTTTGGTCTGAGGAATCCAAAAGTGTTATGAAAATAAGTACAAAATTAACCATTCTTAAGTTATTGATGATTTCTGATTTTTTCATAGCAAGATAAATAAGTGGAAAAATCACAATGTGGCAATAAAAAAAATTTTTTTCTTAAATTATTATTCTACATATATTGAACATTATTTGTACCAAAAATAGAGTTTGGTTTTTGTTCACAAGTGAAGTTACAACATCAGTTAAAATTTTGTATTTTTATGTTTTGAGTGTTTCTGTTCAGCCATTGAATAAAGACTATATTGAGCAAAATAACTGTCAGAAGCCGATAGAAATGATCAGGATTTTTGTTAGTGGTTGGATATATTTAAAATAATATAGAAACAATATATTTCCCTTGTATCAATCATATTGCCTACAAAATTCTGATGCTGAGAAGCTTGTGGGTGATGTGTCACTTATTATCTAACCTTACTGCACTCTCCAGTCAGGTTGAACACCAAACCTTATTTTGAGTGGCTGAATTTCTGACCATCAACAGTGAGCAGCAGTTAAAAGATATGACCTGAGAACTTGGGGAGATAGTTATGTTAAGGGTTTAAATGCCATCCTTAGCCAGTTGAAAAGGGCTTAAGTAAGTAAGTCCTGAGTCATGGAATCCTTTGGTAAGTGTATAAGTCCTATCCTGCGAATAGGTCCAGTGATACAATCCTATGTCCGTCGTCCACGAAGGTTCAAAGCAGTTGTGCGTAGTGTGACCAGAACAGCCGCTATAAATATTATATCAGCAGCAGAGTACTGTCAGTGATTGGCCAAGAGTATGATCACATACTTATCGCCGAGTTTATAAATAGGAGCGGGCGTCTAGCACACACCTTATATCACAAATTTCTCAACAAGTTATATTACCATTAACAGTTCCTCAAGGAGGAAGAGAGGGGTATGGGAGAGTGAGAAAAGTAATTTTTTGGACATTAATCATGGTATTGATCTGGTTTATTGATGCCAGGGGGTAAGAGATGAAGGAACTACAACTGTATTGGCTATAAGAGATGAAGGAACTACAACTGTATTGGCTATAAGAGATGAAGGAACTACAACTGTATTGGCTATATGGTATTGATCTGGTAAGAGATGAAGGAACTACAACTGTATTGGCTATAAGGCTATTTTGCCCTGATCTTCAGGTTTTGTAGCCAACACAGTTGTAGTTTCTTCACCACTAACCACCCAGAGAAGTTAGACGTAAATGTCAAGAAACCCTCAAATCATTTTTTTTTTTTTTAAATTATTTCTATTGCACTCATTTCTGTTGTTGGAGTCTATTGTGGATATAAGGTGTGCTCTAATTCCTCACCTAGATTTATAGACTAGCCAAGGTCACGTGAGTTAATCTTGCAGCCAATCACTAGCAATACTGCATGGCTGATAGAATACTTACCCCCCCCCACATTGGACATAATTCTGACTGCACCCTTTGAGGACCGACTTATCGAAGGACTCTTTACCAGAGTAACCAAAGGATTCATTATCAAAGGACTCTATACCAGTAACTGAGAACACTTTACCAGAGTAACCAAAGGATTCATTATCGAAGGACTCTTTATCAAGGATCCAATTCCACTGGATAAGCACCCCTGCTTTAGGGCCAAAGGATGGCCCTTAAAAACTTAACACCAATTTACAATTCAAATCATTAAGAACTCTGGTAAATTCCTGAAGAGAACTGTCTTCATTTATTTGCCATGACTCTCCTAACTTCATAAAAACCTCCTGGAAGTTCTTGTTTTTTAACAAATTATATTGGCTTCACCTTTTTTTTCCCTTTAAGTACTTGTTCTCTATCATAGGCATGACGTCGAATTTGAGTATTACACAAAAATTGTATGAGTGAATCTGCTGCCTTGCTGGATGTAGTATCTTGGATACATTATTGAAAGGAGGCTTTTACCTAAAAAAAAACAATGGTGGAAGTGAATATTGCCTGTATGATTAAAAAATAAATAAAGAGACATCCTGTAATCCACATTTGTTGTTAACCTAATGTTTACATACTGCACAGTGTGTGATCATGAGATCAGGGGGGAGTGTGACACAGAAAACGAGGTGAGTGGCCTGCCGTATTCTCAAAGGAAGCGGGCTAGGCTTTGCCTGGCATGTGGAATCGAACCCGCGTCCTTCGGAAATGCGAACGGGCGACACATTGGCACTGAATTCAAGATACTACTGTCCCGGGTGTAAGCGCCAGGTGCCTGGATGATGGCTACGAGGATTCCAGCTGCCGGGATTGGCTCGGGAATCTCGTGCGTGGGGTGCAGACACCCAGATGTTGAAGGAAAAACTTGTATAAGTAGAAGTGGGGTGACGACAGCAGGCAGATTTTTCAGTTGCTGAAGATATTTGAGTTGGTGATTTTACGACGACGGATTTTTTGTGCTATAGATTTTGTGATGGCGACGACATTGTTGACCCCCCCCCCTATCTTCAATAAGTCGAATTTATTTTTCCCCTCTATTTTTTTTTTCTTTTTCATTCTAGAATACTGAACTATTTTTCCAGTCAAAAATGGTGGAAGAAAAAGGACATACTACACACCTGAAAAATATAAGAAAGAAAGAAAGAAAGAAAAAGAGATTAGGAGAAAGATAGGTAGAGATAACACGAATTGGTTTCAATGGAATTGTGACAAAGAACACGAGTTGAGTGGTAGACATGAAAACTTGCCGTATTCTCGAAGGAAGTGGGCTAGGCTTTGCCTGGCATGTAGGACTGACCTAGGACCGAACCCATGTCCTTCAGAATGCGAAAAGTCGACACTTTGGTGTGGGCACCGGAATTGAGATGCCACTGTCCCGTATGTGAATGCCAGATGCCCGGATGATAGCTGCGGGCATTCCGGGAACTGGGATTGAGTTGACAGTCCCGTATGTGAAGCACAGATGCCCAGATGATAGAAGCAGACCTGTGTATAAGTAGAAGGAAACACCCAGAAGCGGGGAGTGCAGAAATGGGTGTTGCTATGGTAGCTGCTAGAGGATTCGATGACGACGGAGGAAAAGAAGAAGAAGTCGATGTTTGCAAAGAGAAAGTTTAGCCTGCGAGAAGGCGTTGGACTCGCTTCTTTTTAGCCCCTCCATAGCAAAAATTTGTTGAGTTAGATCTTTATTTTCCCCCTCTATTTTTTTTCCTATAGGAATGGAATGTGATGATGAAAGAGAGAAAGAGAGAGAGAGAGAGAGAGAAATTATTATACTTTTTACATATTGAACTATTTTTCCAGTAAAAATATGGTATGATTTATGGATAGATTAGTATTATTCTTCCTCAGTTCAGAGTAAAGTACAGATGTGCTTTGAGTCATGAGTACCCCAACTTATGAATTTTCCGAGTTGGGAATTTTTTATTTGTGTTGCTTGCTAAAATCTGTCACAATCCTTAATAAAAATAGAAGATATTACACTGATGTTGACAACAAGAAAGCAAAACACTAAGTATTTTTTGGATTATTTGAACTATTGTCCTCATCTTTATTGCTATCTGTACAATGTTTCAGACGATGTGCCCTCTGGGCTTCATCAGGTATTTCTTGTCAGAGTTGGAAACCTTCTCTTTGAACTCAAATAATAATTAACAAAGGTCGATTTCTATCTATGCGTGGTGGCATCCAAAAAATGCTTCCTGGGATGTCGATGAAGAAAATTCAACCAGAATCCAAATTGGGAAAGGGGTCTGGATGAAATCACCAAATGCCTGGTGTATGACACATTAGGGGAGAGGAATGTTGATTGTAGTTCAATCGCCTAATAACCTAAAAGTTAATGGAATTCATATTTTATATAACTAATATAGCAATACCCAGCTTTATACATCGTACATCAAATTCACTTTTACACACTAAATTTCAGTCCAGCAACCCTCATTTTCATATTTTATATATTTATGTTTTATACACCTAATATAGCAATACCCAGCTTTATATCATTTCATCCTACATCAAATTCACTTTTACACACTAAATTTCAGTCCAGCAACCCTCATTTTCATATTTTATATATTTATATTTTATACACCTAATATAGCAATACCCAGCTTTATACATCGTACATCAAATTCACTTTTACACACTAAATTTCAGTCCAGCAACACTTATTTTCATATTTTATATATTTATGTTTTATACACCTAATATAGCAATACCCAGCTTTATACATCGTACATCAAATTCACTTTTACACACTAAATTTCAGTCCAGCAACACTTATTTTCATATTTTATATATTTATGTTTTATACACCTAATATAGCAATACCCAGCTTTATATCATTTCATCCTACATCAAATTCACTTTTACACACTAAATTTCAGTCCAGCAACACTTATTTTCATATTTTATATTTATGTTTTATACACCTAATATAGCAATACCCAGCTTTATATCATTTCATCCTACATCAAATTCACTTTTACACACTAAATTTCAGTTCAGCAACCCTCATTTTCATATTTTATATATTTATGTTTTATACACCTAATATAGCAATACCCAGCTTTATATCATTTCATCCTACATCAAATTCACTTTTACACACTAAATTTCAGTCCAGCAACCCTCATTTTCATATTTTATATATTTATGTTTTATACACCTAATATAGCAATACCCAGCTTTATACATCGTACATCAAATTCACTTTTACACACTAAATTTCAGTTTAGCAACACTGATTTTCATATTTTATATATTTATATTTTATACACCTAATATAGCAATACCCAGCTTTATACATCGTACATCAAATTCACTTTTACACACTAAATTTCAGTCCAGCAACCCTCATTTTCATATTTTATATATTTATGTTTTATACACCTAATATAGCAATACCCAGCTTTATACATCCTACATCAAATTCACTTTTACACACTAAATTTCAGTTTAGCAACACTCATTTTCATATTTTATATATTTATATTTTATACACCTAATATAGCAATACGCTTTATATCATTCATCCTACATCAAATTCGCTTTTACACACTAAATTTCAGTCCAGCAACCCTCATTTTCATATTTTATATATTTATATATTATACACCTAATATAGCAATACTCAGCATTATATCATTTCATCCTACATCAAATTCACTTTTACACACTAAATTTCAGTCCAGCAACCCTCATTTTCATATTTTATATATTTATGTTTTATACACCTAATATAGCAATACCCAGCTTTATACATCGTACATCAAATTCACTTTTACACACTAAATTTCAGTTTAGCAACACTGATTTTCATATTTTATATATTTATATTTTATACACCTGTTGCTTATTGGAAATTCAATGGCAATGCAGTTGATGCATAAATATTTATTGAAAATGCCATTAAATGACAACAGTCAAGATATTAGATCCATATTTATGAGCTGCCCTGTTGGCTGAGGCATTAGAATACACCGACTGCACTTCTGCAGAGGAGTAACTCCTCCAATAGGACCCTCTGTTGGCAGTGGATGGTGACCAGTGATGGTTAAGGATGGAACTCAGGTGGCTGAGCAGTCCATGACATGCATCACTCCACTTTGGCCCTTGCTTGGGCTAGATGTGTAGTTGGAGAGGCCCCCTCCAATTAATCAGTTGGTCACATCAAGCTAGCACCTATATGATTGCCCCAACCCTATTGCCCTTATAGCAAGTTCCAACCCTTTATATCATCTGGGTGCTTGTATGTGGTGGCTGAGGGTCTTTATGTCCTGGGTATGACGTTAAACTCTCTGATGGTGAGGTTCCAGGTTTGGAGGTCTGGGGAATGTGGAATGCCGCTTAATCACTATTACTCACAGGTTTACTCTGAGTGGTAGTACCTGTTTGCGTACTACCATCTATGGGTTATATAGAAAAATATTAGTTTATAAAAAAAATTAAGTATCCATTAAGAATGAATTTATTTCAAAACTTTATTAGCATTAAATGACCCATTGAGGTTGATATGCCATAAAACAAACCAAACCCAACCATATTTATGAATGACTTTGTTTATACAACTAAAACCTCAACTTTTTGTTTATCTCTCTTGAGTTTATTTGTTCTGTGTTTATTCTTGCAACTTTTATATTGTTGAATAATGTGTTTTTTCTTGACTGCTTTATTAATTTTTTTTCTTTTTGCAGTTTAATTGGCACACAATGAATACTCATAAAACAGAAAAATCTCTAGACATGGAAATTTGTGGATTAGCTGATCAATGTAAGTCTGATTTGGAGACACCAATAAAAACACACAGAGGAGAGAAAACATTTAATTGTCAAATCTGTGAATGTACATTTTCATGCAATTCAGGTCTCAAAAGACACATGTTCATTCACACTGGAGAGAAACCATTTACTTGTGAAATCTGTGGACGTATATTTTCCCAGAATTCAACTCTCAAAAGTCACATGTTCACGCACACTGGAGAGAAACCATTTCATTGTGAAGTCTGTGGAGCTACATTCTCTCGGAATGCACAACTCAAAACACACATGCTCACACACACTGGAGAGAAACCATTTCGTTGTGAAATCTGTGGAGCTATGTTCTTTCGAAATGCACATCTCAAAAGACACATGCTCACACACACTGAAGAGAAACCATTTCGGTGTGAAGTCTGTGGTGTTACATTTTCCCAAAGTTCAAATCTTAAAACACACTTGGTTACACACACTGGTGAAAAACCATTTCCTTGTGAAATTTGTGGATTTACATTTTCCCAGAATTCAGCTCTCAAAACACACATGTTCACACACACTGGAGAGAAACCATTTCATTGTGAAATCTGTAGTGCTACATTTTCCCGTAATTCAGCTCTCCAAACACACATGTTCAAACACACTGGAGAAAAACCATTCCATTGTGAAATCTGTAGCGCTACATTTACTCAAAATGCACATCTCAAAGCACACATGCTCACACACACTGGAGAGAAACCATTCCATTGTGAAATCTGTGGACGTTCATTTTCCCGGAATTCAAATCTCAAAACACACATGGTCACGCACTCTGGAGAGAAACCATTTCGTTGTGAAATCTGTGAACGTACATTTTCCCATAATTCAACTCTTCAAACACACATGTTCACACACACTGGAGAGAAACCATTTCGTTGTGAAATCTGTGAACGTACATTCTCTCGGAATGCACAACTCCAAACACACATGTTCACACACACTGGAGAGAAACCATAAAAACCACATACACTTGAGAGAAACCATATCATTGAGAAATCTTTGGAGCTATATTCCACTAGAATTAAAATCTCAGAAAACACTTGCCCACACACACTGGAGAGAAGCCATTTCATTGTTAAATTTGTAGTACTACAATTTAGCTATCAATTTATAGTACCATAATTTAGCTATCAAAACACATGTGTACATACACACACTGGAGAGAAACCATTTCAATGTAAGACCTGTTAGGCTAAATTCTCTGAGAATTCACATCTCAACACACACTGAAGAGAAACCTTTCCATTATAAAATCTGTGGTATTACATTTTCCTATAATTCCACTCTCAAAAGCCACATGTTCACAAACTCTGGAGACAAACCATTTCAGTGACAAATCTTCGTAGAATTTAAATCTCACATGTCATCAATGCTGGCGATAGAGACCATTTTAAATCTGCAGATGTAGATTCTCTTGGAATGCACATCTCAAAACACACATACTATTCAAAAACACTATTTAGAAGCCATTTAATTGTGAAATCTGTGGAGCCACATTTACCCAGCATTCAACTTTCACAGGCTACATATTAACACAGAGAAAAACAATTCTATTGTAAAATCTGTGCACATATATTTTCTCAAAATGCACATCTAATACACACATGTTCACTCACACTAATAAAAAAAAACATTTCATTGTGAAATCTGTGTATCTACATTTTCTCTAAATTAAATTGGAGATTTCATTGTTACATTTTCCAGAATTCAACTCTCAAAACATATCAGCACACACTGGAGAAAAACCATATAATTGTAGAATGTTTCACATTTCATTGTTACCTCTTTTTTACTATATCCAGAATTTACCTCTCAATATGTTAAACCTTATGGAGTCATGCTTAGCATAATGGTTATTAGTGTAGGAAATGGAATCAGTGACCTGAGTTCAAATCCTGGATGAGGCTGTTTGCATTTCATATTGTGAAAGGCATAAATCCAGCTATGGGTAAATAGTAGAGCAGACTAGGTACTTTAAACTTAGGCAACAGTGATAGAAAATTCTAAATTCAAACCAGCTTTACTTTGCTTAAAAAATTGGACCATATGACCTTTAGGCACCCCTTTTGTGATCTCGATTCATAAGGACATGTCTTTCATTTACACCGCCAAAATCCAGTTGTTTGTTAACAGATGATTTTTAGGGTTTTTTTTAATTATAACCCTAACCCCTAACAAACAACCGGATTTTGATGGTGTAAATAAAAAACATGTCCTTATGAATCGAGATCGCAAAAGGGGTGCCTAAAGGTCATATGATCCAAAAAATCAACATTATGTCACATCTTACCTGCCATTGAAGGGTTGGGTTAATACATAAACACTATAGTAATAAACAATTTTATTCTGAAATTTGTGTAACTAAATATACCCTAGAGAGAAAACATTTCATTATTAAATCTGGTATTTCTTTGTTATCACCCACCTGATTTTGAATTATTAGTCCACCTATAACACATTTAACTTGACTTCTTATTTCCTTCCTAATTTTAAAGGTTTTTTTTAATAACATCTTGAAAAGCATATGAAAACTGGACATAAAACTTTGCAATTTTTGGATTGCATTTGTTTGCAATTCAGGACTGAATAATTACATGCTAATACAATTTGAATAAGTACACACTTATTTGGTTTTTTTGGGGGGGTTTTGTTGTTTGTTTTTTTTTTTTTTGTTTTTTTTTAAAATTAAATATGAAGAAAAAATACATGAGATTAATCTTTCAGGTATATTTTTTATTATTATTCAGCAGACATCTTGAATAATTAATCCTTTGGTGTAATACTCGCACCCCTTCTCAAAATAAACGACAAAGGAAAAAAATTCTAAAAATATTTTCCAATCAACAATATATAGAAAAGTTATGATTTTATGACTTTTTAAGATTATTTTCTGTCATTCACCGGTAAGTATAGATATCTCAAAAACAGGGTTTTTTGGGTTTTTTTTTTTTTTAAACTCAATATCAACTGCTGAAGTGAATTAGTATAATGTTGGTTTGAACAACAGCATCTAGCTAAGTGCAACTGAACTGGTGCCCAAAGCAGCTGGTATTTATGGAACTCAGGAATACTCCATTCATGCATTTGGATGATTCCATTCCTTGAGTCCTGATTAGCTGCTTGGTTTCAGTGGTGTTATGATGCCAGATTAAAAAAAATCTGGCATTCAACATTAGGCTTGTGACAATGCAAGATCCGTATTGAGTTAAGACCTGCTTGTTGCTTTGTCTACCAATTGATGGTAATTGGAATATTGCCTCTACACCTCCCTCCCCTCCTTTGAGCAGGCAGGGTGCTAATTGATGAAAAACATTTTTTTCTTCAAATCTATTAATAATGGAGATTCAGTCTCAAGGTAAGATCCGTATTGAGTTACAGCTCCCTTGTTGCCTTGTCTTGCCAATTCGACATTAATTGGAATTCTTCCACATACCTTTGAAATTATGAAAATATTGAAAAACTACTTAAATTTGTAACAAATTAAAATTTCATTTTCCATTTTCTCTAAATTTTCCAAAATGAATGCAGTAATTATTTCTGCATAAGACACACTATTTTTTCAACTCAAAATTTAGTAGTGCTTATAAGTATGTTCTATCAATATGCATTGGTGCATGGATGCAGAGTGCAGGTGTGTGTTTATACAAAACCAGGATTCACCAAACGAATCTGGCCCATGAAGGCATTTTATCAGGCCTGTCGACAGTACTTGGATTTGTTTGTTAAAAGGTATGAAACATGAGACATTCTGATACCATTTAAATTAAAATATCATGTTAAGCTTATGAAATCTTCATGGACTTGACTACAGAATCAACCCATCAAACGAAATTGACTGATGAACATTTTAACGCAATTTTCTTGATTGGATTTAGCAATTCCAAACCAAACATTGACGATATCTTGAAAGGCAAACTTCAGTTTCTCAAATCTCACTAAACCTTTCTGCTAATGTTGTGTTCTTTGATAATGTTTAGAAAATAAATGTGTTGGTTAAATTTGTTTTTGTGCATCTTATGCCATTCATCCATGAATATAACATGGAAAGACAAATTTTATTTTACATCTTTATCTCAGAGCTTTTGTTCTGGCTAGCAAGTGTTGAACAAAATAATAATGTGGCCCATGCTCATTATTTTTTCTATTATCCGGCCCACCTTGAAAAAAGTTTGGTGATCCCTGGTCTAAACTAATGTGTTTTATGCCATGACAGAGAAATATCTACTGGAATGAGATTTGCTTTTTTTAAAGTGAGCTTCCTTTACATATCCATCTGTTTTCTCTAAGTACTATGTAAATTTTGTGTTTCAAAACAAAATGTTAATATAATAGAAGTGACAATTTACTGGATGCTAAATGCGTTCGCTGTCTTGCGTGTCAATTTACTCTCTGAGAACCATTCACAAAACTGCCATTTTTATGCTACAAACTTATTTGCATAAGATGGCAATGAGACACCCTGTTGTAATCTTTACTTCTTGTGTATACTGAAGGTTTTGCGTGTTGGTGTGAATTTACAAGATTATTGTAGTAGCTTCATTTTTTTTTAGTAAACCATACTGTTACAGTTAACTTTATAATTCGTTTTATTTTTAGTCGGTATGAACCAATAAAAGTTGAAAAATGCTAAATTTACATTAAATCTATTATCTCTTGCAAATTTAGAAAAGAGAGTGAATATTATACAAAAGATTTTTTTTTTTTAGAATTTTACAGTCTAAATTTGCAACCTGCTGTTTTGAGAGTAGCGTGGTTTATTTCCTATAAGTCTTACATGATTACACTCTTGACTGATAAATTATTCATTTATTGATCTACTAGGAAAAAAGAAGATGGGCTTAGGGTTAGGGTTTAGGGTTAGTTTAATGGGAAAATAAATAAATAATTCATCAGTCAAGAGTGGTTCCCCTTTGATCATGTTATACTTATAGAATTAGCATACATATTAGCATGAATTTAACAAATTCTACATAATGAGTTTGTAATAAAATGTAATATAATATTGTAACAGAGGAGTCTTTCATGAGATAAAAGGTTAATACTGAAAGGAATTATAAATAAAACAAAGCAAACAGAAAACAAATAACAGGAGGTTGAGTTGAAGAGATATTATCTTTTCATGCATTCCGTTATTGGACTTGTATTGAATAGGAGCGGGTGGCTAATATTTAGTCCCACTAGATTTTGATGGCAAAATAAGGGAAAGTTAGTTTTTGAAATTATGAACTCTACAAACACTATCCTCTACAATTTTAATTGTAACATTTATATGTTATATATAGTATATCCTTTTGCCATACATTAAATGCCTTTTTGTAGAAAATGTATTTGTTGTTATAACTTGTCTTTCAACCTCACTGTCCATCTTTTCTCTGCTACCCATAATAATTTGTGTTCTATTCACCAGAGAGGTTTAAATTTTTTTTAATTAATTTTTATACGTATTCTGCTTAAGAGTGACAAGATCATAAGTGAAAATCAAATTTGAATTGTTGATACCACAATATAAAAAGCATAGGTACCTACAAAATGAACACCAATTTTTACTTTAAAAATGAATTAAAATTAATTAAATTGATTATTTCAGGTCAAATTTTTGTTTAAGTCGAAAAGTATTAACAAAATGAGCATCAGTAAAAAAAAAAAAAAAAAAAAGTAAAATGATATTACAATGTAATTAATTTTTAGAATTTTGAACATTAAATTCTGCCAAAAATGTGCGCTTTATGGGAAGTAAATTATGTACTAAAATAAACATGTTATTAAGATTTTGAAACACTTATGTTATACAAAAGAAAGAAATATCTCTCCTTATTCCCAAATTCAATAACTCAATACACCCAACCACCAAGAAAATAAATTAAAACACTTCCGGACAGAATCTAACAAAGATATTTGGTTGAAGAAATGGACAATCAAACAGATGTTCACCCAACAGTAGCTTTAAACAAAATGAACAAAACATATCTTTGTGCATGAGGCTCCCACAAAGCTTCTGGGTGAAAAAAAAAAAAAAATTTACAGACAATTAAAAAAGTCCCTTCTTTTGATTTTTTTCAACCATCACAAACTTTTCCTTAAATCATTTCAAGGCAAATTTCAATCCTAAACATACTTATAAAAACAGCCAACTAAAAGTCACAAAAGCAGTTGAACCCAGCACTGGTACACAGCGTCACTTTTTTGGACAAGATCAAAAGACAGTTGAACCTAAAGACCTATGCCACATCACCACACCACAAACAACCAAGTCACCCGGCCAAGAAAGTGATTTTTACCTACTCGCACCTCCCCGAGTGAAAAAAAAAAGACCATATCATTTCTAAATTTGGACCATATGACCTTAAGGCACTCCTTTTGCCATCTCAACTCGTGAGGACACTTTTCTCATTTACACCATAAAAATCCGGTTGTTTGTTAGGGTTTAGGGTTAGGGTTAGGGGTTAGTTTTATAATTTACAAAAAAAACTCTAAAAATTTGTCTGTAAACAATTAACCGGATTTTGTCGGTGTAAATGGAAAAATTGTCCCCACGAATTGAAATCACAAAAGGTCATATGGTCCCTAATTTTTACCAACTTTATTTATTGAAATAAATAAAATGAATCTAATTCTCTTGTTTGTTTTCTTTTAATGCCATATGTTTTCTTGTTATATATCAGAACTTACTCACATAGTAATGTCTGGATGACCAGCTGACCACTCTAGCTTCACAAGCTGCCCTTACCCTTTTGAAACTTCAGAGATTAAATAGGAATCCAAGACAGTATTAGGCTTAAGAGTAACAAGTATAAAAATTAAAGTGGATTAACGGGGGTAGCAGTGAGAAAGTGTGGGTTATGAATACAAGGAACGAAAGATACAACAATATAAATGCAACAGTTTTAATACAAATGCACATTATAAGGTACAACAAAGAGAAGAAAGTTCATAGTTTAGTCAGACAAGTAACCCAAGGTTTAGTAACAGTTCTTTTAAAGTTAACGGCACCTATTCGTGAGGTATTGCCGAATATTAGTTTAGTTCTCAGCTCCGTAAGGTCTTAGCCAAGTCATCAGTTTAGTTTAGTTTGGGTAATTGGTTACAGCACCGTTCGAGGTAAGCCATAATTAATTGGTTGTGGCTTTGCAAAAAGTTTATTCCTGCTAGCAGCCTTTCGACTGCATTGGTATCAAAGGGTGAAGCTTGTCCGAGGTTGCATTTATCTCGTCGGCTCCCTTAGTTGTTATCCTGGTGATTAAAGGTAATTGCTATCAGCCTTCATGGGTCAAAAGATAGCAATCTCACTTGAGAAGGAGGGAGGGAATGGATGAAGTCCATCGTGGGTTTTCTGTCCATATGCCTAGTTCGTAGGAAGAGAGAGTGCAAACCTTACCTTGTAGTAGTAGTCACCCAAGTGGGTGTGGGTGTGGAAGAGGTGTTAACCCCTTGATGGTCACAACTAAAAAGAGGAAGAATCATCCCTGTCATGGCCTTTTATAAAGCTTACCACGTGGCTATGATGATAGGGATGGCTGCTGCTGTGTGTCGGTGACACTCGACCACTGTCCCAAAGGGGCACAGGTACCGGTGAAGACCAAAGATAATATAATAAAATTTCAATACAAGATCATAAATGAAAATTGGCACTTGAATTGTTGATACCTACAATATAAAAAGCATAGGTACCAACAAAATGAACGCTGATTTTAACTTTTAAAACAAATTAAAATTAATTAAATCGATTATTTAAGGTCAAATTTTTGTTTAAGTCAAAAAGTAGTAGCATAATGAGCATCAGTAAAAAAAAAAGTAAAATAATATTACATATGTAGTTAATTTTTAAGACATTTTTAACATTAAATTTCTGCCAAAACAGCCACTCTGTGTGAAGTCAATTACATGCTAAAACAAACATAACAGTTTCTTCTTAGAAATCAATAACCAAAGCAATTAAATACAGAAAAATTATTGATTGATATTTTATCGCAAATGGAATATCTTTTTTTTTTCTTTCTTATTTTTTTTACAGACATGCAGAAAAACTAAGAGTACAAAAACAAAAATTCATTCATTTTTTGTTTACAAAAATCAACAAGAAAAATCTTTAAAAATTACTGTGGCCAAAAATTGAAAACAAAAAATCAGGGAATTATATGATTTTAATAAAATTTTCAGTGTTGACTTATTAATCAATGAATTCTTTCTTTTAAATTTCTGAATCATTTCAATCAAACAGATTCAATGGAAATATATCAAAATTCTTTATGATAAATATTACAATTCACGCCATTCATATGTACATTGAGAGTGACAATCTATATACCTAATTAATAGATAAAATTCATTTAAAATATAAATCGCTTAATCTTAAGTTTTAAATTCCATATTTTTTTATTCTAAAAACAAGTATTCATTTAATAACAAGACTACTTTTGTATGGTTATCTAATAATGTTAAGTGAAAACTCAATTGAAAAGTTCAGCCCCACTCTCTTAAACAGAACAAATATTGATGCATATTTTTTTCCTGATAATCTAAAAAAAAAAATTATATTTCATAAACAAGTAAAAAATCTCAAAAGATTTTTTAAAATTTTTTACATTTAATTTTCAGATTTTCCGTATTTATTTTCTACCATCACCCTTTAATTGTTTTTTTTTTTTTTTGTTTTTTTTTCTTCCATTCACACCTTTGGGTTTTTGTCCTTTTATTTATACTGTAACTAGTTTCAATTTTATATACCCCCCACCGATATCTTGCACCCCCAAAATAAGGTGGGGTCAAAGTTAAGAGAAAAAAATCAGAAAAATTTTAAATAAAATAATTGAGGCATTATGAAATTCATTCATTGATAAATCATCACTGAAAATTTCATTAAAATCTGATAATTCCCTGATATTTAGTAATTTTCTTTTCAATCAGAGGGGTTAAATTCATTTTGTAAAATACATCTATGATGTTAAAATTGTTTGTACCTATGAAATTAAAAAAAAAGAAGCAATATGTCATTCCATTCAAGCAGGAATTCTTGTGGCAAAAGAACAACAAAGAAAGTAACAATTTTAAATCAAATTCTGAATATTTTTCAACCCCATCGATCGCTTAATGGTCTTTCTTCCCCCTTTTTTTCATCTTTCTTTTTTTTTTCTAAGGTATAACTATTTACCGAATACCACACCTACAAAACAAAACGCCCGAGAAAATTCACGAATGCCATTTTAACTTTAGTAACACTGATCTGCAGCTCTTTATACCAAGGAATGGATTGTTCATAATCACCGGTTGTTGAAATCTACGCGTTTTGAAATTTAAGCGTTCTGTTGGCTGTTAGTGTGCAAGATTTACGTTATATTTCCAGATTGTTGAATCGTTTCTTTTTTAAATTCCAGTTAATTTAAAGGTAAGATATCATTAACATTACGAAATAATAGTGCAAAATTTGAACGGTTTATTTATTTATATTTTTTAAGTATTTCACCCCACATTGAAATTAGTATATTTATTGGAAGAGGCTATTTTAGCAAGTTTCGGTAAAATAAACAAACCTACTTTTATATGCTTATTTTATCGGCCCTGTGAATATTTTTTTTTATTGCGAATGTAAGTAATGTTAAAACTAACAACACAGATTTTTTTTTTTTTTTAATTAAAAGAAATGATAAAAAGGTAAATTTCAAGGTGGAAAATGACATTTTCCACTATCAATAAAAGCATAAAATTGTAACCCTAACCCTAACAAGATTAATTGTAAGTATTTTAAGAAATTAGCTTTTAGATAGATTGTTTTAAAGTTTGATTGTATCACAGAATTGCACAAAAACTACTTTTGAAGTCGAAAATAATAACATAAATGAGTAAAAAAGCAAAATAATATATAATTTATTTTTGATACATTTAAAACTATTTTTTTCGGTCAATTTCGATCGCGTATGGCCTGAAACGCTGCTTAACATCCGTGTTTACTAGGTTACCACCCTGTGAAATTACCCCCCCCACACACACACACACACACACCTATATTTAATACTATGAAATTTGCAGAAAATTAATATTATCTTGAAAAAAAAATATTTTCCATTCGAAAGAAAAAACATTAAACAAACTCCTGATGATTTTTTTTTTTAAATTTCAGCTTATGAAAATAATAATGAAAATAATGATTGAAAAACAATGTTTTCATTTTTGCACTGTTAAATCAAGTAGGGATCACTAATTCGGTCACGTGATCAGTTTAGGCCATCTTGAATAAAACTGAAATAAATATTTCCGAACTTTGTTTATCAAAAATCTCGTAAAAAAACAATTAAAGATCGTACAGGGTTGTTACAAAGAAAAACAGTTAATTCAAAGATCAAATTATGATAATTTATAGGTACTGGCAAAATGAGCTTAAAATGCGTTTTTGACCAAATGACTTTAGCCCCCCCCTCCCCATACAGAAAATAATTTACCAAAAATCAGGGAATTATTAGATTTTAATGAAACGTTCAGTGTTTATTTATCAATGAATGATCTTTATAATGCATTATTTATTTTATTTCAAAACTTTCTAATTTTTTTCAGGTCACTTAATTTTTACCCTCCCTCCTGTTATGTTGGGGGAGTAACATTTTTTCGAGTTGGTCTTATACTGTACTAATTACAGTATAAATAATGAGATAAAAGACCCAAGTTATGAATAGAAAGAAAAAAAAATTACGGCGGCTTTTCTATGAGAAAATAAGTAAAAAATAATAAATAATTAATTTTTTGGAGATTTCTTTTTTACTCATTTCGATAATTATTTAATTGGCTATTATTTTATAAAAGAAAAAAATTATACATCGATATTTTTCTGCTTAAAAAGGGGGAGTACATTTTCAATAGCGTTTTTCTTCAAAGCTTATTACTTTTTGCACCTAAAATAAGGTTTGCATTAAATAGATATTTATTTTTAGAACCCTAACCTGCAGGTAGGCCCTTCTCAAATCAATCAGTGCCACTTCCACCCCTTGCTGCCTCCACTCACGCAGCTTCTGGGTGCATACATCAGCAGTGGCGGTGAAGGCATCCACGTGATTATTTAGCTCCCTGTAATTGAGTACGGGACGCACCTTGTTTTTATTGGCCTGCATGACTGCCATAAGGGGAATGAGTCCTTTCGGTGGACCAAGTTCCTTTTCGGGGTACGGCACTAACCAACCGTTATTCAGCCATTCGCTTAATTCAGCATCATATTCCTGGCGTACATCAGCGGGCACTCGGTATTCAAGGATGTTGTTGTTGAGCTGTACGGGCGGGTGACCCTTGACCGAGGCCACCGCTTGACCCACTTCCACGATGCAACCTAGATTTTCTTGTTCTGGTAATATTCCACATGGAAGTCTGGCTCGTTGATGGTGATGGCCATGCATGAGGGTCAGTCAAGTTGAGGAAAGCTCAGTCCCATTACTGGAGACACATACTCCTCCCAACTTCTTAATAATGTCAAATCCTAGCAAAAGGTCAAACCCCAGCAACTTCTCGTCCATAACTAGAACCTCAACATCGATAGGACAACTGTTATTCACGTCAAACTGAATACAACCGACTCCGCAACACCTGAGAGATCTTTCGCCAACAGTGAGAACATCTACTGTTTTCCTCTTCTAGGAACGACAGAGCTGTCTACACTCGAGCGACCGTGAACAGCCTGTGTCCATTAACGCTAAACTCTTCATTCCATCGATCTGTATGGTAATTGCGGGCTGTGCCTCATTCATACGGGACTCAGGGAGCAGACTGGCACTAAAGCCTATTCCCCTAGCCCGTTTCCTGGACAGCTGCACTTGTAACACCGAATTTGGTGTGGTCGCCCTCCGGTGTGTGGTTCTTTACAACCTCTTGCTAAGTGATTGGGCCCATTGCAACAATAGCATGTTATGGTGCTGTGCGGAGTCCGGTGGGAAGCTTCTTGGTCTCATGCTAGAAAATAATCTAACAATTTAGAAAGAAAAAAAAGAAAAAAACGATAGATATATTTTTCTTATTTGCGAGATTTAAGTTTCAATGATGCCCTATTATCAAAACCGAATTAGTGGCGATTTATTTTTTTCTTAATATGTTCTGCCATTAAATTATTTTTCCAAAAATGTAAAAATTATTTATATCCCCCCAAAAAATTACTAAGATCTTTGTACAGGGGATCAATGCGCGAAACAAAAACTAACAAAAAAAATTATTAACCTTTTCAATTTCGTAAACATTTATTTACAATAAAAGTTTGTCTTTTATTACTTCATATACCGAAAGTTTTATTAAAATCGAATAGTTAGTTTATTTTATATGATTTTTAGAAGAATTTCCTGTGATCACCCTTTTTTAGAGCCAGCGAGAAAATGCACATGCCTAAACAAATATGTCAGTTTTGCTCTTCCGTATATTCTAAGAATCACATATTACTATTCAACAATAAAAATTACAAATTCTTTTAAAAATATTAATATAGTGCAGATCGGACCAATTTTTAGTTCACCTGAATTCTAAAATTCATATATTTAAATATCCATGAAAAATTTGATTTTATTACAAAATTTGTGGTTTCTATTTTTTCTGGGTCACCCCATATATAAGTGATCCAAAAAAGAACAGAACCCAAATTATTTGTTTATTTTCCCATTAAACTAACCCTAACCCTAAACCCCACCTAGTTAAAATTCAGTTTTCTTACAAAATTTGTGGGTTCTGTTTTTCTGGGTCACTCTAATTTTCCGACCGATTTGCAAGTTTAGACAGAAAAACAATTAATTCAAAGATCAAATTATCCGATTGGGAAAAATTACTCACCGCTATCTTGAAAAATAAGTAAAATCGTCCATTTATTTACAACACAGTCAATTTCTTTATTGATATTTTTTAGCAGAATTCTGTATCCAAGATTCTTTTACTAAAAAGCTTTCTATTGAAACTTATAAAAATCTTCTGATAGAATTATTCAAACTCTAATCTTTATAGAAAAAAAGTAAAAATCGTTTTTTGTCGGTTCATTTTTTTCATATTTCATAAAATAAAATAGGGTGAGGGAGACCTCTTAAAAAAGTATTTCCTCTAATATATTTTAAGAACAACTCATTTCCAATATATTTTCATCAAAAGGTAAGCAATTATGAAAAAGCCGGTAGTCATAACTTGTTTTTGGCTACTTTAAATTTGAATTGATTTAACGGTCCAAAAATGTAAACATTGTTTTTCATTCATAATTTTCATTATTTCCGTAAGCTGAAAAAAATTTTTAAAAATCACCAGGAGTATTTTTTAATGTTTCTTCTTTCGAAGGGACAAAAACCTTTCAAGATAATATCAACCTTTATGCAAGTTTCATTGTATTAAATATAGGGGTGGGGGTAAATTTCGCAGAGAAAATTGGTGGAATCTACTGTCCAGAAAATAAATTGTAATATTCATGATTGAAAAAAAATTTCCAAAAATCAGGGAATTATCCGATTTTAATGAAATTTTCAGTATTGATTTATCAATTAATGAATTTTATAATGCATCAGTTATTTTATTTCAAAACTTTAATTAGGTATTTCTGCTATGGTAAATTAATATCTAAAATTTATTTATAATATGAGCTGCATCATTATAAGTTTAAAATGTCATATTATTAGATTCTAAAAAAATATTTTCTTTATAACTACTTTACTTTGGTATCAATTACCCATATTTTTTTGGTTAAAACTGTATTGTAAATTTAGCGCCTCCCCCTCCACTTTAAACGAAACAAATATTGATGTATTTTTTTCTTTTATAAAATAATAGCCAAATAAATAATTATTGAAATGAGTAAAAAAAAATCCTCAAAAATTATTTTTTTAGTTATTTTTATTTTATTTTCCAATTTTCTGTACTTATTTACTACCTGAGTAGATTCTTAAAAAAAAATTTTTTTTCTATTCACACATTCGGTCTTTTGTCTTTTTTTTTCATGAATATATACCACACCGATATTTTGCGCCCAAAAACAAGGGGGTTCAATGTTAAGTAACCTGAAAAAAATCAGAAAGTTTTGAAATAAAATAATTGATGCATTATAAAAATCATTCATTGATAAATCAACATTGAAAATTTCATTAAAATCAGATAATTCCCTGATTTTTGGTAATTTTTTTCAAATAGGGGTGTCAAAATTGTATTGAAAAAAAAGCCCCAGATTTTTCGACAAATTGGGTATGCCTACCCTTTAAATAATCCCAGATAGTGCATCAACAACTAGGGTTGCTCATTTTCATGTAACTGCTGATTACAGGGAATTCTTCTAAAAATCATCTAAAATAAACAATCTAATTTAAATAAAATTTGCAGTATATTAAGTAATAAAAGAAGAACTTTTATTGTAAATTAATGTTTACTCAATGGAAAAGGCTAATTATTTTTTTCGTTAGTTTTTGTTTTGCACTTTGATTCACTGTGCAAATTTCTTGTTAAGTTTTTTTCTTTTTTTGTATGAAAATGAATTTTAGATTTTATGAAACATAATTCAATGACGGAACATATGTAAAAATAAATTGATATTAGTACAGTTCTGGTAGTTGGACATCTTCACATTTGAAACTTAAGTCTCATGAATAAGAAAAAAAAAATTATCTATTTTTTTGTTTTTTTATTGTTGTTGTTTTCTAAATCGTTAGTTTATTTTCTAAGGAATTTTATATTAAAAGTTTCAGTTGTCTACTTTTTTTATTATTTTTGTAGGGATTTTTTTAAATTTATAAAATGTAAAATAAATATACTCCTTTTCATTTTATAGCAACATTGTATTTATTCAATTAAGAAAATATCAAAAATACGTAAAAATAATGAGATAGCATAGTATTGTTATAAACCGTATTTGCATGCAAGCGTATGATGGCAAGGAAAAAACAAACACAGATATAAATTTCAAAATTGTATTGAAAAGTAATATGAAAAAAAAAACCAACGAAAAGTTGAAATAAATTCAAGAGAGCAACAGGTTTGAAAATTGATGAATGTTTATAGGTGAATAGCAAGTCCGTAAATGTCAGGATGGGTATCGCACAATTTTTGTGATATTTCTGTTGAATATTAAGTTCGTAAAATGTCCAGCTTGATTGTGGTATTGGTGTGGTGATGTAGGCAGATGGTATTGTGTATGTGGAGGTAGGCGCGGACTGAAGTTCGCCCCTTAAGTTGATGATCGTAGAGAATTGGGGGTTGGGAGGTAGATAAGTTTGTTCACTTGTGGTAGCCCGAATGGGGTTTGTATCAGTCGGTATGTCTGTTGTTGTTGTTGTTGTCGTAGGCAGAATATTGTGTGTGTAGTGGTAGGCACCGTGTCTTAAATAAAAGTCAGTGAGTAGTGATGGGTGTTGGTAGGTGAGTCGAGTCTTGTATTTTAGAGTCGTTGGCTGTTGTATACAGAATCTTGTAGTTTCGGTTATTTTGAAGTCGATCGCTGGTCGTATCGAGTTATGATAGCTAGTATATTTTTGTATCGTCGAATCTTGTAGAAATGTTCGGTAGTTGACTTGTTGATTTGACTGCCTGGTGAGGTCAGGTTTGGGTAGGTTGGGGGTGTGACCCGCCGCTCTTTGATGTGTCCTTCTGTGAGGTAGCGCTCGTCGTGCCTGCGTTCGTGATGGTGCCTTCAGCTCTGACTGCCGGTGCCCTTCAAAGCTGTTCGTTTTATAGAGATCGGCGGTCCCAAGTTGGATCACTTGGAGTTGTTTTCACTTTACCCGGGAATCGCTTTCATTGGATGATATTCGAATTTTATTTACCAATTTTTTATTTTTATTTAATTTTGGGAATTGACTATCAAGCCGGAACTCTGATTTGGAGCCCATGCGCAGATATATGTTAAAATGGTCATTCCGTTTTAGGTAACGACCGAGGGCACTTCCGACTTTATCCGTCCCGTTGACGAGTGTATGTAGTTTGTATTAGTGAATCGGGAGATTTCGACTTTTGCATATACAACAGTATGGTCTTTATAAAAAAAATATTGAAAATAATGTTTCAATTAAAAATTGTCAATTTTTAATATAGGAGGTTAAAAGGGACATAATATTCTATTCACATTTGAATAGTTGCTGCTGTGAATAAGTTCAAATCAGTTCAAATCTATGAAACTATACTAACTACACAATGGCCAAATTAATATTTTGTAAATTATTTAATTCTTCTAACTTAAATATATATCTATACTTTATCGAAAAAAAAAAAAGGTCTCACTTTTTATAATGTTTCTGATAGAATTTTATTGTAAATAATTTTCAACATTCTAATTTTGATTTTCCCAGTTTTTTTGTTTTTTTTGTCAATAATATTAAGAGTCAACAAAGGCATCAACGAAATAGTAATATTAGTAATTTGTTTTTATTTTAGACTAAGAATTATTATATGTATGATTCTCCATAGAAAATTATGTTGCTCTAATTCTTTGTGTTAAGATGCTATAACTATTTCAGCAAAGATTAAGAATTTATCATAACTTTATTTAAAATGCAAAAACATACATTATATGTAACAGAAATTTTTATTTTTTTATTTTTTAATACATAAACTTGGAATTGTTCTTTTATATTAAACATAAAAGAAAACATTTAAAAGATAATTTTCCATTTTTTATTGACGTTTTAAAAGTCCGTAAATTGTCATACCTATCAACAACCATTTTAATCTTTTAGCTTTTAGATAGTTTGAAATATATTTAAATATGTTTGCTGGCAAAATATCCTTTGGTCTATTTTACTTGGACTGGTAAAATAAGCCTAAAAGCAGGTTTGTGTATTTTACTGAAACCGGCTAACTAGCTTATTCGTATTATATTTCATGATGACATTTTTGTTAATGGTAATGAAACATTCTTTTCCCAACATTTTTATTTTTCAGACCAAGTATCCAATAGGCACCCCAGCTGAAAAGAACACTTTTAGCTTTTCACTGTACTCTTCCGACTGTGGTATGAAAGGCATATGGAAAATACATTTTATAAATTGTGTGATACCATTTCTGAACAACATCTTTTTATTTGAATAAACATTAAAAAATATTTTATGAATAAAAATTATTTTCATTTAAATGAATATCTGCATTTCTCTTCTGATTAAATAAAAACTAGTTTAATATAAAAATATGTTTTTAATTTAAAGTTTTATAAAAAATTCCTATTGAATTAACAACAACAACATGAAATAATTAATTTTCTTAATTAAAATTGAAAACTATTTTAGTATAAAAACATGTCTTTGGGTTGTAAATATACATGAACAAACTTTAAAATCTTACAGTGAAATTCTAATGCAAAAAAATTGTCTGTTGTTTGTACATAAACAGCTGGGAGTTTACGGTGAAAAGCAAAATGTGTTCTTTTCAAAACAGCTCCTAGCTGAGGTGCCTATTGGATACTTGGTCTGATTTTTCTAAGTAGATTTTTAAAAATGCCTGTATTTGAGGCTGAAATTCTCCATCCTTTCCCAATTTTCCATGTAAAAAAAACAAATTTTAACCTTGTTTTTATGAGGTTTGATTGAAAAGGTCATAGCCTGACCAAGATACTTCCATGGAATGTGACCAAATGAGTTTGTTTTTTTTTCAACATAGACCTAACCGCCATAATATTACAGGTACTGGTGTTGCAGAGAAGGGATACCATTGGTCAAAATGTCAACAGCAAGTACGACATCATCATATAAAATTTTCAACCCAGCCTCATCTAATCAAATGGATGAAAGTAAGTAGATTTTTAAAATGCAAGTGCAATTAGCACTGAATTCTCTCTCTATATATATGTATGTATCTCTCTCTCTTCCTATCTCTCTCTCTCTCTCTCTCTCTCTCTATATATATATATATATATATATATATTATACTAAAGCTGAGTGAATCAACTTTTGCTTTGTATTGAAAAAATTCAATTTATTTATTGAATGACCTGCATATATATATATATATATATATATATATATATATATATATATATATATGAGGTAGATAAAAGGATAAGTGAGCAAGAAATAAAACAAATCAAGGGTTGAAATGATTTTGTCCGTATTACTCGGACATCGTCAGTCGAAATGATTTTATTAAAGCAAAGTTACATGCGTACATATGATTTGGTGAGGAATGGTGTGAGGGTAGTTTGGAGGATGAAGAGTAGATGTAGGGGAGTGCATAGGTAGGTCAGCAGGGGTATGTTGTTATAGGAGAAGAAGGGGAGGGGAGATTTGAGTGATGTGAGGTCGTTGGTTTAGGTATGCGGAGGAGTAGGGGGGTAATTTTTTTTTTTTTTTTTTTGTGTTTCATGTGTGGTGGCGGTGAGGAACAGTGTTAGGTTACTGGGTGAGTTTGGAGGAGTGGAGTATGGGATGAGGTTTTTGTTTTTTTTGTCAGAGTGTGGGCATTATTTTAGTTTGTATAATTATTTGTTGAATATTGACTTAAATATGTTATTATAATAACTAGGGTAAGTTTATTATTGTATTATTTATTATGCTATGTTATTTATAGGTTATTATATTATGTTAACGTAAGTTTGTATAGTTATTTGTTATGTTTATTTTATTAACCAAGTTTATTATTGTGTTATTTATTATGCTATGTTATTTATAAGTTATTATATTAATGTAAGTTTGTATAATTATTTGTTATGTTTATTCTATTAACCATATTCATGGTGGGTAATTTTGTTCTCACGAATTATTGATTGTGCTATCGATCTGTCTAGATTGAAGAAACCGGGTCTAATATTAAAAGTTTTTGTGTGGGGTATTACAGCGGACTCGCATAGACATCTTAGTTTCTTTTTGTGTATGGGTTTGATAAGTTTAGCTTGAGAGAAATTGAGAGAGTGGTTATGTTCTATCATGTGTGTGAATAGTGCATTTAGTTTGTCATGTATTCTTATCGATCTTTTGTGTTCTCTAACGTGTTGTGTGAGGTCACATTGTGTTTCTCCTACATAACATTTGTTGCAGTTTTTGGTATAAATGCTGGCATTAGGGGCATTGGGAATATTTGGAGCATCTATGCGTGAGGATGAATTGATAAGGTCTTTGATTGTTTGGGAAGTGGTTTGTATGATTAAACTAACAAACCTAGGAATAAGAATCATACAAACCACTTTCCAAACAAAGACCTTATCAATTCATCCTCACGCATAGACGCTCCAAATACTCCCAACGCCCCTAATGCCGGCATTTATACCATCCCCTGCAACAACTGCGACAAATGTTACGTAGGAGAAACACAATATGACCTCACACAATGCGTTAACACAAAAGATCGATAAGAATACATGACAAACTAAATGCACTATTCACACACATGATAGAACATAACCACTCTCTCAATTTCTCTCAAGCTAAACTTATCAAACTCATACACAAAAAGAAACTAAGATGTCTATGCGAGTCCGCTGTAATACCCCACACAAAAACTTTTAATATTAGACCCGGTTTCTTCAATCTAGACAGATCGATAGCACAATCGATAATTCGTGAGAACAAAATTACCCACCATGAATATGGTTAATAGAATAAACATAACAAATAATTATACAAACTTACATTAATATAATAACTTATAAATAACATAGCATAATAAATAACACAGTAATAAACTTGGTTAATAAAATAAACATAACAAATAACTATACAAACTTACGTTAACATAATATAATAACCTATAAATAACGTAGCATAATAAATAATACAATAATAAAATTACCCTAGTTATTATAATAACATATTTAAGTCAATATTCAACAAATAATTATACAAACTAAAACAATGCCCAGACTCTGACAAAAAAATTTTTTTTTAAATAACCTCATCCCATACTCCACTCCTCCAAACTCACCCAGTAACCTAATGCTGTTCCTCACTGCCGCCACACATGAAACACAAAAAAAAAATTCCCCCTCCCTACTCCTCCGCATACCTAAACCAACGACCTCACATCACTCAAATCTCCCCTCCCCTTCTTCTCCTATAACAACATACTCACCCCTGCTGACCTACCTATGCACTCCCCTACATCTACTCTTCATCCTCCAAACTACCCTCACACCACCCCGCACCAAATCATATGTACGCACGTAACTTTTAATAAAATCATTTCGACTGATGATGTCCAAGTAATACGGACAAAATCATTTCAACCCTTGATTTGTTTTGAGTTGTTCATTTCTTACTCACTTATCCTTTTATCTACCTCATATTGTCGGATTCTAAACTCATCCATCCTATCTTCATATATATATATATATATATATATATATATATATATAATCTATGAATAATGGATTTTTATAAACTGTTTAAGATAACTGCTTCATTAATTTGTCCTTTTCATCATTTTTTCAGATTGTTTTTTTACTGTAAACAACATGAAGACTGTATTGAAATGTGAAATTTGTGGATCAGCAGCTCCCTGTGAGTCGCATCCAGAAATGTATATAAAAACACAAACTGAAGAGAAACAATTTAATTGTGAAATCTGTGGACGTGCTTTTTCCCGGAATAATTACCTCAAAAGACACTTGTTAATACACACTGGAGAGAAACCATTTCAATGCAAAATCTGTGGAACTGCGTTTTCCCAGAAAGCAAATCTCAAAGTCCACATGCTAACCCATACTGGAGAGAAACCATTTCATTGTAAAATTTGTGAAGCTGCATTCCCCCGTAATTCACAACTCGAAGCACACATGTCAAAGCACACAGGAGAGAAACCATTTCATTGTGAAATCTGTGGATATAAATTTCCCCAGAATTATCAACTCAAAAGACATATGTTTATACACACTGGTGAAAAGCCATTTCATTGTGAAATCTGTGGAGCTACATTTCCCCACAAAACAAGTCTGAAAAGTCATATTTCAATACACACCGGCGAGAAACCATATAACTGTGAAGTTTGTGGAGCTAGATTTTCTGTTAAATCAAGTCTCAAAAGACATATGTTAACACACACTGGAGAGAGACCATTCCAGTGTAAGATCTGTGGAGCAACATTTCCTGTCAATTCAAGACTCAAAAGTCATATTTCAATACACACTGGAGAGAAACCATATAATTGTGAAGTCTGTGAAGCTAGATTTTCTGGGAAATCAAGTCTTAAAAGACATGCTTTAATACACACTGGAGAAAAAAAATTCAAGTGTCAAATCTGTGGCCGCAGATTTTCTGATAATTCAAATCTCAAAGGACATATGTTAACACATACTAGGGAGAAATCATATAATTGTATAATCTGTGGAGCTACATATTCTTTCAGTCAAAGTCTCAGAAGACACATGTCCACACACTCTGGAGAAAAACCATTCATGTGTCAAATTTGTGGATATAATTTTTTAGAGAATTCAAAGCTCAAAAGACATATGTTAACACACTCTGGAGAGAAACCATATAATTGTGAAGTCTGTGAAGCTAGATTTTCTGGGAAATCAAGTCTCAAAAGACATGTTTTAATACATACTGGAGAAAAACCATTCAAGTGTCAAATTTGTGGACATCATTTTTCCGAGAATTCAAAGCTCAAAGGACATATGTTAACACACTCTGGAGAGAAACTACATAATTGTGAAATCTGTGGGGTTAAGTTTTATTACAAGTCAAGTCTCAAAACTCACATGCTTACACACACTGGAGAAAAAACATTCAATTGTGAAATCTGTGGGGCTACATTATCCTGTAATACAACTCTCAAACGACATATGTTAACACACACAGGTGAGAAACCATTTCGTTGTGAAATCTGTGGAGCTTCATTTTCCTATAGTTCGCGTCTCAAAACACACATGTCCACACACACTGGAGAGAAACCATATCATTGTGGAATCTGTGGACGTAAGTTTTCTGATAATTCAAATCTTAAAAGACACAAAAATACGCACACTGGTGTGAAACCATTCCATTGTGTGATATGTGGAGCTTCATTTTCTCTAAATGCAAATCTTAGATCACATACGTTAGTACACACTGGAGAGAAACCATTTCATTGCGAAATCTGTGATCGTACATTTTCTTTTCAATCAAATCTTAAAAGACACATATCAACACACACTGGTACGTAAACCAGATATTGTCATCTGGAATAAACATAAAAAAACTGCTCTCATTATTGATGTAGCTGTCCCAAATGATTATGGCCTCAAAAAAAAATTACAAAATCATTGAAATAAATAAATATCATACCTGTTGTGATAGGGCCAACTTGGTTGATGAAGCAAAACTTGAAACAATACCTTAAAACAGTACCAGGTAAACCAAGCTGCTATGAAGTACAAATAGCAGTTATCAAAGGAACATGCTCCATCCTAAAACGATCCTTAGGATACAAGTACTATTTATAAAGGAATCAAGTGCTAGCCCCAGGCAGGGGTCTCTTGGCTTTTAGAAATTGTTAAAAGAAAATAAAACAAAAAAAGTAGGTAAACCTATTATTGTGAAACATGTGGAGCAATATCTTCACAGATTTTTACATTTAAAAAAAAACACATTAGCACAGATTAGAGACAAATGATATCATTATGTAATCTGTAGAGTTGTATTTTCTAAGAAATCAGATCTCAAAATAATCTTTCTCCTTTATTAAAACTGAACTTTATAGTCACAAATTTTAATGAAACTTCAATGACTTGGATTTACATAAGAAGTGATTATTTTCCTTGATTGTTGTCGTAAAAGTTTCCTTAGTTATAAAAAATTTAACAATAAGTGTGGACATGTGTTATATACCCCTTTATGTTGGATATATAATGGTGAGAGAGAGACAGATGAGAAAATAGGATGAGATGAAGGGCTATTACTTATTACTCTTCTGCTAATTTGTTGGTTGCCATATTCTTCTGTTCTAGTGGATTCCTTTGTTGGTGTTGATTCTACTACTTTCTTTGTTGGGCTGGTCATTTCTTGTTTAAATGAATCAATAAAGCAAGACTTGTTTTTCTTTTACGCTTTTATTTAAAACAACTCAGCCCATATTCAACTGCGTGGAGAGTGCAACTCTGAGAGACGTCTGCTCTCAGCTAGTGACTGCTCACAGCTGAACTAAATTATCTCAGAGTGGTTAAGTCAGATTTTGAAATCCTCAGAGCTATATTTTCTCAGAATTCAAATCTCAAAATAAACTGAAGAAAATACAATTCTCCTGTATTAAAATTGAACCATAATAGTCACAAAGTTTAATGAAACTTTAGTGGTTTAGAAACACATAAGAAGTGATTATTCTCCTTATATTTATGAATACTTCATACCATTATTACCATATACCACTGCAAGCAAATTATTATTATTATGGTCAAATTTGTAATGGTATGATTTTAAAAAAATGATTGCAATCACAAATTTAAAAATTAATCAAATTTACTTGTTGGGTAATTCTATATCAAATCATCCTGAAAAAAGTAAAATTGTCACCCACTCTCTTTAATTTTCTGAAATTTTGTCCAGGTAAGGACTATGTTATAGTAAGACAATCCCCAAAATATGAGATACAAGGGGAATGTGTTTTTTCTATATCATTTCAAATATATCCCCCCCCCCAACATAATCTTGATTATTTCTATTGCACACTGACTGTTATTTTGCTCCATATAGACTTTATTCAATGGCTGAATGGAAACACTTAAAAACATAAGAGGGCAAAATTTTAGCTGACGTTGTAGCTTCAGTTCTGAGCAAAAACCAAATTATCTTTTTCATACAAATGTTCAATAATAATAGAAAAAGAATTGTCATTGATGCAGTGTAACATAGAGATTTTTCTACCTATTGATCTTACTATGAAAACATCAGAAATCATTAAGAACTTAAAATTGGTTAATTTAAGACTTTTTGGTTGCATTTTTGGATTCCTTGGGCCAAAAAGCATAAACCAATTTTTAGGAGTAGGGAAGCTCTAAAATTCATTTTACAGACAAAAATAGATTACAAAAAGTCATTAGTTTTTGTACACCTCCTCCCCACAATTTGGAGAGCTAAAAATTGACATACTAAGCTCAAATTTTGGGGATTGTCTTAATTTAAAAATAGTACACACCTGGATAAAATTTCAGAAAAATTGAAGCGGGAGGGTAACATGGCCTGGATGATTTGACATGGAATTACTCTGTTGCATTTTTGTGTGAACATGCCCTTGTATTTGTCTTTTATATTATGTAAATGTTGTGTCTCAAAACATAATGTAAACTATATAGATTCTTATTTTTCCAGGACCGGTTTAGCTCAAATGTAAATAATTGACTAGTATAACAATGTGTAAAACCAGTTTAGGGGTGGATTTAGCTCAGCCGGTAGAGCATTAGCCTAGGAATTGCAAGGTTCTAGGTTTGATACTGGTCCCTGCCAACTCAGCGCATGAGTAGCACAGCTTGGGTAATCTGATCTGTGCAGTATAGCATCTGGGAGCTAATGGTAGTTGTAGCACTCCACCTCAGCAAAAATAATCTCTCTGATCTTCCACAAGTGAAAAGGGGATTGACTCACTAGCTGTTTGGCTTATACTGACAATAGCCCAATCCACAGACTTTACTTTTAATTGTTATAATAAAAATAAATTTTCCACTGCTTGCTTTGTTTTTTTAAATTTTTTTTTTGTTCTTTTTGTCCATATTTTTGTTATATGTCTTGCATGTGTTTATCTTTCTTTCTGTTTCATTCAGTCTTAGTATATCACACACACACACACACACACACACACACATATATGTATATATTTATTATATTCTATACATTACTGGCAGATTATTACTGTCAGTTTCATCAGATAAATCGCCTTGGAAGAGACATCTAAATAAATATCTGTTATAAACCACTTCTTGCTTATTTCACCATGTGTATTTCTTTTATGTTCGTGAAGTTAACATAATGTTCGGAAAGATTTTTCTTTTAAGGTGGTTGATCGTCCGTTGTTACTATTTCAGTCCAAGATCTTAATAAAAATTTATTTCTGTGTGGACAAACTCTGAATATTTCTGATTTCATATTCATATATATATATATATATATATATATATATATATATATATATATATATATACAGGGGCGGCATAAGTAACGCCCTTTTTAATTTCATAACTTATAATGTATATTTTCTTTATTATTTTCTTTTAATAAATTTGCTAAATCTTCATTTTATCAATTTTGTTAATATAATATATTAATCCATTAACCTGTAGCAATACATTCATGTTCGTAAAAATAAAGGTTAATCAAAAAGGCTTTAATTTTGTTCCACTTAAACAAAGGGCGTTACTTATGCCACACCCTGTGTGTGTGTGTGTGTGTGTGTGTGTGTGTGTGTGTGTGTGTGTGAATATATATATATATATACTTTCAAAGAAAGAAAAACTTAAACCCTCATTTGGCCATTATAAATTTATTTCGACCAGAACTCAATATGAGTCTAGTCTTATCAGATAGCCTATTTCATAAAGACTGAGAAAAACTAGAATAGAGAAAATATTTTTTTCTTTTCTTTTTCTTTTATTAGACCAGTGAAAACTCTTCTCTTTGAACGCACCCACATAAAACCTTATACATGATGACAATAATAACAACAACTGAAAACCAATCAAATATATATATATAAAATATTATATATAGTAAAGAATTTTTTTTAATTTTAAATTTTTCTTTAAAAAAAGAAAAGTCTTTTTAGAACAAAATTATTTTTACTAGACTCTTTCAAAGTCTGAAATGAATAAATGTAAAAATCTTAAGAAATTCAAAAATTAAAACAAACTAAGATTAACAGGTCTTCTTCTTTTTTGAAATTCTGTCTAGAAATGATGTGGTTAAATATTATAACTAATTCTGTCTGTTGGGTTTACAGTTTATATGTGATTTAGGTTATATTAGAGATTATATATATATATATATATATATATATAAAAAGTCAATAAGGTATAATTTATACATCCACTCCTAAAAAATGTTCATCTATCAATCTATTCCCACACTTATAATTTATCGCCAATTTTTAAAAAGTCTAATGTATATATCAGATTACACTCCCCAAATTACTTCATTATGTGATAGCGTTTAATGTAATTAAATAATGCCTTCTAGCACCCATATGATGAAAAGGGTTGGGGTTTGCTGTAAGGGCAATAGGATTGGGACAATCATATAGGTGCTAGGGCTTGATGTGACCAGCTGATTGATCAGAGGAGGCCTCTCCGACCGATCGTCTAGCTCAAGAAAGGGCCAAAGTGGAATATTGCAAGTCATGGACTGCTCAACCACCTGGGTTCTATCCTTAAGCATGATGGGTCACCACCCACGGCCAACAGAGGTGCAGTCAATGCATTTTAACACCACAGCCAACAGGCTGGCCTTCTTTCGAATGGACAAAAAATTTCAAGATAATAATAACCTTTATGGAAGTTTCATTGTGTTAAATATAGGGGGGTTAAATTTAATGTTGGAGGTACCTACAGGGTGCCCCATACTTGGGATCTTATGTCTTACTCTACCTGTAATGAACGGGTCGGCTAAATACTTATATATCTTATAGTTTAATAAATACTAAATATATCTAAAATATCATTTGAAAAAAATGTAACCCTTAACTTGTGAGTGGTTTGAAACAATTTTATTTTTCTAAAAGCTCGTTCTTCCCTGCTTGTTGAGTTTAACTCAAGAATGGTAGAAAATGTATTCATTTCATTGATTCTCTTTTTTATTCTATTAAAAAGTATCAATAAAAAGAAGCCAAGAATTTAAAATTTGAATTTCATCACGGGTAGAAGGAAAAACAAGGTCCCAAATATGGGGCATCCAGTAGGTACCTCCAATTTTCCCTGTGAAATCCCCACCCCCTATATTTAACACAATGAAACTTCCATAAAGGTTAATATTATCTTGAAAACAGACTAAAAAAAAAAATTCAAAATATTTTTTTTTTAATTTTTACATTTAATTTTCAAATTTTCGGTATTCTACCAAAAATCGCCCCTTTAATTGTTTTTTCTTCTATTCACACCTAAGAATCAGAAAAATTGTTAATAAAATAATTGAGGCATTATAACATTCATTCATTGATAAATCATCACTGAAAATTTCATTAAAATCTCATAATTCCCTAATTTTGAATAATGTTTTTCAATCAGAAGGGTTAAATTGATTTTGTAAAATACATCGGACCATATGACCTTTAGGCACCCCTTTTGCTTTGCTGATTCATAAGTACATTTTTTCATTTACACCGTCAACATCCGGTTGTTTGTTAACAGATGATTTTTTAGAGTTTTTTTTAATTATAAAAGTAACACCTAACCCTAACAAACATCTGGATGTTGACGGTGTAAATAAAAAAAAAATGTACTTATGAATCAGCAAAGCAAAAGGGGTGCCTAAAGCTCATATGATCCAATACATCTATGACGTCAAAAATTGTTTGTACCTATAAAAAAAATGGCATTCAACAGGTATGCTCAATTTCGCGCACCTGCTGACAAGGGGGATCGCAGGAAATTCTTCTAAAAATCATATAAAATAAACTAACTCTCCGATTTTAATAAAACTTTCGGTATATGAAGTAATAAAAGATAAACTTTTATTGTAAATAAATGCTTACTAAATTGAAAAGACTAATACATTTTTTCGTTAGTTTTTGTTTTGCGCATTGATCCCCCGTACAAAGATCTTTGTAATTTTTTTTTTTTTTTTTTTTTTTTGCTGCTGCTGCTGCTGGTGGTGGTGCGATAACTATGTCAACAAAAGATTAAGAATTTACGGAAATTTACTTTAAAATGCAAAAATTTAGGTTTTATTTAACAGAAATTTGTTTTTTTTTTTTATTTAACACATAAACTTGGAATTGTTCTTTATATCAAACGTAAAAGAAAACATTGAAAAGGTAATTTTCCATTTTTCTATTGACGTTTTAAAATATATTTTTTAACAATTTGCGTGCGTATGAAAAGAGCGTGTTTTGAGCAACCCAAGAATTCAAGGAGGAATTCTTGTGGCAAAAGAACAACAAAGAATGTAACAATTTTAAATCAAATTCTAAATATTTTTCAACCCTATCGATCGATTAATGTTCTTTTTTCCCCTTTTTTTAATCTTTTTTTTCCTAAGGTATAACTATTTACCGAATACCACACCTACAAAACAAAACGCCCGAGAAAATTCACGAATGCCATTTTAACTTAAGTAACACTGATTTGCGGCTCTTTATACCAAGGAACGGATTGTTTATAATCACCGGTTGTTGAAATTTACGCGTTTTGTTGGCTGTTTGTCTGCAAGATTTACGTTATATTTCCAGATTGTTGAATTATTTCTTTTTTAAATTCCAGATAATTTAAAGGTAAGATATCATTAACATTACGAAATAATAGTACAAAATTTGATTATATTTCACCCCACATTGAAATTAGTATTGGCAGAGGCTATTTAGCAAGTTTCGGTAAAATATACAAACCTAGTTTTATATGCTTTTTCTATCGGTCCTGTAAATATTTTTTCTATTGCGAATGGAAGTAATGATAAAAATAACAACACAGATTTAACACAAAAGTTTATTTATATTCATTTGTATTTATATTTTGTGAAGGATCTGGATAAAGATACAAAAAAATTCTTTTAATGAAAAATATGGATAGATATGATGGTTAATAACTTTGTGATCAAAGGCGTATTTTACAAATTCCATTAAAAAAATAAAAGGTAGGGGTAAATTTGTCTATCATGATTTTTTCCAAAGTGAAAAAATGGCATTTTCCACTATCAATTGTTAAAATATAAAACCCTTATGGACCACCAATTTGCCCTGTGAAATTTATCCCCACCTCTATATTTAACACAATGAAACTAGCATAAAGCTTAATATTATCTTGAAAATTTTTTGTCCATTCGAAAGAAGAAACATTTAAAAGAAACTCGTGATTATTTTTTTTTTAAATTTCGGCTTACGGAAATAATGCAAGTTATAAACGAAAATCAATGTTTACATTTTCGTACCGTTAAATCAAGTGAAATTTAACGTAGCCAAAAACAAGTTATGACTAGAAGCTTTAAAAACAAAACCTATGAAAAATCAATTAATAGTCCGATTTTGCCGAAAATTTTCATAATTATTTACCTTTTGATGAAAATATGTCGGAAATGGGTTGTTCCTTAAATATATTAGAGGAAATACTTTTTTACGAGGTCCCGCCTCCCTATTTTATATTATGTAGGAATGTGCAAAACACGCTCTTTTTATACGCGCGAAAATTGTTAAAAATATTTTTAAAACGTCAATAAAAAATTGAAAATTAACTTTTTAATGTTTTTTTACGTAATATAAAGAACAATTCCAAGTTTATGTGTTATAAAAAAGAAAAAAACACATTTCTGTTACATAAAACCTAAATTTTTGCATTTAAAAATAAATTCCCGTAAATTCTTAATCTTTGTTGACATAATTATTGCATCTTGACGTGTGCACTATTTTTTATATGGATGATCGTAAGTATAATAATTTCTTTTCTGAAGCAAAAACAAATTACTAATTTAGCATTTTCTTGATGTCTCACGATTTAACTTATTGACCTCAACTACCCAGCGCTGCAACAAAAAAACAAAAACAACAACTACAGAGTTTTCCTCAAAAACCAAAGCAGATATTATTTCCGTTAGATCCATCCATTAATAAGAATGACGACAATTTGTAATTCAAACATTATTTTCAAAATTTAAAAAAATAAAAACCGAAATATGTTATGTCATTATTTTTAGCTAGATATTTTTTATACAATATTTTTTTGATTTATAAATACGATTTTGATATCCGCTAAACAGAAGTATTTATTTTACATTTTATACATTTTTTAAAATCCTGAAAAAAAAAAAAAAAAAAAAACAAGTAGACAATAGGAACTTTTAATATAAAATTCTTTAGAAAATAATCTAACAATTTAGGGGGAAAAAAGATACATATAGTGATGTGCAGAGAAGTGCAAAGGGAGGTAATTTATATATTTTTTTAAATTTCTTAATTTTAAAACAATTACCAAAAATCAGGGAATTGTCCGATTTTAATGAAATTTTCACCAAATTATTTTCCCACGACTTAATTTTATAAGGATTAGTTTATTTTATGAAGAAACTTGAAAAAATACTTTTTTATAAATTCAGAATGTGTGTGTGGGGGGGGGGGTTAACCTTTGACCATTTGAAGAAAAAAAATCCCGGTCCCTAATTTTTACATTTCTTGAAAGATCATATCCTGAAGAATATATAGAAAATAAAAAAATAAAAAATATAAATTCAATAACCTAAAAAAGTGATTTTAAAATTTAAAATTCATTTTCTTAAAACTCAAAAAATAAATAATGTAGCAAGTTTTTTTTTCATAGTATTAAAAAAAAATGTAGTTTTCTTTAAATTGATGCAAAAAAAAATTATTCTATCTAAGTTAAACTGAGTTTTTCACTACCTTAAAAATTTCAAGGTCCATTATATATGTGCAAGATTATTATGGACTAACTAGCAATTTTAACCAAAGATAGCCCAGAATTTTATCTTTGAAAAAATCTAAGTTAAAAACCATGCATAACCTGGCAAATATTTTAAAAAGAATTAAAACGATTTTTTTAAAAATCGTCAATTTAAATTATGGAAGCCTAAAAGAGCCATTTATCTTGCTCTCTGACCACGTGATTTTTGAACGAATTCAACGCATCTCACAAGCTATTATAATTCATTCATAAAGGAAGACTTTATTTCAAAAAGTACATTGTTCTTTTATTTATTTATTTATTTATTTATTACATTCCTTTCAAAAATAGTAAACTGGAAATTAATACCTAATCTAATTAAAATAAAAAAAATTAAATTATTGAACACTGAAATTAAACTGAATGTTCTTAAAAATATATTTTACACGAATATTTATTGTTATACTGACACTAACTAGTAAACATTTTTGTTGTTATATTTTAAAAAAAAAAAAAAAAAAAACAAACAAACAAACAAACAAAACAACTACAACAAATAACACTTTAACACTAACTATTAAACATTTTTGTAGTTATAATAAATAACAAAAAAAACAAACAAACAAACAACCACAAACAAATAACACTTAAAGTCTTGTTTAAATTTTGGCTGTTTTCATGTAAATTTTCATTTCGCGTTAACAGAAATTATGGCAAATGAATTCTTTTTGTTAATGAAATTATTCGCTATTGAAATTTTTAAAGTTTCCTAATATCGTTTATTCTGTAATTGGTCAGTCTGGAATTTTTTTCCGGTGCTAAAAACCATAATTTTTATTAATTAACAGTATTATTAAAAAAATTGTGGCTTCTGTTTTTTCGGCAAAATATAACTTATACATAAAGTTTAAACAGCGATTTTTTTTAAATATGTTTCGTCATTAAATTTTCATTCAAGAAATGTAAAATTAATTTTCCTCAAAAAAAAAAAACTAAACATTTCTTCGTGTTGTTTTTACAAAAAAAAAAAAAACAAAAAAAAAAAATACCTACCACTTTATCTTTACTTTAAATTAAAATTTAAAGTAAAGATTTATTTCAAATATAAGATCTTAATTCTTGATATACCGATCATTTCATTAAATTCGATTATTATTTTAATTTTGCTGATTCTTTTTTTAAATTGTTGTGCTTAACAAATAAATTTTGTTCATGATTTAAACATTTTCCGTTTTAAAGTAAAAAAAAAAATGAAAACAAAAAAATGATTTTACGTGTTTGTTTTTTTGTTTTTTTAACACTTAGCGCTTTTTTCTTAAACTAAAAATTAATCTTTACTTTTAATCATAATTGACGCAATACTTTTAAAATTCATTATTCAACAATGTTTAACCGAAGTTCAAATCTGGGTATTTGAAACATACGAAATAGAATTATGTCACTCTAAATGATATTGGGCCTCCATATCTTTTTCACCTATCGTAAAAAAAAAAAAACAGGAGAGTTCTAATCTTTAGAGACAGGCGTTCTTGCCAATCTCTGCACATCCTAGATACATATTTTTTCTTATTTACGATATTTAAGTTTCAATGTTTAAGATGCCCTATTACCAAAACCGAATTAGTTGCGATTTAGTTGGGTTTTTTTTTACATATGTTCGCGTCGTTAAATTATCTTTCCAAAAATGTAAAAATTATTTATACCCCCCCCCCCCAAAAAAAAAGATCTTCGTACGGGGGATCAATGCACGAAACAAAAACTAACGAAAAAAATTATTAGCCTTTTCAATTTAGTAAACATTTATTTACAATAAAAGGTCGTCTTTAATTACTTCATATACCGAAAGTTTTATTAAAATCGGATAGTTAGTTTATTTTATATGATTTTTAAAAGAATTTCCTGTGATCACTTTTTTTTAGAGCCAGCGAGAAAATGCACATCCCTAATATTATGAAATATAAAAAATGAACCGACAAAAAACAATTTTTAACCTTTTTCTATAAAGATAAGAGTCTGAATAATTATATCAGAAGATTTTTATCAGTTTTCGATGCGAGAGCTTTTTAGTAAAAGAACCATGAATACATAATTCTGTTAAAAAAATATCAATAAAGAAACTGACCCTGTTGTAAAATAAACGGACTATTTTACTTATTTTTCAAGATAACGGTGAGTAATTTTTCCCTAATCGGATAATTTGATCTTTGAATTAACTTTTTTGTGGGGGGGGATTGTTTTGTTTTTTGTAACAACTCTGTACGTTATTTCTTTTTTGCAAGATTTTTTTTAAAAATAAGTTCAAAAAATATTTACGTTTCTTCCTTCAATATGGCCTAAACTGGTCATGTGACGTATTTTGGTGGTACCTTGTAACCCTAAGATGAATTCTTGTCAAAGTACCATTTTAAGAAATTAGCTTTTATATAAATTGTTTTAAAGTTTGTATCACAGAATTACACAACTACTTTTTAAGCAATTACCTTTTAGATAATCCCAGATTGCTCATCAACAACTAGGGTTGCTCATTTTCACACACCTGCTGATAAAGGGGATCACAGGAAATTCTTCTAAAAATCAACTAAAAATAAATTAAATATCCGATTTTAATAAAACTTTCTGTATATGAAGTAATAAAAGACGGACTTTTATTGTAAATAAATGTTTACTAAATTGAAAAGGCTAATTATTTTTTTTTTTTTTGTTAAATTTGTTTCATGCAAATTTCTTGGTAAGTTTTTTTTTTTTTTTGTATGAAAATGAATTTTATATTTTGGAAAGATAATTTAATGATGGAACATATTATTTTTTTAAATCGATATTAGTATGGTTTTGGTAGTAGGACATCTTAACATTTAAACTTAAGTCTCGTAAATAAGAAAAAAATATTTATCCTTTTTTTTTCTTTTTTTTGGGGGGGGGGGGTTCTAAATCGTTCTTTTATTTTCTAAGGAATTTTATATTAAAAGTTCCAATTGTCTACTTTTTTATTATTTTTGTAGGGATATTTTTTTAAATTTATAAAATAAATACTCCCTTTCATAGTATAGCAAAATTGTATTTATTTAATTAAAGTAAATATTGTATTAAAAATATGTAGCGAAAAAATAATGAGATAACATAATACAGTCTTTATAAAAAAAATATTGAAAATAATGTTTGAATTAAAAATTGTTTTTTTATTATAGAGGTTAAAAGAGACATAATATTCTATTCACATTTGAACAGTTGCTGCTGCAAATAAGTTCAAATCCAAGAAACTATACTAACTACACAATGGCCAAATTAATATTTTGTAAATTAGTATTTCATTCTCCTAACTTAAATATATATTTATACTTTCTCAGAAATATTATTTCTGATAGAATTTTATTGTAATTTTTAACATACTAATATTGATTTTCCCAGCTCTTTTTTTGTTTTTTCAATAATATTAAGAGTTGACGTAGGCATCAACAAAATGGTAATATTAGTAATTTGTTTTTGTTTTAGACTAAGAATTATTACATGTATGATTCTCCATAGAAAATTATGAATAGAGAAGCATGTTTTAGTCAAATAAAACTTTACAAATGGGCTAAATATGGTTATGATTTAATACAACAGCTATGAGAATGTTTTGAATTCTAATTATTAGATATATTTTTGAATTTCCAATCCTTGTCCAAAGAAGATCTTATTGAGAGTTAGGCTTTTGAATATTATATCTCAAGTTCATGGTATTCAACAATGATTTTACTATAAAATGCATTGGAAATGATTTTACTATAAAAATGCATTGAACATGATTTTAATATAAGAATGTATTGGACAATCATGTTACTATTAAAAAAAATGCATTGAACATGATTTTCTAACAGTTTTTTTTCTTTAACCGGAGTCCATTCACTTGACACCAGTAATTCTTTCGTTCAATGGTCGGTCTGCCACTGAGGATAATCTTTTTCTTCTCTCCTTCCTTCACTCAACAAAATCCTAGCAGTTCAACAAATTTTTCCTCTCTTGTGTCATACGTCACTGCTTTCATCACAAAACTCAAAAACATGACTGCACTGCGCGTTAAAAACAGGCCTTAAATAGTGACATTAACAACCGACATATGGGTCCATCGCTCAGTATAGTGATTTACATGCATTAGGCCATGACTCACACTCAGAAGGATGTGAGTTCAATCTCCCCTGATCTCATTCTACATGCCAAACACAGTCGTGCATGCTTTGAACCACTACATGCATGGTTTCTTTTGCCGCAGATTTTCATACAAAAATGTATTAGACAATGATTTTACTATAAAAATACATTGGACAATGATTTTATTGTAAAAGTTTATGGGGCATTATGAGTCAAAAATAGAGTCCATGGAGTGGAAGTGCTCTGGCTCTCCAGTAAAGAAAAAATCTGGATACAGCAGCCAGTAAAGAAGGTCATGCTGACAGTCTTCTATATTATTTCCTTGTAAAATGTGCATCTGTAAACAGAGCTTCCTATTGAAAAAAATCAATTTATTTATTGAATGACCCTTATATATATATATATATATATATATATATATATATATATATATAAAATCTATGAATAATGGATTTTTATAAACTGTTTAAGATTATAACTGCTTCATTAATTTGTCCTTTTCATCATTTTTTCAGCTTGTTTGTTTTACTGTAAACAACATGAAGACTGTATACAAAAACAAAAGATCCCTGAACTGTGAAATTTGTGGATCAGCAGCTCCCTGTGAGTCGCATCCAGAAATGTATATAAAAACACAAACTGAAGAGAAACAATTTAATTGTGAAATCTGTGGACGTACTTTTTCCCAGAATTATCACCTCAAAAGACACTTGTTAATACACACTGGAGAGAAACCATTTCAATGCAAAATCTGTGGAACTGCGTTTTCCCAGAATTCAAGTCTCAAAGTCCACATGGTAACCCACACTGGAGAGAAACCATTTCATTGTAAAATTTGTGAAGCGGCATTCCTCCGTAATTCACAACTCAAAGCACACATGTCAAAACACACAGGAGAGAAACCATTTCATTGTGAAATCTGTGGAGCTACATTTCCCCACAATTCAAGTCTCAAAAGTCATATGTTAACACACACTGGAGAGAGACCATTCCAGTCTGTGGAGCAACATTTCCTGTCAATTCAAGACTCAAAAGTCATATTTCAATACACACTGGAGAGAAACCATATAATTGTGAAGTCTGTGAAGCTAGATTTTCTGGGAAATCAAGTCTTAAAAGACATGTTTTAATACACACTGGAGAAAAAAAATTCAAGTGTCAAATCTGTGGCCGCAGATTTTCTGAGAATTCAAAACTCAAAGGACATATGTTATCACATACTGGGGAGAAATCATATAATTGTATAATCTGTGGGGCTACATATTCTTACAGTACAAGTCTCAGAAGACACATGTCCACACACACTGGAGAAAAACCATTCAAGTGTCAAATTTGTGGACATAATTTTTCCGAGAATTCAAAGCTCAAAGGACATATGTTAACACACTCTGGAGAGAAACTATATAATTGTGAAATCTGTGGGGTTAAATTTCATTACAAGTCAGGTCTCAAAACTCACATGCTTACACACACTGGAGAAAAACCATTCAATTGTGAAATCTGTGGGGCTACATTTTCCAGGAATACAACTCTCAAACGACACATGTTAACACACACAGGTGAGAAACCATTTCATTGTGAAATTTGTGGAGCTTCATTTTCCTATAGTTCACGTCTCAAAACACACATGTCCACACACACTGGAGAGAAACCATATCATTGTGGAATCTGTGGACGTACATTTTCTGATAATTCAAATCTTAAAAGACACAAAAATACGCACACTGGTGAGAAACCATTCATTGTACGATATGTGGAGCTTCATTTTCTCTAAATACAAATCTCATATCACATATGTTAGTACACACTGGAGAGAAACCATTTCATTGTGAAACCTGTGATCGTAAATTTTCTATTAAATCAAATCTTAAAAGACACATGTCAACACACACTGGTAAGTAAACCAGGCATTGTCATTAAACCAGATATTGTCATCTGGAATAAACATAAAAACTGCTTTCATCATTGATGTAGCTGTCCCAACTGATTATGGCCTCAGTAGAGCTGAATGGGAAAAAATTACAAAATATCAAGACCTCAAGTGTTCATAAATCATATACACATGCACATACACACACATATATGTGAAGAAAAAATGGAAATGAATCCGACAATATGTAATATAGTGAAAAATTGAAAAAACACAAGTTCATAAAACGAGTGATGTTTATTTCACCAACGCTGCATTGTTTTGATCTCTTTCAATTGATCTTCATCAGGGCTTTTGTTAATTTGTGGAAAAATAAATTTATCACAGAGAATAAGAAGACTGCGAGAGACTTTTGCTTTGTAGGTCAATCTATTTAAAAAATGTTGAATGAAAAACTAGCATTCTTTGGATGTTTGAAATTATGGGAAATGCTAAGACAAGGGTTGTAAAGTGACATAGATGCTCCCTTACGTTGGGTATGTGTGTGTGTGTGTATATATATATGTATATATTTATTATATTGTATACATTACTGGCAGATTATTATTGTCGGTTTCAAGGTATCATATGCCTTTCGTCAGATAAATTTCCTTGGAAGTGACATCTAAATAAATATCTGTTATAAACCGCTTCTCGCTTATGTTCTTTCACCATGTGTATTTCTCATGTGCTCGTGATGTTAACATAATTTTCAGAAAGATTTTTCTTTTAAGGTGGTTGATCGTCCGTGAGCAAGATACACAACATCACACATGAAAACGTCCACGATTTGCATGCGCATGTTGTCACAGAGCAATTTGGAAGAGAGAACAGACGAAGTACGCTGATGCAAATCTGAATCTCTGCTGATTAACCAATCGGCTGCCTTGCCGTAACCTATGAAATGAGTGTGTCGGAGGCTTGGGCAGTCGATCGTGAACCGTCTTGGAAGTCTGTTCATTTGAAGGTTTCGCTGCTCTGTTCGAGAAGTTTTCACTGCCCTGCTCGTGCGAAGGTTTACTTACTTTACTTATTGAATAGCAAGTTTGTTCCTCATTATTTTAAGGTACTGACCTAAGTATAAAATTCCAATAAAAAAAATTGTAAGAGATAAAATCTTGAAAATTCATAGCCTGACATGGCTTAAGGGGTATATAAAAAATCATTATTGAAATCTTATCAAAAAATTTTTGGCGTGGATAATGAGGAAATTTTGAGGGTGTTATCTGATATATACATTTGACTTTTTAAAAATTGGAGATAAGTTATAAGTGTGGAAATAGATTGATAGATGACAATTTTTTGGAGTGGATGACCTAAGTGGACTACTTCTGGAATATGCTGTAGGTATTTCTTGAGGTAAAGTGAACACTAGATTTGCTTCCTGGAAGATTGGACCTCTGAATCAAGCAAGATGGCTAACTTTAGCTATCAGGTTAATGTGCCTATGGACCAGAAGTGCATATCCACCAAAACTCTCTGATAAATTACGCAAAATTGTCCAATTTGTCATACAAGTATATGCAGTTAGGGACAATAATTTCTATAACCAACAATTGCATATCTTTAATATGATCCAGAGAGTAAAGCAACAGTCAACTGAAATCCATATCCATACCTTTTGCTCACACCAAAAAATGTCCATCTATCAATCTATTCCCACAATTATAACTTATCTCCAATTTTTAAAAAGTCCAATGTATGTATCAGATAACACCCCCCAAATTTCCTTATTATCCATGCCAAAATTTTTTAAATAAGCGTTCAATAATGATTTATTGCCCAGTGCCTGAGGCTCCCCACTTAAGGGGGAATGCCGACGGGATAAAAGCGATTTTTGCACCCGCCACCCATGAGCTTCTGTTTGTGGATGGTCCCATTAATAGGGCCTTGTGCTTAAACCATACATGTGGGGTACATGGTAAATATCAAGTAAGTAAAGTCGTCGGGGTGGCCTAAAGTCAGTATCAGCCAAACACCTACCATCAGCTCTTTACTTTACCACATAGATCCTTGTGCTACTCATACATGGAGTTAACAAGGCGGTATCAAACTAGGAACCTTGTGGTCTCTTGCCGAACGCTCTACAGATTGAGCTATTCCAAGACTTCCACCCATCAGGAGCAGCCAGGCAGACTCAAAGGGCCATAACTCAAATTGTCCTTTTCTCTTAAAATTTTTACAATTTTTCAATAGAACGGTGAGTAATTTTTTTCCCAATCAGATAATTTGATCTTTAAATTAACTGTTTTTCTTTGTAACAACTCTTTATGTTCGTTATTTCTTTTTTGCAAATTTAAAAAAAAAGTTAAAAAATATTTACGTTTCTTCCTTCAATATGGCCTAAACTGATCACGTGACCTATTTTGGTGGTACCTATGTCTCTCGTTAGATATTTAATCAACGAATAATTTTAATTTGTATGAATATGTGGAATTTTCATCCTACAAATAAACACATGTTAGTTGGTTGGTTGGTTGGTTGGTTGGATTTTTACACTATGTTAACCCTTGGGTTAATTTATACTGAAATCATGTTTGTTTTTTTAAACTCATTTTATGATGGACTAACAGGTATTACCACTCTGGTAAGTGGAACAGGGAATAATGGCAATGAAAGGGTATCAATCCCGCCCCTCTGGAGTTCCAGAATTGGAACCTTGCCACTAGATGCAGTTTAACGTCATACCCAGGACATTAAGACCCTCAGCCATTGCCTTTTAGCACATATGTGATAAAAAAAGATGGAGGTCTGCCATAAGAGCAATACAGTAGGGACAATCATATAGATGCTAGGGCTTGATGTGACCAATCAGTTGATTGAACGGGCTTTTTCGAATACTTTGGTGAAAATTGGATAATATAAAATTATTTTATCAGTTTTTCTCTTAGAAAAAATATTCAAATTTTCATTTCATTTAATTTTCGATTTTAAAAATTAATACCAAAACCATTAAAAATGAATAAAAACTTGAAAAAATTTAATATTAAAAAATAGTAAATTTTAATATTAAAGTTTTTAAAGATTTTATTCATTTTAATAGTAAATTTTGGCTAAAAAAAGTGTGTCCGTTACAACCAGCCATATATAGATATATAATCGTAAGAGGGTAATAATATGTAATTTTTCTGTCTAAATTGCGGCCTAAAAATTACCCTTTCGCATGTAATACGGATAGGTTTATTTATTTTTTAAGATAACGATGTAATTTTTCCCAATCGGATGATTTGATCTTTGAATTAACTGTTTTTCTTTGTAACAACCCTGTACAATCTTTAATGGTTTTTTACAAGATTTTTTATAAACAAAGTTCGGAAATATTTATTTCCGTTTTATTCAAGATGGCCTAAACTAGGTACTGGCAAAATGAGCCTAAAATGCGTTTTTGACAAAATGACTTTAGAAATAATTATTTTAGAAAATAATTTACCAAAAATCAGGGAATTATCAGATTCTAATGAAATTTTCAGTGTTTATTTATCAATGAATGATCTTTATAATGCATTATTTATTTTATTTCAAAACTTTCTCATTTTTTTCAGGTCACTTAATTTTGACCCCCCCCCCTTATGTTGGGGGCGTAACATTTTTTCGAGTTGGTCTTATACTGTACTAATTACAGTATAAATAAAGAGATGAGACCGAAGTTATGAATAGAAACAAAAAAAAAATTCTACGGTGGCTTTTCTATGAGAAAATAAGTACCGAAAATTGAAAAAATGTAAAAAAATAATAAATAATTAATTTTTTGATGATTTCTTTTTTACTCATTTCGATAATTATTTAATTGGCTATTATCTTATAAAAGAAAAAATTATACATTGATATTTTTTCTGCTTCAAAAAGGGGGGGGGGCATTTTCAATCGAGTTTTTCTTCAAAACTTATTATTTTCGTCTAAAAAAATAAGGTTTGCATTAAGTAGATATTTATTTCTAGAACTTAAAAATATAACATTTTAAACTTAACATCATGCTTTTCACATTTTAAATGAATTTTATATATCAATTTTTCATAGCAAAAATACTAAATTAAAGTTTTGAAATAAAATAACTGATGCATTATAAAATTCATTAATTGATAAATCAATACTGAAAATTTCATTAAAATCGGATAATTACCTGATGTTTGGTAATTTTTTTGCAAGCACGAATGTTAAATTAAAACAAGCACGTAAAACCATTGAAAATAGACAGAATGGCGGATCGCGTCGAAATTGACCAAAACAAATCGTTTTAAATCTATTAAAAATAAACTGCATATGTAATGATATTTTTCTTTTTTTAATGATGGTCATTATGTTACTACTTATCGATTTAGACTAAGTTTGACTTTAAATAATAGATTTAATTATGTTTAATTCAATTTTAAAACTCGTAGCAGACGATTTTATTGCTAGTACCTAGCCTAAGCAGATCACGTGACCTTTTTGGTGATACCTAATATATATATATATATATATATATATATATATATATATATAACCATTACATAACGATGTGTCTCCTAGATCAATTACACACTGTTCTGTTGTATTGACAATGCACACTGAGTCTTTAAAAACAGGGAACGAATTCTTTATTTACACCGATTATTTTTCCGAAACCGCTTTATTTTCAGAACGTTCACTCTATTATCTTTAAAGTTCCGAATCATTTGAAGGTAAAATATTATTAAATGCTTATTTATTAATCTAGCGAATTACTCTAGAGATTGACAAATAAATCTCAACTCAAGTAATTGTGCGAAATTTAAACAGTTGCTTTATTTTAATGAAAAGGTTCAGATTCGAGCTAAAAGATATATTTACTAAATGTATATTTTTAGCTTGAATCTTACTTATAGAGGTGTGCAAAACGCGGGCTTTTAATACGCACGGAGATTGTTAAAAAATATTTTAAAACGTCAATAAAAAATGGAAAATTAACTTTTTAATGTTTTATTTTACGTTTACTATAAAGAACAATTCCAAGTTTATGTGTTATAAAAAAGAAAAAACAAATTTCTCTTACATAAAACCTAAATTTTTGCATTTAAAAGTAAATTTCCGTAAAATACCGCCATTTCTTAATCTTTGTTGACAAAATTATCGCATCTTGACGTGTGCACTATTTTTGTATGGAGAATTATACGTAATATGTTTTCAAACAAATAAAATAATAAATTTCTTCAAACACTGTTTGAGTTCTACAAAGTATAATTATACTAGCGTCACGGATTTGAACCTATTATCGCTGAAGCAAAAAAAATAACAACAACAACAATACCCAAAATCCAGATTTTTTTTATATCCCTTAGCCTAGGGATATGCAAAATCTCGCTGGCTCTATAAAAGGGTGATCACAGGAAATTCTTCTAAAAATCATATAAGATGAACTAACTCTCCGATTTTAATAAAACTTTCGGTATATGAAGTAACAAAAGACGAACTTTTATTGTAAATAAATGTTTACTATTATTCCTAATTTTAGGAAAAAATATCATGAATAAAAGACGTATAATTTATTTAAAATTTTAGATATTCTAAAAAAGGGTCAATTTTTATTGATTTTTTAAAAAATAGAAAGTTATAAAATTTATTTACTAAAATGTAAAAATATAAAATCTATCTGATTTTAATTAAATTCCATATCTCTCATTGTGGAGTGTTCTGAAATTTCCAAAATAGAATTGGCAAAATAAAATGGCATTCAAGTAGATATGCTAGATTCATATCTTTGTGAATTCTTGTGGCAAGAGAACAACAAAGAAAGTAACACGTTCAGTCAAATTCTTAATAATATAGTTTATTCATAGTAAAGCATTTTGGTAATTTCCTATAACTCCAACATAAAAAGGGGAACCACTCTGAATGAATTTTATCTTTTAACTAATCTACCCATTATTTTCCTATTAAACTAACAATAAATCTTAACCCTAAACCCTAACCCTAACCCTGTATTCTTTTTTCCTAGTAGATCAATAAATAAATAAATAATTTATCAGTTAATCAGAGTTGTTCCCCTTTTTTATGTTGGAGTTATAGGAAATAACCAGCATTTTTTTCAAACCCCTCTATTGCTTAATGGCCTTATTTTTAAGGTATAATAATTTACTGAACACTGCTCCAACAAAACAAAACAAACCAAAAGTGAAACAGTAGAGAAAGTTCAAGAATGCCAAAAAACTTTCATATCTATGAATTATAGGATTAATTCATTATTTTCTTTATCTCTTTTTTTTTTTTTCTTTTTTGCAGCCTGCTTCTTCACCATGAACATACACAAAGATGAAAGAACTTTATACTGTGAAATTTGTGGATTAGCAGCTCGTTCTAAGGCACATCTAGAAACGCATATAAGAACACACACTGGAGAGAAACCATTTCATTGTAAAATTTGTAGATGTAGATTTTCACAGAATTCAAATCTCAAAAGACACATGTTGATACACACTGGAGAGAAACCATTTCATTGTAAAATCTGTGATGCTGCATTTCCCCGTAATTCACAACTCGAAGTACACATGTCAACACACACTGGAGAGAAACCATTTCATTGTGAAATCTGTGGACATACATTTCCCCAGAATTATCATCTCAAAAGACATATGTTTACACACACTGGTGAGAAGCCATTTCATTGTGAAATCTGTGGAGCTACATTTCCTCACAATTCAAGTCTCAAAAGTCATATTTCAATACACACTGGAGAGAAACCATATAATTGTGAAATCTGTGGAGCTATATTTTCTGTTAAATCAAGTCTCAAAAGACATATGTTAACACACACTGGAGAGAAACCATTCCAGTGTAAAATCTGTGGACATTCCTTTTCTGAGAATTCAAGACTCAAAGGGCACATATTAACACACACTGGGGAGAAACCATATAACTGTAATATCTGCGGACGTACATTTTCTTACAATTCAAGTCTCAATAGACACATGTCAAAACACACTGCTTCACAACAAGGTATGTAAATATCCCCACTAGAAAATCTGCGGAAGGATGTGGCTAGACAGACCACAGTACATCTGGGAACATGAACCACCACTGATAACATCAAACAGGAAGGTGACTCTGTACTATAATAGTATAATGTTTACTTTTGAGATTTACAAATGCTGGACATTTTGATGTAGAATTTCAATGCTATTTGTATGTATATTTTAATTTTTAAATATCTTCGACTATACATCAAATCTTTATGATTTTCTGCACAAAACGTAATAACCAGTGATATCTAACAACAAAAAATAATCTATTAGTACAATATTTTGGCCAAAAGAAAAAACACTTTATATGCATATATATATATATATATATATATATATATATATATAAGATATAAATATTCATACAAAACCGCCAGGAGACTAAAGCTATTAAGTAAAAAGTGCTCAATACCTAAGTAGAGAAAATAATAAAGATAAATCTAATGAGTCAGACGAACCTACTAAAAGTTTTGCTTAATGCTCTTCAGGGCTAAGATCTGGTTTGGTTCTGGTTTGTTTTGTTTTACGGCATATCAACCTCAGTGGGTCATTTAATGCCAATAAAGTTTTGAAATAAATCAATTCTTGGATAATACAATTTTTTTATAAATACATTTTTCTATTTACCCATAGATGGGACCCTAACAGGTACTACCACTCCGGGTCAGAGTGGACTAGGGAGCAATGGTTATGAAGGGGTGCTCCACATTCACCAAACCTCCAAAACTGGAACCTCACCATCAGATAGAGTTTAACGTCATTCCCAGGACATGTAGACCCGCAGCCACCGCCTTCTAGCACCCATATGATAAAAAGGGGTTGGGGCTTGCCATGTAGGTGCTAGGGCTTGACATGGCCAGCCAATTGATCGGAGGGGGCCTCTCCGACCGCACGTCTAGCCCAAGAAAAGCCTAAAGTGGAATATTGCAAGTCATGAACTGCTCAGCCACCTGGGTTCTATCCTTAAGCATCATGGGTCACCACCCACGGCCAACAGGTGGCCTGATTGGGGGAGTCTTACCCCTCTGCAGAGGTACAGTCAGTGCATTCTAACGCCCCAGCTGACAGGGCGGGGCTAAGATCTAAGATTTATATATATATATATATATATATATATATATATATATATATTTACTTTGTTCTATAATAAAGATATTTAGGCAGGTAGATATATAAAAGACAAGGCCATCACACCAGATATTCTCATTTGGAATAAACATGAAAAGACTGCACTCATTATTGATGTATCTGTCCCAAATGATTATGGCCTCAATAGAACCAGGGGTGAAAATAATCACAAAATACCAGGGACTTAAGAATGACCTAAAAACATCTTGGTCATTGAAAGAAATCAATATCATACCAGTTGTGGTACATGAAACTGGGTTAGTCAAACAAAACTTTGAAAAATACCTTGACTCAAAACCTTGTAAACCAAGCTGCTACAAAGTGCAAATAGCAGGTATAAAAGGAATTTCCTCCATCTTAAAATGAGCCCTTGGATATAAATACAATACATAAAGTAATCAAATGTTAGCCCAGGAAGGGACCCTGTTGGATTAGCTCGGTACCTCGGTGAGCCCCTAACAGAATTAACGAGACACAAATAAAATTATAAGGTGAAGGCATGCATACAAGTTACCATGTTTATAATATATTCTAATTCAGTTCTAATTTTCCCTCACTAAGGGATGTCTTCTGTAAAAGTTCTTAGTGGTTTATGCTCCCTCACTGAAAGGGCTTGGTCAGTAGTTCCTTAATGGTTGACATCAGGAGCCTTGAACTAAGAGGTTCTTTCAGTAGCTTAACCCAGGTTGGACTAACTGAATACTTCTAACCCATTAAGGAGGTTAATCATTCAACTTCCTGTCCCCTGACACAGTGGCATTCCACTAAATCCAACAGCCTCTTGGTCTCTAAAAAAAAAAGGTAATCCGTAACTATTTTCTCGTAAATTCCTACCATGAAATAAACTGAACCCTCATTTTATGTCCGTGTTTTTGCAATAAATGTTTTATTTTTCTTGCACCCTTTTGTTGTTGTTATTTCTTTTCTTTTTTTTTTTGGCTTTGGTACTCTAAAATAAAAACATCAGATTTTAATCATCGTCGACAAAAAAACAAAATTACGGTCATAAAGGGGGATCCAATTTATGGCAAAATTTTCAAAAAATTAATTTCTCAAAACATATGTTAACATGCACAAATGAGAAATGATTTCATTGTGAAATCATTGGACTTGTATTTTCCAATAATTAAAATCTGAAAAGTTAAGACGCGAAAATAAGCGCTTCCAGCCACCTCACCCATAACCAGCAAACTTTCTAAGGAATTGTATCAGCATACTACAGAAGGCTGTCACAATAGCATACTACAGAAGGCTGAAGAATGAGAAACGACCTGACGAAGCATTTTAACAACATTCCAACCAGTGACCAGAATACCCCTGTTATCACCACTTCTCCAATGAACAGTATTTAACCTCACAGATAAGTCTTGTAGCAAATGCCAATAAAATTTGCAACAAATTCTTGTATTATTTGTCAATACATGTATTAAATTTCCATTGTGTGTTTGTCTTCTTTCGTCTGAACAATTTGCCTACAACTGGGAGATTTAAGAGGCTCCCCCCTTTAAACCCATAATTCCTCTTAGTATTTTCCAATAATTACAATCTTAAAAGTTACATGTTCACACATACTAAAAAGAAATCATTCTATTGTAAGAGGGAGAGTAAAAAATTATCCACATTTCCACCATAACACCTATATATTAAGACACGTGTTCCTAAATCTCTCATCACTTATCATCCGGCAACACCCTCAGGTTAAAAATGAATCCGTCCAAGATGCAATGTAAAAATGTAAATCAAGATTATCTGGTGTTGCTTATCCACCAAATTCTTATTTTATATGAGTGCCATTACTTCAGCTAAATAATGGACCATTCCATTTTTATCATAAAGAAAGAAAGGACATGCTACACAAAAAAATAAGAAAGAAAGAAAGCAGGAGAAAAACAGAGGGTGTGAGAATGCAAAAACAATAATGTTAATATGTTTTAATCAATTATGAAAAGAAGAAAAGAAAGAAAAAACAAGTCAGGGTGAGTTAGTGAGAGAGTTAAATCAAAATTATTATACTTTTTACCTATGTAAAAGTAAGTAAACATATCAAATGTTATAATAATTAATTTATTATACTGTGGTAAATCCACAGGTCTTGCTAGTATCTTTATTATTGTCACACTGCATTTTGCATCCATGTGCTTATAGTTGGCATTGTTTGTGGTCACGTGATCAAAGTTTAAGACTGATCGCACCATTTTGCTTGCTTTCTTTACAGCATAAACACGTCTTCTGCACTAGTAGTATGCATCAAGTAAGTGACCCAATTTCTTTGGTTGGAAGGAGGGTTAGGGGTTGAAATGCATCAGAGGCTTTTAGTACAATGCAGGGACTGTGCACTAACACATAGAAGTGTGTATGAGTGGATAGAGAAATTTAAAAGTATCCAGACATGAGTGACACACAAAGAGGGGCAGGATGCCCATCAACCTCCACCACTGATGAGAAGATATGGTCTTTTTTGCTGGGCACCATATATTTTCCCTGATAGGCATTTAAATTTGGATGAAGAAGACCCAACAAACAAATGAAGATACAAACATATATTCATAAAAATACAATTTGCAAACTTAATGGCGTTGCGGCCAGACTTATTTGCTGTGATCCATCTTGGTTCTGGGAGAGACTGGATAATGCTGTGATGGTCAACACTACAAGTCACCTAGACAGATTCAATTTAGGCGCCAATCTATATATTGCCTGATTAGCCAACTGCTGCTAAGGGCAGATAATTAATTCCTTATTTTTCCAATAAAGATTCAACAAACTTGAGAGATGGTAATGGCGAACTGGTGAGTTATCATTGATGAGGCAGCTTGTTCTCTGCAGATTAGTCATGGTTCTGCCTATCAAATCATTCATGATTAATTCAGCTTCCATAAAACAAGAGTGCAGATAATTTTGGACTCTCCCTCATATAATCTGTAGAGTTACATAATTCACATCTCAAAACACACACATCAACACTCCTCTTGGGAGCACAGTATCAGTAGTAAGAGAGACTACACAGCTCAAATCCTTAGCAGCAGAGATCGTTGACAATTTTAACGACCAACATAGACTACCCCCCAACTTTTGGTGAATGAATATAGCACCAGACACGACAACGAATGAGCCTACAACAGAATTCTTTACCCCAAAAGAACTTTACAAAAAGTGTCAAGACTTGTTACTTTATATATATATGTGACTTAAGACTGCTGAAGCATTGAGTTTTAGCAGACCTTTTGCACCGCACAAAAATAAACCCACTTTTAAACACAATACGTGTCATTTCTTTATTACTTTCTTATGACAGAAAATTTCTATTAGATGACATGTATAATTCCATTATTAGGAGCAAAAGTTCAAATCACCCTGTGTGTATTTATTTCATTTAGTTTCATACTGCCATATCTTATTATAATGGAGATTGTGTGTTTTTCTGTAACCGAAACTATATTACTACTCAAATCACAATTCCCTTAGTTATTGACATCACATTCTCCATGATTTTATTTTTATTTTAACCTCAATTATTAATAAAATTGTTTAACATTATTAATACTGTTAACCATATCTACTTACTAACAACATGCAATTATATTTATATATACAACAAAATAGCGGTTTACAGTGTGAACGGGAAGGATCATTTGCATATTGATATTAAAAATGTTATTTTAATAAATATGTGCTTAGTATTATTGATTTCTAATTGTTTAGTTTTATTTTAATGAATATAAGCAAAAATCTCTTCAATAAATCTTAAAAGAAATCCATTAACAAGAAAAAATACTGTCATTTTATTCTTTACTTCCTCTTTTAACTAAATACTTAAATAAAAAAAAACAATGAAAGACGAGAGTGATGGAAGAGTAAGTTTCAGTTGTTCTGTTTTGCGATTATACCCCCTCTGTTTTAAATCTTTTTATCTGCATTCTTATTTAGTTTCATTAGCGTTTCTAATTTAATATAATATTTCATTACATTTAAACTTAAATACTTGCACCCGGAGGGTGCATATATTTGCTAGTGATATTAATGTTGTATACTCATTTGAAGGGGTATATAAATGGGGAGAAGAAAGGAGATGGGTTCTTACTGGTTCTGCTTCATTGCTGCCATCTTCTTCTACTGGGTTGATTCCTTTCTTCTGCTGGGCTGGGCTATCTGTGCTCATTTCTTGGTTGTAATAATTAAGAAAGACTTAATTGTTTTCAAGACATCTTTATTCTTTATTAAAAAGGGTTTTAAACCATGCAGTGAGAAGTTGGAATCTTGGGAGCAAACAACCCTCGCGTCTGCTCCTTTCTATTAATGGGCAAAATCTAACTAACTAAACTTTCATTCTCACGTTTTCCCTTTGATGGAATCCGGGGTTGGGGTCAACCTAACAATAATATAACCCCACCAAATTTGAATTTCAACAAATTTTAATTCAAAATCTAAGTACACTTAAATTATGAATTATGTAACATTAATACTCATTTAAAGTCTGGTTTTAGATGGGGTTTATCTCTAATTTTTTAATTTTTGTGTTTATATATATATATATCAAAATCCCAATAAATATTAAATTCTTTCCAGCATAAGTCTATTTAGAGTTCATAAATAGATTCCTAGTGAAGTTCTGGCCCATAAAAATATGTGCATTATATGGTTCATCATATCTTTTGACAAATTTGCAATGTTCAATCCAAATATCCACAAAATAGACAATTTAACTAACTGTGCACCCCCATACAAACAAAATAAAATAAAGTCAACTATGGTAGCCCAAAAATGATAAAAAAGAACTAACACTTAATATTCTGCCTGGCTGTACACAGCATCAATTATTGTGGTTAGAAGAGTTAAAGTTGGTTTGAAACCATAGCAGAAATAAAAATATAAATAGCAGATATTTGCCATTGGTAGTATTTATGGGCAATGTCATAATTAACAGGGATAAAGGTGTTTTATTTTATGTCATTTTTTATTTTCTAGTTGAAGATTTGTCAATCATCTATGTATTAATACTCTTGCTCCTTAATCTTCTGACCATTATCATTTCACAACACCCACTGGTTAAAAATGAGACCATCCAAATCATCCAAGATGAAGCCTGCACCCCAAGTTAAACAGATACCTCCATATTGGTTGGTTGGCTGGCTGGTTGGTTGGTTTTTACAACATGTCAATCCTTGGGTTGTTTTATTTTAAGATGTTTTTGTTTTATTCATTATTGTTGGGTATTAAATATTTTTAAACACATTTTTTTAAAAACTTATTTTTTAATCTATTTAACCCATAGATGGGACCCTAACAGGTACTACCACTCCAGGCCAAAGTGAACCTGTGAGTATTGACAATGAAAATGAAGGGGTAATTCTAGCAAATGAAATGTAATTCCTTTTGTCGTCAGCACAGTTTCTACCAACCGAGCACGTTACTCTCACTTCCTGACACTCCAAATACAGCAGTCGTCGAATTTCACTTCTGGTCAAACAAACTTGCTTTTTTTTCTCTGTCACAGTATCAGCCACTCATTTCTCTCACAGATTTCTTTTTTTAGTAATACCTTTGAATGTCTTGCAGGAGAGTCCACATGGCGTAGTGGCTAACCTGCTGGACGGTGACATTGTAATAAGCAAGTCTGAATGCCAGTTATGCTATTACATTCACTTTATCCTACAATGATAGCTTTGGCATTAAATAACCCACAAAGTTTGATATGCTATTACACAAAGTAACCAAAACCAATGTCTTATAATAAGGAATGTGTGCCAAACATCTAATTCCATATTGAACATGGTGTTTCACAAAAATTTGTACCATTTTGTAATCTAATAATGAAGAAGACAACAAACAAGTGAAGATTAAAACATATAAAATATATGTTAAGTATCTGGCAGCCATCCTTAGTTCCAGATGTAGTGAATAAGTAAGCAAGCCAATAAGTATCCTGTGTTATAGTATTCTTTGTAAGTCCGTTGTACGAGTGTCAATGACATAAGTTTAGAATCAGGCCTCTATTAATACAGCAGCAGCAGCAGCAGCACTGCCTGTGATTGGACAATAGGAATCTTTCTCGGGTCACGTGTTAGTCAACGAGTCTATAAGTAGAAGTGACCATTTGCCCCATGCCTTATATCACCAAAATTGCAACAATATATTTCATAAACGTACAAATTGCAAAATTAATGGCGTTTGCTGCAGACTTATCTGCTGAGTCCTTTAAGTTTTGGGAGAGACTGGATTTAGACGTCTTGCTGCCATGTGCTCAATACGACAAGGGACTAGTTGTGGAAATCAATTTGGGCACCAATCTATGGTATTGGATGAATCACCTCCTGGTGCCAAGGGCAGATAATTAATCGCAAATTTTTCCAATACAGCATGTATAGAAACAACTCAAAATTCTATATAATTTTTTATTTTTTGGATTGTTGTCCTCATTTTTATTGTGGTATGTAAAATCACAATACTTCAGACACTGTATCTTTTGGCCTTCCTCAAGTGTTTTCTGTGTATTTGGGCATAGCAGTTACCCAACCTGGTAAATTATTTTTAATAGTTTGGCTGTTGATCAAACAAGTGTTGAAGAGCTTTTGAAAATCTTATTCAAATAATATCAAATAAATAATGATGTCATTGTTTTTGCATACCAGTCATTCCAATATGCATCATGATCATTTTAAAAAATTTGAGGACAGCATTCCAAAAAATTGTGATACTATGATGGAAGGAGAACATGGTCAGAATAAATAAATAAACAAATGAATAAAAATAGAATATGTTAAAACCCAGGCATAGGTAAATGGGTGGGTGGTTGTCCTTTTGAGAACACAAAGAGACCAGTACGGCCACCATGAAGTAAGCCACTTAGTAATAATATCTTTAGGCATTAGGTGTTAAAAGCAAAAAGGCTATTTTCATGAGGAAATCACTTTTGAAAAAATTAATGGTCAAAGTATTGGAGACGTTAAGTCTGGAAAGAGGAGTAACTGCTTTAGTTTTAAGGGATAATATTGTCTAAAAGTCGGCGTTGAATTTAAGTGTGACCATCTGTGTGGTCCAGCAGCAGATGGGTGGTGGGGGAGAATTTTACATAAATTCAGCTAAGCTCCAGCCCTTAGTCAGTTAGAACCTGGGCCGTTGAGGTGTGAAGGTCGCCGGTAGAGGAAGCCGATAGACAGCTATTGAGATAGATCACTAAGTATCACAGACCCCTTCTTCCATCCGTGTCTTGTTTTCAAACTTTGTAGTTGTTGTTTTGTTTTTAATCCTTGTGAACCTGTCTCTGACTCGTGCCCTTCAAATCGGCCAGCACAGAACATCACATTTGGGTCCAGATATTGTGTATTGAAGGTGCAAGAGTGCAGAACAGGTCTTCTCACAAAATCAAAATGATACACATCAAGCCTCATCTAAAAAATTCAGACAAATAATATAAAAATTCTATGTTTAATATTTTTTCTTTTCAGGTATAGAAATGCCATTCACATGAAAATAAAAGACATTTACCATTAAACACAGAATTCTTAATTGTTTCTATACATGATGTTAAAATTTTAAATCATTTGAACAAAAATTGACCAAGTTAATAAATTTTCTGAAACAATGTTAATATCATTTGAGCATACAGTTATAGGATACAAAAACTGCCACAGTGCCTACAAAAATGCATCAACTGAAATGTTATGTAGAAGAATAGGTATATGTTCAAACTTTAAAATGATGTAAACATCATTGACAATAAACAATAAACGTTTCTGCAATTTCTAAATAATTTGAAAAAACAAAATAAAAAAAAAAAATTGTATATCTGAACTTCTTGAAAAGAAAAGAAATCCACACTAGCCTGGTTTATATAAGACTTTTTATTATATACATACATACTTTATTTCCTGATAAGGTTCAACTTCGAAATGGGGTTATCTATGTTCAATGTAAAGTAATGACTCCATAAAATACATTGTTTAGCTGATACTGAATTGCAAATTAATCCCCAAAACTGCAGTTTTAAGTCCAATATATATTTTTCTATACACTTTAAGACTTACAGGAAAAATCTTAATGAACAGACGATACAAAGAAAACATTTCTCTTCAGTGTGTTAACATGTGCTGTTTAAGATGTGTATTCTGGGAAAATGTAGTTTCACAAATTACACAATGAAATGGTTTTTCTCCAGTGTGTGTTAACATGTGTCTTCTGAGATTTGAATTCTGGGAAAATGTAGTTCCACACATTTCACAATGAAATGGTTTCTCACCAGTGTGTGTTAACATGTGCAGTTTCAGATTTGAATTTCTGGGAAACATAGCTCCACAGATTTCACAGTGAAATGGTTTCTCTCCAGTGTGTGTTACTATGTGCCTTTTGAGATCTGTATTCTGGGAAAATGTTGTTCCACAGATTTCACAATGAAATGGTTTCTCCCCAGTGTGCGTTAACCTGTGTCTTTTCAATATTGCATTTTGGGAAAATGTAGCTCCACAAATTTCACAATGAAATGGTTTTTCTCCAGTGTGTGTTCTTATATGTCTTTCAAGAGCAGATTCACATCGAGCTGCTAATCCACAAATTTCACAATGTAAAGGTTTTTCTTTTTCATGATTATTCATAATGTTCTTTATAGTAAAGATGGAAACTGAAAATGAGGAAAAAAATAGTATATAAGTAAAAGCAAATTATTCATATAATAGGAGTTAACAATGAAGATGGGGACAATAGTCCGAATAACGCAGATAATACTAATCTTCAAGCCTCATCTCAAACATTCAGAGAAATAATAGGAGTTAGTTTTCTTTTCTTCTTTAAATATTCATACTTTTGCATTATTTGTACTAGCAAATATATGCACCCTCCGGGTGCAAGTATTTAAGTTTTAATGTAATAAAATGTTATATTAAATTAAAAAGGCTAATGAAACTAAATAAGAATGCAGATAAAAAGATTTTAAACAGGGGTGGGGGTATAATCGAAAAATAGAACACCTGAAACTTACTCTTTCATCTCGTCTTTCATTGCTAAATTTTCCTAATTTAACTATTCAGTTAAAATAGGAAGTAAAGAATAAAATTACAATTATGTCTTCTTGTCAATGAATTTCTTTTAAGATGTATCCACAAGACTTTTGCTCATATTCATTAAGTTAAAACCAAATAATTAGAAATCAATAATACTAAACACATATTTATTAAAATCAATATGCAAATTAGCCTTCCCGTTCACACTGTAAACCACTATTTTGTTGTATATATAAATACAATTGCATGTTATTCGAATGTAGATATGACCAATAGTAATAATAATCCAAAATAATTTTATTCATAATTGGGGTTTAGATAAAAAATAAAATCAAAGTGAATGTGACGTCAATAACTAAGGAATTGTGACTTGAGTAATGTTTTAGTTTCGGTTACAGACAAACAAACACACAATCTCCATTATAATAAGATTTTTCAGGCTGTTGTCCTAATATTTAGTGTTACATAAACAATATTTCAGCCCTTCTTCAAATGTTTCTTGTCAAGCTCTGGAACCTTCTCATCAAAGACACATGATGCAACAGATATAGAGATTTAGTTAATATAGTTCTAAGTTACAATCATCTGTAGGTTGCAGGTTCAATCCTGACCACAGGTGATAATAACATGAAATACTTAACATAGCTTAACACTTGTACCTGGTTATGGTTAGTCAAATGAGAACAGTTTACCTCAGTGGATAAAATAAAGGGTTCAGTTCGAAGTTCTGAGAAGGCTCCCAACTACATGAAGACTTCCAAGTTTGAAGAGAAGGTTCCCGAGTTCGACAAGGAGCACCCGAAGAAGGCCAGAGAGCCGAACATGGTGTATATAACAATAGAGATGAGAACAACAGTCTGAAAAATCCAAATTATACAGATATCATGCCTCACCTCAAAAATTCAGACAAAAAGTATTCATACTTTTTGTAGCAGTTCCCTGGTAATATTTTCTGGTGATGTATTGATGACACGAAGACGACTGATGTTGAACGTAGAATATTTTATTTACTTCCAAACACCATGAAATACTGAAATAAAATGGGGTATAAAACAATTAATAATTTACAAAAGGGGTCTTTAACAAATGCCAGTAACTTCACGGGAAAATTGGAAAGAAACATACCTGTGCGCCGTACCAGTACCGAGAACTAACTAAAAGACTAAAGTTCTAATTTAAGGACGATATTTTTCACACAACCTTTTTGCTGCATCAGCCAGGCGGAAGTCCCTATTTTGCCCTAAGGAAACCTGTTGATATTCCCACAATGCAATTCAGGCTCGGTTGGTCCCTATTATCAGACCCTAACAGAGTTGTTTCCCTTACACTGTCCAAATTTAAGGGTATATTTTTAGGGTAAAAAATAAATCTATCTAACATTAGGCGCACTCAAAGGCGACAGCTACACTTTTCTTTAATATTCCCAAAACATTAAAAAAATGCAATACTATAACTTATTTTGATGAAACAAGAGGTTGATAGATTTTAATGGCATGTCAACCCATCTGGGAGTATTTTATGCTTAGACATTAAGAAATCACAGTGTATATTTACATTTTTTTGTACAATTTCTTAAGAGTTTTTTTTCTTTCTTGCATGCAGTTATATGAACTTAAGTATCTATATTTAATACAAATAATTTTCAAACAGATCTATTTGACCAATGGGACCCTAACAGGTATTACAGCTCCAAGTCAGGGTGGATCTGAGAGTAATGGCAATGAAGGGGTTGTCTGCATTTCCCAGAGCTCAAGAAGTGGAGCTTTGCCATCAGATACAGTTTAGTATCATACCAAGGACACCCCATTCTAAGACGAGGTCTTAATCTTTTGCTGGGGATACGGTCAGTATAATCTAAGCTCAACTGAAAGGGCAAGCAATAGGGTATGATTTGCTATTTCATGAGGAATCATTTAGAATTTGGACACAAAAGAATGAACAGGAGGTTATTTCCTATTACTCCAACCTAAAGAAAGGGGAACCACTCTGAATTAATTTTATCTGTTAATTAATCTACCCATTATTTTTCATTAAACTAACCCTAAACCCTAACCTTAACCCTAACCATAAACCCTAACCCTAACCCCATCTTCTTTTTTCCTAGTAGATCATTAAATAAATAATTTATCAGTCAATTTAGGTTGGAGTTATAGGAAATAACCAAACAGGAATATTGTTTATCATGAATTCAATTCTAATACAGAACAGAGTTCATCGGTGGGGTTCAAAGTTTAGGTACCGAACATATATGCTGAAAAGTGTGGGTACCTGAAGGAAAATTTGTTATATAGTAGTAAAAAGTATCTATTACTTAAGCATAACATTTATTATCATAATATTATAGTACATATAATATAAATATAGTACATATCATAATATTATAGTATATATAATATAAATATAATACATATCATAATATTATAGTATATATAATATGAAATATAATACATATCATAATATATAGTATATATAATATGAATATAATACATATCATAATATTATAGTATATATAATATGAATATAATACATATCATAATATATAGTATATACATATATAATACATATCATAATATTATAGTATATATAATATGAATATAATACATATAATATAAAATTTGTTATATAGTAAAAAGTAAGTAAAAGTAAAGTCAACGGGGCAGCCTAAAGTCGGTATCAGCCAGTCAGCAAGGGAGTCTATCCCCCTTTTCAATAGCGCTAGACCAAGGAGATTGTTTTGTTTAGCATCTGAGGTGGAGCGCCACACCTACCATCAGCTCCTTACTTTACCGCACAGATCCCTATGCTACTCATACGCTGAGTTGGTGAGGACCGGTATCGAACTAGGAACCTTGTGGTTTCTAGCCGAACGCTCTACCGACTGAGCTAACCCGGCCTGTTAACCTAGTACCTATTACTTAAGCATAACATTTATTATCATAATATTATAGTACATATAATATAAATGATTTATTTATATATATATATATATATATATATTAATATAATATTAAATAATTAAAATAATTTAATGAATTATTTCAATTTTTTTTAAATGCTTGTCATCATGTCTTTTTTTTTCTATTAACTTTAACTTTTAACTAATCAAGTCATTTTAGAATGTAATGATGATAAACAGCTCATTCAACTGTGGCGTATGGAAATCTAATAGATTGCAGTGGAGTTATCAGAATAATAATTAATTAGAATGATTTTTATATTTTCTCGACCCATTTTATTTATTTTGTGTCCCACTGAAATGTCAGGACCCATAGTTTGAAAACCCCTGATCTAGAAGAATTCAATTTTTTGTTAATTAAATACACAATAAAATTATTGCGTATTCAATTAACAAAAACTTGAATTCTTCTAGACCAGCCTATATTAGCTTGGATAAATAAGGAATGTGGTACACGTGGTTGAAAAAAATGAGGCTATTATATAGAGATTGCCAATTTGTCATCTGCTTTTCATTTTAAAGATGAATAAAAATTAATTAAATCGATTATTTAAGATCAAATTGTTGTCTAAGTCGAAAAGTAGTAACATAATGAACATCACTAATAAAAGCAAAATAATATTACACATGTAATTTATTTTTAATACATTTTAAACTATTTTTTTTTCGGACAAATTTTGTTCAAATATATCTTAAACATGGCTGCCATAGTTGCCATAAAATCCATGTTTACAAAATAAATTTAACCCTCCCGACTGAAAAAGATTTACCAAAAATCAGGCAATTATCCGATTTTAATGAGATTTTCTGTGTTGATTTATCAATGAATACATTTTATAAATATCAGTTATTTTATTTCAAAACCTTTTGATTTAATAAGGTATTTCTGCTATGGTAAATTAAAACATAAAATTCATTTAAAATATGAATCACATGATGTTAAGTTTAAAATGTCATATTTTTAGATTCTAAAAACATATTTATTTAATAACTACTTTATTATTGTTTTCTAATTATTTTTGTAGAAAAACTCTGTTGAAAATTTTGTCCCCCTTTTTAAACAGAACAAATATCAATGTATAATTTTTTATTTTATTTGAAGGTAAACCAATTAAATAATTATCGAAAAAAAAGAGTAAAAAGAGATCACCAAAGATTATTTTTTAAGTTTTTATTTTAAATCTATTTTCCGATTTTCAGTATTTATTTTTTTACCAGTATAGCACCCTTAAATATTTTTTTCTTCTATTCACACCTTCAGTCTTTTATCCTTTTATTTATACTGTAATTAGTTTTGAAAGTATATATAACTGCACTGATATTTTGCACTGCAAAAATAGGGGGGGGGGAGTTAAGTGACCTGAAAAAAATCAGAAAGTTTTGAAATAACAGATGAATTATAAAATTCATTCATTGATAAATCAATACTGAAATTTTCATTAAATTCAGATGATTATTTGATTTTTGTTAAATTTTTTTTTCAAACGAGGATGGGGGGGGGGGGCGACAAATTGGGTATACCTAGTCTAAACTTACCAAAGCAAAACGGTAATCTAAACATTAGCTACATAAATGAGAGCAACCTCCCCTTGTTTCTTTCATTTTGAGGAAGCCTTAATAACAATTAAGTTCATTTCAAATAATGCTCAAGCACAATTAAGAACACATTTTATGATATGTTTGTGTTAAAACATGCAGTTGCATTGATTCAAACAAATTCGTATTTTCAGTGTAGATTTACGGTGAAATGAAAATGGCAAACCAAATCATAAGGCTTCCACAAAGTGAAAGAAACAAGGGGAGGTTACTCTCATTTATGTAGCTAATGTTCAGATTACCAGTAAAGCTGCTGTTATTTTTTCTTTTTGAATTAACACAATACAAACTTGTGGTGGATATCAATTTAAAGACATAGCTTTGATGTCAAATTAATTCGAGGGACCATATGACCTTTAGGCACCTCTTTTGCGATCTCGATTCATAAGGACATTTTTGCCATTTACACGGTCAAAATCCGGTTGTTTGTTAACAGACGATTTTTAGAGTATTTTTTTAATTATAAAACTAACCCCTAACCCTACCCCTAACCCACAACCGGATTTTGACGGTGTAAATGGAAAAAATGTCCTTATGAATCGAGACAGCTAAAGGGGTGCCTAAAGGTTATATTGTCCAATTCGAGCTATACTGTAAAAGCATTCTATTTTTAATTTCTAAATTCAAATAAAAAGCAGTGATATTCCTAGACTGAAAATTGAATATGCATTATTTAATCACTGATGAAAATGCACAGGTATTTACTTGGGGTAATCCTTGGATGAAACGCACTACCTGTCAGGACCGGACTTTCACCCGCTGAGACACTAAGGCTAAGCTATGTGAAATGTTACGCCTTTTTCTCTCTTATAATTATATATATAATATATATGAATAAATCTTTTATTAATTAATTTTAGAGAATAAAAAATAATGATAAAATAAATATTTAAAAAAGAAAAAAAAAAAGAAAGAGAGGCTTCGATTTAGCGTGTTGCACCAAGCTATCGGTAAGCCCAGCACTGCTACCTGTACTCAATTTTATGGATTAAATTATTTAATTTAAATATCTGACAACAATTAGCTATCCATTATTTGATAGAAGTGCAAGCAATCCATAAGTTTAACAGTGAATTAAAGAAAGAAATTTTATGTAAAGCAGACGTTTCACTTACACCGTCAGCGAGTCTTTAACTAGCCGCTACTACAATCCATTCTCTTGTTGATCATATTTGGTTGGTATCATCCGTTTTTCTCATTGAATCATTTATCAAAGGGACGTAATCAAGTCAGTTTTCTTGATTCTTTTGAACGAGTTGAAAAAAGGGTTAATCCTACTTAACGGACGTAAATTCCACTATCGTATGTCACCCCGCCGAAAGAAAAAAAAATACTAAAAATCAAGGAATTAACCGAATTTAATGAAATTTTCAGTGTTGATATATTAATGAATAAACAATATAATGCACAGTTATTTTATTTAAAAACTTTTACATTTTTTTCAGGTCAGTTAACTTTGAACCACGTATGTTTGTGAATATGTGTTACGCCTCAAAGACGGAGAACGAGAAAGGAAAGGGAGCAAGACATTGTCTTGCCTGCTGGGATCGAACCCGCGTCCTCCCGCATGCGAAAACAGGTGCGATGTAGGAACTGGAAGGACGCGAGGTTTGACTGACGTGCCCATAAAATAACAAGTGAGTCAAGCACTGGACAGTCAGCAGTCAGCAGAAGCAGTCGACGACGAAGCGCTTTTCAGTAAAGAAATGGATTTTAGTCGAACAGAAACGAAACAAAATAGGAAATGTGATTTTGAACTGCTAAAGATTATTTCGACTACGACGACGGATTTTTCCAACTGCTAGACGAAGAATGTGTTGACCAACAGAGGGTCTGGCCTGTGATAAGACTGAGAACTCGCTTGTTTTTGGTTCCCCCTTGGCGGGAGTTTGTTGATTCAAAGGTCTATTTCGCCCCATATATCCCCCCCTTCTATATATATCAACACTAAAAATTTCATTAAATTCGGTTAATTCCTTGATTTTTAGTATATTTTTTTCTTTCGGTGGGGTGACATAAAATGGTGGAATTTATGTCCGTTAAGCAGAATTTAACAGAAAAAAGTGTATTTAGAAAATCTTGTCTCACCAAAGTAAAAAAAAATGCTGACCAAGTTACATTTAAGCACCCCAGGGGCGACCTGGATTCAGAAGGACATTTTGAGAATTTTTTTTATTGAAGTATGCATTGAAGGCATTGCAATGACTATCTTTTGTAATTTTTGTAAAAGGGCATTAATTCGGTGGAAAGATACGGGCCTATTTTTTTTGTAAAGGTTCAGTCTTTTTCAGCCATCATATGTCACCCCGCTGAAAGAAAAGAAATACTAAAAATCAAGGAATTAACCGAATTTAATAAAATTTTCAGTGTTGATACATTAATGAATAAAAGATATAATGCACTATTTTTCAGGTCAATTAACTTTAAACCATGTATGTTTGTGAATCTGTGTTACGCCTCAAAGATACCTGGTTCAAAGTTAACTGACCTGAAAAAATGTAAGAGTTTTCAAATAAAATAAACTGGTGCATTATATTGTTTATTCATTAATATATCAATACTCAAAATTTCATTAAATTCAGTTAATTCCTTGATTTTTAGTATTTTTTTTCTTTCGGTGGGGTGACATAAAATGGTGGAATTTATGTCCGTTAAGTAGAATTTAACAGAAAAAAGTGTATTTAGAAAATCTTGTCTCACCAAAGTAAGAAAATGCATTTAAGCACCCCAGAGGCGACCTGGATTCAGAAGAACATGTCCCGCTTTGCACTGTCAACATCCGGCTGTTTGTTAGGGTTAGGGGTCAGGGTTAGCAGTTAGTTTTACAATTTAAAAAAATGCGTCTAAAAATCGTCTGGTAACAAACAACCAGATGTTGACGGTGCAAAGCGAAACATGTCCCTCTGAATCCAGTCGCCCCTGGAGTGCTTAAAGGTAACTTGGTCCGAAAATGCTTTTAGTAGGCACGATTAAGTTGTTATTTTCTAAGCTTTATGCAGACATGAAGCACAGGTCTCAAACGGCTTATGATAACTTCTGTTTGCTTAAATTATTATTAATCTAAGTATTAAACAGGCTCATCGCTGGTTAACTTTAAGAGTAATTATGGGTTTAAGGGGGTATTGGAAATTCCAGAGTTAATTATCTCCTTCTGCCGCTAGAAGGTGAATCGCCAACATCGTATGTTGGCGCCAAAACCAAAAACTTCACTTATCACGGAGCACCCACTGCGGACAGTCGCGTAAATAGCGGTCCCTAAACTTCACTCAACACTTAGCCCAAAAACAGGGTTTACTTATCTACGGACCGTTGACCTGGACGGAGGCATTTTTCACAGCACACTTCCGAAGGCACAAAAGCACACTATAGAAGGCTGAAGACCAAATAGTCTACTTGAAAAGGGCTCATTCACCGTCATTTAAAGAACTGTTACCCGGGGCGAGAAGCTTCTAAAATAGCATCCCCCATTACTTATCACTGAACCGGTTACAAGGAAGAACGAGAAACGTCCTATCAACTTTCCAACAAGCAACAGAATACCCCTGTTATCACCACTACTCCAAAACATTACTTAACTCAGATAAGTCTTGTAGCAAATACCAATAAAATTTGCAACAAGTTCTTGTATTATTTGTCAATACATGTATTAAATTTCCATTGTGTGTTTGTCTTCTTTGTCCGACAATTTGCCTACAACTACGGAGAAATAAGAGCTCCTTCGAATCCCGTAGAATACTCGTAGGGGGGAGCCTCTTAAATCTCCCAGTTGTAGGCAAATTGTTCGGACGAAAGAAGATAAATACACAATGGAAATTTAATACATGTATTGACAAATAATACAAGAACTTGTTGCAAATTTTATTAGCATTTGCTACGAGACTTATCTGTGAGGTGAAATACTGTTCGTTGGGGAAGTGGCACCAACAGGGGTATTGTGGTCGCTGGTTGTAGAGTTCTGTAGAGACGCATCCGTTTTGTCGGTTCTCGTCCGATAAGTAAAAGTAGGGGATGCTAGTTTAGAAGTTTCTCGCCTGGGTAACTGTTCCTTTAAATGATGGTGGATGGGGCCCTTTTCAAGTTGACTATTTAGGTCCTCAGCCTTCTGATAAGTATGCTGTCGAAACGGCCTTCAGAAAGTATGCTGTTAAAAACGCCTCCGTCCAGGTCGACGGCCGACAGACAAGTTCAGCCCTTTTGGGGGCAAGGTGGTGAGAGCGTTTATTTTCGCGTCTCTCCTCGGTAACTGCTCCCTGATAAGTAATGCGGTTTTGGATTTGGCGCCAACCTTCTGTTGGCGATTCGCTCTCTAGCGGCAGAGGAAGATGATTCTCTATCAGATTTCCGATAACTTTGGTGATCTAGCAGAAACCGGTGCTTTCAGTCAATTTTAGCTACGATTGGCATAGTACAGGTTTTCCCAACCTAGCGGAGGGGAAGTTAATTTGACTATCGGTTTTCCGATACAATAAACATTTTTTTAAATAAATTCTATTTATCGAAGAGAAATTTTAAAGAATTTATTTTTCTACAGAATTGAACTGAATAAAATTTTAGCTTCCTCTCAAGAAATATTTTTCAAAAATTAACTTTTACACCGCACGGAGTGTGTGCTTTTTTTCTTTTTTTTTTTTTTTTTTTTTGGATGCTATTACGCTCTTACTTATTTTCTTAGAAATTTAATAAATTTCTTATTTATTAAAGTAGGTACCGGCAATATCCGTAAGGGGAGGTAATAATTTTTTTTTTTTAAATTTTTTAAATTTTCAAACCATTACAAAAAAGTCAGGCAATCGTTCGATTTTAGTGGAATTTTCACTACTTTATTCACTGATGACTTAATTTTATAATAAATAGATTATTTCATTTTAAAAAATGAACATTTTTTTTATCAATTCAGAATGTAGGGTTGACCTTTGTTCATTTGAAGGAAAAAATACTTTAATAGTTTTTTTTTCTTCATTGTAGTTTGTTCAAGTAAAACCCTGTAAAACATTACAAGTGATAATCATTTTTTAAGAAAATTTTGAACAATATATAAGCAATGTTTCTATATCATTAAAAATTGATTATACAATTCTTTTTTTAGGTCACCTTCAGTTTTGTTCCTATTATTAAAAAGGACCATATGACCTTTAGGCACCCCTTTTTGATCTCGATTAAGAAAGGACATGTTTTTCATTTACACCCTCAATATCCGGTTGTTTTAACAGACGATTTTTAGAATTTTTTTAAAATTATAAAACTAATCCTTAACCCTAATCCCTAACCCTAACCCTTAACAAACAACTGGATATTGACGGTGTAAATGAAAAACATGTCCTTTCTTAATCGAGATCAAAAAGGGGTGCCTAAAGGTAATATAGTCCATTAAAAAATTGTAGGGATCTACGTAGGAACTCTTCTGTGTCAGTGGACATAGGATGTTAAGAATAAACCTCCTTAGCGAGCTGGTATGTAATAACGCGTTCCTACAGTTGGGTGCATGTGTAAATATGTATGTGGCCTGGCGTGTTTTTATATATGTTATATACACAAATGAAGATATCTTCCAATTCACAAAAATTCGCCAAATTCAATTCGTCCACACACCACAATAAAAAAAATGCTAACCGGATGTGTACAGTGTCAAGTTCAAATCCACAGAAGTGTCGAAATCAGTTTGTCTTTCCCGTAAATTCAAAGAGGTTAGCACCGTGTAAGACTATGGTGATAAGTATGGTGTTGTTTGATGTCAATATTCAATAAAAGTGTTCAAACATTTAAAGACCATAAATAAATCAAGCACAATGGCATAGAAGACAAAACTCTTGATTAAACAAACAAAATTGTATTAACAGAAGTTTACAAAAGGTAGCATTGAACACTGGGCAAGGTTCAGCCAAAAGTTCTTTTTTTAAAGTTCAAATGTAAAATGTAAGCTGGTATTTCACAGTTCAAAAGTGAGAAAGAAAAGGTGAAAGTTTAAAGTCAACTTAAAAGCAGTCAGGCATAAGTTGAATGAATATAAGGTTTATCTCCGAAAGCATAGGTTATTCAAAGAGAGAGAGATAGATAGATACCTTCAGCATGTAAGCGAAATGTTCTTAAAAAAGGTGACGTGAATTCCCTTAGGCAAATGAGATCTTTCTGGTTAGGATCCGAAAGGTTTGCTTTTTTATAGTTCAGCATAGGCTCCAAAAGGGGTCTAGTTGATAAATTTTCTTATTGGGCGGGAACGCCTCTGATTGGTTGAATTTTACGAATTTTATTTCAAATTTTATTTTTACTAAGGTTGCGCGATTACATGCGCAAACTACTTATTTTTGTCATTCGACTTCTGTCTGTTGAAGCGATAACTTCCGGCCGCCACAAGACCATACAGACCACACCGTATTTCTAATAGTTCTTTATTTTTCATATAGTGTATGTCGTGAAAACTGCGAAGTAAGCGAAAAGAATTCGTGTAAGTCACAAAAATCACACAAAATACAATAAATTTATAAAACAATAAAACAAACAAATTTCACACAAAAAAGTTATAGCAAAAATTACAGGAAAGGTTTACGCCTTATAGTTTACCAAAAATTCTAAATATAAAAACATTTAAGCTTAACTAAAAATTACATACAAAATAGGGTTTTGGGTATTTAACATAATTGCCTCAACGGGCGCAAACAGTGAGTTAACCAGGGTAAAGGATAATTTACCATTTAAGAGGAATTACAAATTTAACACGAAAAAATAACACATGTAAAATTAAATTCAGTTTTAGAGAAGAGAATGGAAAACCAGTTTACCTTTGTTGGCACGTAGGGACTTGGAACTTGAAGGGACCAAATATCTTAGTAGTTCTGTACTAAGAGCGCGGTGTCTAAATTTACCGCCAAAAGAATTGCTCTACATCAGAGCCAAAAAATTGTGACTATACCATAGAGTCACCTCAAAGGGAAAGAAAGATTCTTGCTAGTACTCTCCTAGCCTGACTATTTACCAAATCACTACGCCAAATCCAAAACCCTACAAACTTTCACTTTTTACTAAAAACTTTTTGCAATTACCGCCTAAGACAGTGTTCTCTTTTACATAGCAACACAAAGGCAAACAAGTATTCCAACAATCTCAAAAAATGCATTTACACATATTTAGGTTTTTTTAAAACCAAGGAACTATTTTCTTAAGGGAACATTCTTACAAGTGGGATGACCAGGTCATAGGGTGCTTTTTTACAGTGGAGTGACCTGGTCACAGGGTACTTTTCAGGAGAAGGGGGAAGGGGAAGGCGTAAATCAAGCCTGATGACCATGACAAGACAAATACTACTACTACTACAAGCTGCCTACAGTGGCAGCCACAGACAGAGCCGTGGCGTTCAAACAAATGAAGAAATCTAGTCTATGCGTAGGTGGCTCCACGCATAAGGAAATCTTTAAAAAATAAAATAAAATCAGAATTCGTATTTTTCGTCCAATCTAAAACTTTCCCGGTAAAAATAAAAAATGTTTGAGTTGATCTGAAATCAGCAAGGGATAAGTATTTAAATGCGGCTCTTAAAGGACTAGCAGACAGTAGCAAAGGCTCGGACGCGAAACTCTACACCGAAGACAGCCGACTTCAATCCCTCACCTCCCCTCCTAACCTGGCCAACCGGCAAGTCTTAAAGGGGAAAACAACTATCAAATTGTCTATCATCAATTTACCAAATTAACTCCTATCAACTCAGTCGCCAGCTATCATCCGTCAACCTTTACCAACCAGCATCAGATCCTGTCTACATGATTCCAACAGTTCAACTGACGCGACCACTAAACAACAGATTCTCTGCCCACACTACTGCCAACAACTGACCATGAGCATCGGATCCTCTGCATACATTATTACCCACACAACATCCAACATCCTGACCACAAACATAAGATTTTCTGCCCACATTATAACCAACATCTGACCACTAATATCAGGCTTTCTGCCTACATTACCACCTCCACCTCAACTGACACGACCACCGAACATCAGGCTTTCTGCAGACATTACTACACACGACCGCAACTGACTATCACCAAATATCAGACTTTATTCTTAAATCAGCTCCAACCTTACAATCTTGTCGTGTTTTTTTTTTAAATACAATTGAAGAAACTTAAAATCTGTGTTTATTTTTCATTGCCACCATACGCTTCCTACTAACCCTGTTTATTACATATATATATGTGTGTGTGTGTGTGTGTATGTGTGTGTGTTCGGTCGGCAGTGGGTCAAAGGAAATTTAGATGAACCATTAAAAATAGGATATATGCTTAAAAAAGATAATGATGATCATATATCCTTCTAGGTGACAGTTGTCTGGAATTGAACAAAGTTGGAAGGTAGATAAAACCGAGGAATAAGGTAATAAAAAACAGCAAACATTCAATAGCTTGGGTTCTAAACAAAGAGCCAGGATTTTCAAATCTCGCGGTTGATGGCAGGATTTCGCGAGATGGGTGTTGCATAATCTATGTAGCAGCATAGATTATTGGCCACACCCTGTAGGAGAATTCTACGGTGCCAGTGTTTTCATATCACGGAATGGAAAACTACTGGACAGTTGGAATCTCGTAAGTCACGTGAGATTTAGTTAGTTAATCAGTTTACAACCAGACCTCAAGTGGGACAAACGTGTCCTACTTCGGTTATGACTCCGTGCGATTAGTTGGAATGGGCTAAAATAAACCTTTGATCAAAGTAATACAAGTCTTGCTAGTTATTACATGACTTAAAAGATGCCCTTAAAGGAAGACCGGGGTTAGAAAATAAAGCAGCGACAAGTTAGAAGACCCAACGAAGATAAAAGAAGTAAAGCAAGAAGCTAGACGTTCACATCATGGGCGAAGTGGAGAGGAAGAAGATAGAATGAAGAACAATTAAGTAAACGGCTGACTATCTGTCTATCTCTCTCTAATGTCTCTACTCTCTCTGTTACACAAAAGAACTCTTGTTTATATATCCTCAATATGAGTATATAACAAGGGGGACTGAGAGACGAGAATTAGTGAGTGGGGAGAGAGAGTTGAATTCTGGGGTTAGTCAAGACAGTTGGATTTTAGGGCGAGTGGAAGCAAGGCCCTCTAAGATATCAGAATATCTTAGAAGGCGCTGAGTCAAGTCACAAAGCTAGCAGGTTTTGATTTTGGCCAGAAGAAGAGGGCACTCACCCTTTAACGCGACAGAAACATAACAGCAGCATGTTAAAGAGTGATTGAAAGAAAGGAATGGAAAATGAATGCAACTATTGGAATGTGAACCCTAAGCTGTCTTTGTTACACACACACACACACACACACACATTCTCTCTTCTCTCTCTCTCTCTCTCTCTCTCTCTCTCTAAGAGCCTGTTCTCCCAGACCGAGGGAGACCGATAGTAGGAGTTTTGGTGTTAAGATGAGAGTAGTACTTTTGTGAGAGACTGTTGCAGACGAAGGACTTTGTCAGTTGGGAGAACATATACGTCAGACTTGACTATGCCCCCCCCCTCCACCGAGTTTACTTTCATCATTATATTTTGTTTGTTAGACCCGACCTTAAAATAAAAAAAAACTTTATTACTACTAAAATGTTAGTAAAACATCATTTTTAGTAGTATCAACGAATAAAAATATCAACACACTTGTATGATATACCCTCGATGCCAATAGTATTGTAATTGTGAAACTCCATTTTTTTGCAAGTGTTTTAATTTTACAATCAAACTATCTTAAAACCCACCCTATCGGGTAACAATTAAGCTAGCTGCTGTTTATATTGTATTGAGTTATCTCCCCTGAACCTCCACTCTCTTGAGAGGGAGAGAGACAGGGAGAAGGCATTCATTCATGGCGTCGTCCCAATAAAACAGTTAATATGTACATCCGGGCTTCTTACTCTGGTCTAGCATTGCCTGTTTAGAACTTCAATATTCACTAGCATTTTGAGTACGCATCAATACTGTCCACATCCGGGTCACTGCCAACAGCATTTCAGCGACAAGGAGGTAGCGAGTTCAAATATCCGTGGACACTCGCCACACTCCTCCCCCTCACAAAGGCCAAACATATCCGGACGCACTTTTCTTCCCTTCAATTTCGCTACATCAGGGTATATGGAATGAGTCACTTTCGGGGGAATATCGCATAATACCAAACATTTTTAAGTAGGTATGACCAAAATTTTCGGTATGACAGTATCTTCCCTTTTCTTTAAACTATTTTTTTTTTTAGATTGAATTGTAAATTGTCACTAATCTTAATTCTTTTTTACCATAAGACATTTTTTACCTTAAGAACTAAAATTACATTTTTTTTTAATCTATGAATTTCTCGATTATCTTAGTGATAATAGAGATTCACTCTCTATTTGTCTGTAACTGAAATTACGTCACTGCTTACGTCACAGTCATTTCAGCAATTAAGTAAGTTTACAACATATTGCGATTCCTAGTCCAGTGCTCTACCGACTAAGCTAAACTGTAGTAATACCTGTTAGGGTCCAGATGAGACCCTAAGAGGTATTGCTACTCCGGGTCAGAGTGCAATCTTTCTTCTGTTCATTTTAGTTCTTCATTTTTGTCCGGTTATTTACTCGAACAACAACTCATTCTTTCAGTTGTTACCAAGTCAGATCTGTCGCCACCTTGATTCTGTCTGTCTTATTTCTTCTTTCATTACTGGGAGAACAACAACTCAGAGACTGCTTTTTCTTAAATGCACAATACTTTATTTTCTAGATGAGTAGATGAGTGACAAGTGGAATTACATGTGCACTCATATGGGCTCTCAACAGCAAATGATTGTCTTCTACAACTATTTTCCCAGCATCATCTGGTCAAGTCACTCTCTAAACCAATCAGAAAGTATTGCCATGCATCATGAAATGTTGAGGGTGCAAGCCCCCATGTCCAGTAGACAGGAAGCACAACTGGTGTGGTCTTCTCTCAAGTATAGAAAGTGAAAAAGAGAGCATGAATAGAATGAGATAGATTGATAGCTATCAACAAAAATGATAGATTGATAGATATGAACAAAATGATAGAATAATAGATATGAACAAAATGATAGATTAATAGATCTGAACACAATGAGATAGATTGATAGATATTGAAATATCTTAGGATATCCGTAAAGCGTATGGTTTGCAAAGAAGAATAATGGACAAGAAGGTTTTGGATTTATATCGTTTATTAAGAATAAACAAGTGTTGAATATGGACGTTGGTAGTCGTTAGAAGATTAGTAGTAAACTCCTTTCTCTTGGTGGAATGTGGTAGACGTCGGTATGTCAGGAATGGCCTGCGGTCGCGAGGTGCAGTGGGGTTGAGTTGGTATGATACTACGTCAGGAAGGTGGTAGTGGGTGCGTGAGTTGTAGTTCATAGTGTCATGGTGGTCAGGGAGGTAAGAATATCGTGCCGGCTGTGGTGAAGAGTTGAAGTAAGGTTGAGTGTCGGGGTAGGTGCGGGTGCGCGTGGTAGTGGGTGCGTAGCGTCTCCTTGATCCTGCCTGTCTGGTGATGTTCTCAGCGTGGAGGCCGTCGGTCAACTCTTTGTCCTCAAAATGCCGAACCTATATAGTAGAGAGATAGGCTCCAGAAATGCTTTTGGAGCGTTTAGCTGGAAGGCACCCCATTGGCCGAAAATCTGGATTCCGTTCAAGATATTATTTTTTGTTGTTTTGGAATTCCTTTCAAGCGTAACTCAATCCGAGCCCATGCGCAGAACTGCGTCAATTTGGTCACTTTGTTTTAGGGTATCGTTGGGTTGACTTCCGCTGGTAGGCGTCCGTGACTCATGTTTTGTTTTGCTTTGTTAGTGAGTGGATATATTGTGTGTAAGGATTGTGAATCATAAGAGATATCTTAGTTTAGATAAAACAATATGAACAAAATTATAGATTAATAGATATGAACACAATGAGATAGATTGATAGCTATTAACAGAATGAGATTGACAGAGATAATGAACAGAATGAGATAAATATATAGATATCTCAAATAAATAAATACAGCCTACATTATGAGTCTGCAAATAAAAATAATTAGATAAAATTTAATAAACTCAAGTAGAAAAAAAATAAAACAAAATGCTTTGAGTCAAGTAAATGTGAGTTTTTGTTTTACCAATTTTTATTGAAACACTTCAAGTTAGACACCTAAGCATCAACCACGGAGATTTTGTTAGAATAAAAGTGTGATGAGATGTACCAAAAGAGAGTAAATTATTGTTGGCACCCTTTAATTTTGTTGTTTATCGCCTGGGTAGAGGGGAGATTTTTAAAAAGTTAGTCTCAAAGATCCATTATTACTTATCACCAGTGAGATCCTCACTGGATGCCCCTTAAAATCCACATGTAAATGTATAACAATATAGTAAGAAATTTTAATTCAATGATTTACAATTAAAAAAAAATACAATATAAATGAGGTGATTAATTCAATCAATCAACATCATATTTCCATTAATTTCTGTTACTATACAAACATTAATTTTTAAATATCTTCCCAAATATAAATAAAATCTTCATTCTTTTTGCTCAAAAACCAAATCCTGGTGATAGTGAATGTATATATATATATTTACTTTGATGTTAATTGTTTTATTTTCAAAGTTTCCTCTGGACATACACATATACACACAACTGCCCTTTATATATATATACAGATTGGACAGCATTCACATCGCAATGGTTACATTCAATAATTATCATCTACTCTTCCTTAGCTGATCTTGTTCTATGAACGAGCCCCCCTGTCGGCTGGGGTGTTAGAATGCACTGACTGCACCTCTGCAAAGGGGTAAGACTCCCCCAAATGGAGCTACCTGTTGACCGTGAGTGGTGACCCGTGATGCTTAAGGACGGAATCCGGGTACATGAGCAGTCCAGGACTTGCAATACTCCACTTTGACACTTTATTGGGCTAGACGGGCTTTCTCAAGTGCATCAGATCCAGGTTGAGAGATCAGTTTGTGTATTCGACTGTGAACCCCATATTAATACTGACGTTGAACAAGACGAGTATCTACCAAGTTAAACCTTGTTCCAGAAGACATTTAGACTACTCCTTGATTACCAGAGACGGGTCGCAGAAGAGGTCCATAAAGATCTAGTATCAGAACAATTTCTTGAGCCTAAGGGAACATTCGCAAAACCAACATAGGCCTCTGAGATTTGTCTGGGTGAAATTGTGAGGAGGTTACCATCAGTTCTCCGGTTCTCTTCTTGTTATTCTAGCCATTCTGGTTTGGTGGATTTAATGCTTCCATTCTCACTTACAAACTTTTTTTTTAGATTGTTCTGTGATCGGTATCACTGTGAAGCTCATGTTTGGGGCTCAGGGAAATCACATAAAAGGCTTAATGTAGCACCAATTCATAACTTTTAATAGAATACTTTTAAATAAAAATGTCTGTTCTCTGAAACAAAATTTCAGTTGTATTTGGACAGGATTTCTTTTTCTGACTTCATTTATAGGTAATCGTTTTTAAGAAAAGCAAAATAATTTCATGCTGTATAAGGAGGTGTGTGGTCTAATGGATAGAGTCATAGGAAATGGACTTGTCAACTCGAGTTTAATTCCTAGACGAAGCTGTTTCACATAGCGCTAATAACTTTGGGAAAAGTATGAACCCAATTCTCCCTCCAGCTATGGGTAAAATAGCCGGGTAGACTGGGCTCTTTAACCATGGCTAGGTAATCTGTCTAGGAGAAGGAAAACTCTGAATTCAAACCTGTTAAACTCTGCTTAAAAAATGACATTGTGTCACATCCTGCTCACGTTGAGGGGTTGGTGTGTGTGTGTATATATATATATATATATATATATATTACTGTAGAGATTTATGGAGGGATTAGCATCCAGCTGTGTTGCAAGCTGAGTATGTTAAATTGAGTTAGTATGCTGTTGGTTTGAACAACAACTAAGCATTTCAACATACTGGGCTTGCAACACAGTTTGATGATCCACAAACCTCCACATGGTGCTGCAAACAGATTTGCCTTGTCTTATCAATTCGACAGTAATTGGGATTCTTCTATCAGTATGATGTTTATTCTACAATTACTTTGTAGTGATTTGATGCTGAATTCAAAACAACTCTGCAAATCTCAGAATGGAGGAAAAACTTTCTCACGTGTGTGTTAACATATGTTTTTTGTGGGATGAATTTCGAGAAAATCTATTTCCACAGATTTTACAGCTGAAAGGTTTCTCTCCATAGTGTATTGCCATGTGCTGTTTCAGATTTGCATTCCTAGCAAACGTTCTGCTACACAACTCACATTGAAAAGGTTTCTCCCCAGTGTGTGTTAAAATGTGCTGTTTAAGTGAGGAATTCAGGGAAAATCTAACTTTACAGATTTCACACTTGAAGGGTTTCTCTCCAGTGTGTGTCATAGTGTGCTGTTTGAGGTCTGAATTTCGAGAAAATCTAAATCCACAGACTTCACATGAAAAAGGTTTCTCTCCAGTGTGTGTTAACATGTGCTGTTTGAGAGTTGAATTAAGGGAAAATCTAACTCCACATACCTCACATGAGAAAGGTCTCTCTCCAGTGTGTGTTAACATGTGCTGTTTGAGAGTTGAATTTAGAGAAAATCTAACACTACAGATTTCACAAGCAAAATGCTTCTCTCCAGTGTGTGTTAACATGTGTCGTTTGAGATTTGAACTTAGGGAAAATCTAACTTCACAAATTTCACATCCAAAAGGTTTTTCTCCAGTGTGTGTTAACATGTGTTCTTTGACATGTGCATTTCGAGAAAATGTAACTCCACAAATTTCACAATGGAAAGGCTTCACTCCTGTGTGTATTTTCATATGCTCTTTGAGATGTGAATTTCGGGAAAATTTAACTCCACAGATTTCACAAGAGAAATTTTTCTCTCCAGAGTGTGTTAATAGGTGCTCTTGGAGACTTGACTTCTGAGAAAATGTAGCGCCACAGATTTCACAATGAAATGGTTTCTCACCCGTGTGTGTTCTTATATGTCTCTCAAGATGAGACTTATACCGAACTGCTAATCCGCAAACTTCACAGTGTAAAAACGATTCTTTTCCTTGAATGTTCATCCTGCTTTCAATGGTCGAGATTCAAACTGTAAAAAAAAAAATTAAATAAATTAATCAAGTAGTCACAGGAAGAAGAAACTCACTATTAAGGAATATGAACTGCTTTTTTCTTTTATAATTTCACATTTTTCTCTAACATTCGTTCACCCTGTTAGAATACTAGGGCTGTGGAGTCAGAGTCAGAGTTATAGAATAGAATTATGCAAAAGATTTAATTTTGACCATACAACAAAATGATATATGCATAAACCAGAATCTGTTCTTGAGAATGAAATGCATAAAATTCTCTAGGACTTTGAAATAAAAACGGATCAACTTATCCCAGCAAGAAGACCAGACCTAGTGTTGATAAACAAAAAAGAAAGAACTTGTCAACTGGTGGATTTTGCAGTTCCAGCAGATCACAGGGTGAAGCTAAAGGAAAATGAAAAAATGGACATATATCTGGACCATGCCAGAGAACTGAAAAAGTTATGGAATATGAAAGTGAAAGTGATACCAATTGTAGTTGGTTCACTTGGAACAGTCCCAAAAGGATTAGAAAAGGGTTTGGAAAGTTTGGAAATCAGAGGAAGGATTGAAACCATTCAAAACACTGCACTGCTACAATCTGCCAGAATACTCAGAAGAGTCCTGGAGACCTGAGGAGACTTGCTGTCACTCAGACTCCAGTAAAAGACCATCAGTTAATGCTGATGTGAAAACTCAATAAATAATAATAATAATAATGATAATAATAATAATGAGCCATTCTTAAAATGGACAAAGAGGAATTCAGACAGATTGACCAAAAGACTAGGAAATTAATGACAATGCACAAGGCTTTACACCCTAGAGAAGATAGAGATAGGCTATATGAATCAAGAAAGGAAGGTGGAAGAGGTCTTGCCAACATAGAGGACTGACACAATGCAAGGATTCAAAGAATATACCAAAAAAAAGAGCAAAGAAAGATTACTTATGGCAGCCAATAACAGCAGCTGCAACATATGGACAAACAGAAAAACAACAAAAATAAGAAAACAGAAATGGGAAGAAAAACAATTATATGGATACTTCAAATGACAAGATGAGGAGGTTGCACATGAAAAAACTTGGACATGGTTAAGAAAAGGAAACCTCAAGAGAGAAACTGAATTACTAATAATTGCTGCACAAAACAATGCCATAAGAACAAATTATATCAAAGCAAAAATTGATAAGACACAACATAACAGCAAATGTAGAATGTGTGGTGACAGAGATGAGACCATAAACCATATATTAAGTGAATTTAGCAAACTAGCACAATGATAATACAAAGCTAGGCACAACTAAAAAAAAAAAAAAGAGAGAAAGATGGATCACCTTATCGCAGCCAGAAGACCAGACTTAGTATTGATTAACAAAAATAAAGAGAGAGAGAGAGAGAGAGAGAGAGAGAGAGAGAGAGAGAACTTGGCAACTGATAGATTTTGCAGTTCCAGCAGATCCCAGGGTAAAGATGAAAGGCACGGCTGGGTTGGAAAGATGATCCACTGGGAATTATGCAAAAAAATAAATTTTGACCATACAACAAAAATGGTATATGCATAAACCATAATCTGTTCTTGAGAATGAAACTCATAAAATTCTCAGGGACTTTGAGATTAAAATGGATCACCTTATCCCAGCCAGAAGACCAGACCTATGATTGATTAACGAAAAAGAAAGAAAGAGATGTTGCAGTTCCAGTAGATCACAGGGTGAAGATAAAGGAAAACGAAAAGATAGACAAATACCTAGACCTTGCCAAAGAATGAAAAAAGTGGTGGAATATGAGCGTGAAAGTGATACCGATTGTAGTTGGTGCACTAGGAACGGTCCCAAAAAGCTTGGAAAAAGACTAGAGGAACTGGAAATTGAGACCATCCAAATAACAGCATTGCTGCAATCGGCTAGAATACTCAGAAAAGTCCTGGAGACCTGAGGAGACTTGTTGTCACCCAGACTCCAGCGAAAGACCATCAGCTAATGTGAAAAAACTGTCATGACAATAATAATAGTAATAATAAAAATGGTACTCTTCACGGAAAACCGTCCCGGCCTCCGGCCTCAAAAAACGCTAGCCGGTGGCTGCTGAAAAAAAACCCAGCTACGATTGAAGTCCATAAAAATACTAATAACAATAACTCTCTAGTACTTTGAGATATAAAAGGCTCACTTGGACAGGAGAAAAAAACCTAGTGTTAATCAACCAAAAAAAATAACTTGGCACCTTGTGGATTTTGCTGTTCCCGCAGACAACAGTGTAAAAATGAAAGAAAGCGAAAAAAATAGGCAAATATTTGGATCTTGCCAGAGAGCTGAAAGAAGTGTGGAAAATAAATGTGTCGGTGATACCAACTGTAGTCGGGGCGCTTTGAATGGTCCCCAAGCGCACGGGGGAAAAGATTGGCGGAATTGGAAATCATTTCCAATTCCTCCAGTATAGTAATAGTCTCTATTCTGTCTCTGATTTAAATCAGAATCAAGACTATCACTATTATACAGACCACAGCATTGTTGAGATCGGCAAGAATACGGAGAAGGGTCTTGGAAACCCGATGAGATTTTCCGTCACCAGAACTCAGTACCAGAATTGCAGTTAAAGCTGGTGTGAAAAACTTGCAAGGAATTAAATAATATTCAACGAAAGGGTGAAATTTAAACAGTACCCGCTTATGATGACAAACTATTTTGTTGTTTATTTATAAACAAAATAGTTTGTCATCATAAACGGGTACAGTTAAAATTTCACCCTTTCATTTGAGTTCAGATTACTTTATCAAATAATAATAATAATAATAATAATAATAATAATAATAATAATGATAACTTACCTTCAAATCAATAAAAATAATTCAAAATGAAAATAGAAGTAGTTTTTTTGTACACGAACAGTAAACAGAACAAAGGAATGCAGCAACCGGTGTATTGGGAAATTGTGTTCCTTTATTAATTTGGACTAGTATTTACTTTCAGATTCGAGTTGCTGGTATGCTAATTATTCAAATTATAAATTAATTGAATCAAATAAACAACTACCAATAAAAATTAATGAATCGATGACAATGTTTCATGAAAAAAATTGTCAGAAAAAGTTTTGGCTACCTATACTAGTACTTACCTAAAGAGGTTTCAGACAGAGTGAGGAGAAACTGAGTAACACCTGCCTTGCATATGATCATTTTTATTTAGAGGTATGGGCACTTTGGATCAAGGGAGGTAAAAATAAATTAAAAATTTTCTTAAATTTCAAAACAATTACCGAAAATCCGGGAATTTTCTAATTTTCAGCATCTTATAATTAAGTCCTTAATGAATAAGATTCTTATTCATTAAGGACTTAATTTTATAAATAATGAATGGCTTATTTTTATCAAAACTTGAAAGAAAAATCAATTCAGATTGTATGTGTGGAGTACATTGTCATTTTTTACAGGTTCACTTTGACTCGGAATGGTAGTACGTACCTGTTGCTAGGGCCTGTGGAATTAAAATAAAATAGAATAAAAATCAAATCAAATAGGTTTTTTTTTAAATAACAATTTCCCAGGAGCCCTCAAACAGAAAGCACCCAAATAAAATAAAATATATAGAAACTTTCTACTATATCGTTGATCCAAGATTTTCTAAATAAATATTCTTATTCAAGATCCTTAATTAAGAAAGCTGACAGACAGGATTACATCCCTTTGGTGAATGAGTCAGCACTTCAAACGGAAGTGAACAGAGACAACAACAAACGGTAAACAGAGATACGATATCAGAGAAGCGATTGTTGTTATCTGTTAGTTAAAGATTCATTGACGTTGTTAATGAATGAACAACTCTACGACAGTGTAAGTGGAAACTTTGTTTTATATCTCGATTCCTTTATGTTATATTTATTGTCATTTCTATTTAATAATAATGTTTAGTTAACTGATGTCAGTTATTATTTAGAAGTGATGTATTTATTTTATAAACCCCAACTCCCACGGGACCTGAATATGACACAAGGTCTGTTTAATGTGGGGTGCTTCACAGGAAGCAAGACTTTGGGGAGAACGGTACAAAATTGCTTATTTTTCTCCGAATATATATTTCGTGTAAAACACGGTCTGTTTTTGTTGACGATAGAACATTTTTGTTGAAATTTGTTGAATTTTTAGTATATTTGTAAAATGTCTAAAAAAAAACACGTACTTAGCCGGTGCGTGTTTTTAGACATCCCTACGTTTTTGTTTGTTTGTTTTGTTGTTGGTTTTTGTTTTTTTGTTGTTTTTTTTTGGGGGGGGGGCAAATTCCTTCAAAATTGACTAATAATCGGATTTTGATAAAATTGTTGGTATTTACAACAATGTAAAAAAAATGAGACGTGCTATTCGTAGAATTCCGTCCCCGCCCCCTGCCTTAAAAACGCTAGGTGGTGATAGCTGAAAAAAAAAACCAACCCTGCAAATAAATGTCCCTAGCTGAAGCGGTGCCTGCTGAAGCGCTTAAGGCGTTTCCCCCCGAAAAGTTAATGCGATATTTTACCCCCTCCAATCCTTTTTCGACAAGTAAATGTAAATATTTTAACCCTCCCCCTCTTTAAAATGTTTTAAGAGAGGGGGCTGAATATTTACATTTACTTGTCGATAAAAAATATGACTTACCTTTAACGCCTTCAAACCACTAAAAAAAATAACTTGTCGATAAAAACGCCTTCAATCCGCTAAAATATTTTCTAGGGATCACCAATTTGGTCACGTGATCAGTTTAGGCCATCTTGAATAAAACGGAAATAAATATTTTCGAACTTTGTTTATCAAAAATCTCGTAAAAAAACAATTAAAGGTCGTACAGGGTTGTTAGAAAGAAAAACAGTTAATTCAAAGATCAAATTATCCGATTGGGAAAAATTACATCGTTATCTTAAAAAAATAAATAAACCTATCTGTATTACATGCGAAAGGGTAATTTTCAGGCCGCAATTTAGACAGAAAAAAAATACGATTATACAAATACATATGGTTGAATGTAATTGACATACTTTTAGCCAAAATTTTTTCTATTAAAATGAATAAAATCTTTAATATTAAAATTTACTATTAAAATTAATAAAAACTTGAAAAAATTTAATATTAAAATTTCACAGTGAAATTGACGTTAAAAAAAATGTCTTCGGTTTTAGTATTAATTTTTAAAATCGAAAATTAAATGAAAATTTGAATATTTTTTTTCTAAGAGAAAAACTGATAAAATAATCAATATATACTTACTTTTTATTCTAATTGGTCGAAAAAGTTAAATAAAATAATTTTTTATGCTAAGAAAAACAAACTTTGGTTACTGAGAAGCGTTGTATAAAAACAAAACAAATATGTCAGTTTTGCTCTTCCATATATTCTAAGAATCACACATTACTATTCAACAATAAAAATTACAAATTCTTTTTAAAATATTAATCGAGCTCCGATCGGACCAACTTTTAGTTCACCTGAATTCTAAAATTCATATATTTAAATATCCGTGAAAAATTGGATTTTTTCACGCAGAAAAAAAAATGTATTTAATTTATTTCACGCAGAAAATTAAAATATTTAAGCACACAAAAGATTGAAAATCTCTTAAAAATTAATTTCTTTAAAAAAAAATTTATTTCTTTTGACAATTTAATAGAATATAGTACATACCAATTACAAAAGCAAAAAAAAAAGTTTTGCAAATATTGATATTATGACATTTTTTTGCACTTTTTATTTCCAATTTCATTAATTTTTCCTAAATAAAACTACAGCATTGTACGTTATATAATTTCTTTGATATAGTTATTCAGACTCTTATCTTTATAGAAAAAAAAGTACAAAATTTTTCTGACACATCATTTTTTATCTCATAAAATAAAATAGGGGGGAATAGACCTCGTAAAAAAGTATTTTCCCTAATATATTTTAGAAAAAACTATTTCAGATATATTTACATCCAAAAGTAAACATTTATGGAAATTTTCGTGAAAATCAGACTATTAATTGATTTTTCATTGAATTTAAAAAAAAGAACCTTATCATAACTTGTTTTTAGCTACGTTAAATTTCAGTTGATTTAACAGTGCAAAAATGAAAACATTGTATTTTTCAATCATAATTTTCATTATTTTCCTAAGCTGAAAAATTTTTTTTAAATCATCAGGAGTTTGTTTAATGTTTTTTCTTTCAAATGGAAAAAAATTTTTCATGAAAATATTAACTTTTTTACAAGTTTCATTGTGTTAAATTTAGGCGGGGGGGATTTCACAAGGTAAAATTGGTGGTACCTAGTATTTTCATTTGTTTTTTTGTTTTTTTGACAATCAATTACAAATAAAAAATCAAAACATTTCTTTCGGTATTTTTATTTAATTTAGGGAGAGTTGTTTTTGTTTTTTTTTTTCAGCTATCACCACCTAGCGTTTTTTTAAGGCAGGAGGCTGGGACGGAATTCTGCGAATAGCACCAAATTAGGTTTCAATTTGTTTCAATCTTGTTATGCACTCCCGATTTAAAAATTTTTTTTTTTTTAAAGAATGGTCATAGCAGGAGCCAGCCTCATACACTCTTTTGATCTGCTTTTTTAGGAGAAAATAAACTTGTTGTTTTTCATCTGAATTCATTGATATTTTTTTATTTATTTTTAATTCATTGTTAAAAAAAAGTTTTCCAATTTTATTATTGTAAGAAAAAGTTAATTGAGACATAAATATTTATTGAAAAATGCCCCAAATGATTTATTGAAAAAGAAAATTCTTTAAGAATTCAGATGAAAAACGAAAATTATATTTCCACTTCTGTTATAAAGTAGTTTTACTTTTGTTCTGTACCTACTTCTTATTTGCAAAGATGTACATAACAATGTAAAAAGTCTTTCATTATAGAATTTTAATTTTTATTGTTATTTCTTCTATATCCTTTCAAAGATTTTGTCTCTAATTCAGTTAGAAAATATTAAAGAATGAAACAAAATCTACAATATCTTTATTCATTACACAAGATATGTTTTTGAAAACGTCAACACTTATCTTGTTTCTAGGTCTTACCTAGCAGTAACTTTGATCCAAAGTGTTCACACATAGCCTATACCTAAACAAAGGCTATTCATTAGTTAATGTTACATACCAATACTTCTGGGTATAGTCATCTTATTACATAGATGTATGTAAATTATTATAGGCACCCGTGGTTGTGTCCCTCCTATTTAATCTTATCTTCTTCTGTACTTACTTGTGTTATGAGTCTGTAGTTTATATTTCATTTGTAGCTTGAATCGTATCTATTGGAGGAGTAGTTCTTCTATCAGTCTAATTCAAACTTCTCACTTCTTCATTACTTCATATGGGAGTAGTTCTCCAAAATTCTTAGTCGTTTTCCTGGGTTCCAGCTTCTTCTTGACTGGTTTCTTCATTTCAAGGTGTTAGTGATGCCTTGGTGATCGTTTGCTTGTAGTGACCAACATAAGACATATTGTTACATAATCATTAGATACCTAATGATTATGACAATAGTGTAGAAATCATATTAGTGCAGCTGATGGCCTTGAGAGTGAGTGACAGCGTTTGACCTCACTCTGACCTTGCGTTCTGGGATGATCGTGAGAAACGGAAGGCAATAGAAGGCCCCTTCCGGTTTAAGGGGTAAGCAACTCAGTTAGTTAGCAGTTAGAACTTAGAAGCAAAGCTAGCAAGATGTGAGTCTCACTGCGTGATTGTCTGGTCTGGGGTTCTACGAATAAAGTAACATCATCGTAAATCGAAGTCTTGTGGTTATTACTAAAAGCTAACAATGACACAAGGCTTCTGATAACAAGAAATCCCTAGCAACAGAAACCAGACCCGAAGTCCCCAAGAAACACCACGACAAGACTAGACCAAGATAGATGATAGAAGAACCAAGCCGGCCAGAAGAGTAGACGACAGAGTAAGAAGTAAGAGAAGTATATAACATATACCCATTTAGGGCCAGTAAAGAGGGTATACAACATATATCTATTTGGTACCATCAAAGAAAAGGCACAACATAACAATATCTTTTGTGAATCACATTTGTATTTCTTAAGACTTAGAACCAATAACCACGCATGGTGAGTCCACTTAACTGAATCTTTACATCATGATGTCTCCTTCCTTCCCATGGTTCAAACTCCAAACAGGAAGAGAAGGGTCAAACTAAGGTTATTAGATGTCAATCAAATCTATAACCGTCTAGGTCTGAATTCAAATAATATCATCCTGATTTGAATTCAAATCTACCTTCTACACTAACTGTCCTAAACGACAGTACGCCCATCAATATGTAACATTAAGATGTGGAAAGACGTTGAGTAATAAGACTAAATAGTAATAAGAAGTCAGGGATATGATGGCCAATGTTTTTTTAAATATTATCTTAGGATTGTGAACACTTGTTTATATGATATGCATATATTATTTTTGTAGGCTAGCAGAATCAAAAGTTAGGGGTCGTTCATTGCACACAATATGTGATAAAACACTTTTTTGTGGTTAAAATTAGGGGTCTTTCATTGCACAAAGTGGTTCATTATGGATATATAAATGTAGTATTTACATTCACAATCCAGATAAGACTAAGTTTCTGCAATTGTCTTTTTATTTATCAACTTTTAAAAACTAAAAAAATATAAATGTCCATTCATAAAAGACAGCAAAGTTAATTTTCCTAACTATCCCCCCACCTGATAATGATGAAATCTCAACAGGTCATCTGGAGTATCCATTCATTGCCATTACTCCCAGGTCCACTCAGACTCATCATGGTAGTACTTGTTAGTCCCATCTATGAGAAAAATATATGCTTGAAATAATATAACTGTGGGCAAGCAAATGTTTATTCTTATTATTATCATGAGGTTTTCACACCTGCTGTAGCCCATGGTTTACTGGAGACTGAGTGACAGCAAGTCTCCTCAGGTATCCAGGACTTTTCTGAGTATTCTAGCCAATCTCAACAGAGCTGTAGTTTGGATAGTCTAAATTCTTCCTCTGATTTCCAATCCACCCAAATTCTTTTCCAAAGCTTTGGGACCATTCCAAATGTACCAATTACTATTGGTACAATTTTCAAATTATTATTATTATTATTAAATAAGAATAATTACTTTAAACCATATAATTGCTTGAATTATTAGTATTAGGAATAATTGAAACAATATAATTGTGCAAATGATTTGTATTTGATAGGAATACTTGATATCATATAATTGTGCAAACAAATGAATATAGACAAATAAGTGCTTTTTTATTTTTAAAGCAATGGAACTTTTTTTTCAAATATAGTTATGATTACAATCAAAAATTTAAGAATAAAATAAATTATGACATTAAATAACTCATAAGGAGTTATTATGCTGTTTAACAAATAAACCAAACTTTTCAAAATTTAAGGAAAATGGGCTATGGCAAACTCAGAATAGTTATTGAATTGATATTTTCATGAGAATAAAATTAGAAATTTTATATATTGAAAACTTACATATACTAAAAATGCCAAATATGTTTTTACAAAATATGATGAATATTAAACATATTTCAATATGTACTAAAATGCAATATATGTTTACAAATATACTAAAAATACATGTTTTAAATATACTTAAAATGCAACATGTTTTTTACAAAATATAATATTAAATATGTTTTTAAAATATACTAAAATGCAACAAATGTTTACAAATATACTAAAAATGCAATCAATTTTTACAAATATACTAAAAATACATTTTATAATATACTAAAAAGCAACATGTTTTTACAAATATAATAGATATTAAACATATTTTCAATATATACTAAAATGCAACAATAAAATGAAATGTTTACAAATATACTAAAAATGCAACCAATTTTTACAAATATACTAAAAAAACATCTTTTTTTTCAAAATATACTAAAAATGCAACATGTTTTTACAAATAAATATTAAACTTAAAAATATTACAAATAAATATTAAACCTATTTTTAATATATACAAATATACTAAAAATGCACTTTTTTTTTAATATACTAAAAATGCAACAAATGTTTACAAATATACTAAAAATTAAAAAAGTTTCTGTTTTAGATTTGAATACTAGTTTATCATTCTTTTGTGCCCAAAAGTCTACATTTTATCAGAATGAAATATTAAATTATGTCCTCTTTATTGATTAAAATATTTGAGACATCCTTAAAAATGTAAAATGTCAATTTAGAAAAAAAAAGGTAGATTCATGAATAATACTTTCTTTTTATTACTGCTCAATTTTACTTTTTGCATCTTTATGGTGAAAAAATGTCATATTCATGAATATTCTAATTGAGAATTGGTTCATTCATTTTTTCTTCTTTTTGCAGTTTACATTTTGACTGAAAAAATATGATGAATATTCAAGAAAAAGAAAAAAAATTCCACTGTGAAGTTTGTGGATTAACCGCTCGATGTAATTCTGCTCTTCAAATACATATACGAACACACACTGGAGAGAAACCATTTCATTGTGAAGTTTGTGGAGCTGCTTTTTCTCAAAATATGTATCTCCAAAGACACATACGAACACACACTGGAGAGAAACCATTTCATTGTAAAATTTGTGGAGCTACATTTTCACTACATTCAAATCTCAACCGACATATATTAACACATAGTGTAGACAAACCATTTCATTGTGAAATATGTGGAACAGCATTTACCCAGAATTCACATCTCAAAAGACACATGACAACACACACTGGTGAGAAATTATTTTATTGTCAGATTTGTGGGGCCACATTTACCCAGAATTCACATCTCAAAACACATGTTTTAAAACACACTGGAGAAAAACCGTTTCATTGTGAAGTCTGTGAAGCTATATTTTATCACAAATCAAGTCTCAATAGACACATGTTAACACACACTGGAGAAAAACCATACCATTGTGAAATCTGTGAAGATAAATTTTCTCGGAATTCACATCTCATAAGACACATGTCAATACACACTGGAGAAAAATCTTTTCATTGTGAAATCTGCGGAGCAACATTTTCATTAAATTCTACACTCAAAAGGCACATATTAACACACACTGGAGAGAAACCATTTCATTGTGATAGCTGTGCAGCTTCATTTTCCCGGAATTCAAGCCTCAAAAGACACATGATGAGACACACTGCAAAGAAACCATCTCATTGTAGGATACAGGGAAAAATGCTTTCATGCTGATGGGATTATGTGAATCAAGAAAAGAGATAATGCTTTTCACAATGTCATTTCAAACAATAAATATTACATATTTTCTCTTTTCTTTCTTATTTTTTGTCCCTTCCTTAGTTCTTTTTTTCTTTGTCTTTCTTCGTCTCCTTCTTTTTTCATCTTTTACTTTCAGTTTTTCTTTCTTAACTTCCTTTTATTTTTACTTCCTTTCTTCTTTCCTCTTTCATTCTTTCTTTCTTTTTCCAGTGTCTTTTCTTACTTTTTTCTGCCTTTACTTTTTTCATCTTTTCTCCTCCATTTCTTTCCTTCCTTTTTTTTTCTACTTTCTTTTTTCCTTCTTTATTTCTTCCTGCTTCCTGCTTCCTGCTCTCTCTATCTCTCAAATACACACACACACACACACTATATATATATAATATATATATATATATATACATACATATCACATTCTCTCTCACACACACTCTTTTCTCTCTCCCTCTCTCTTTCACTCACACTCTCTATCTATCTATATCTTACATGCACACACAGTGAAAAATGACTGAAATGTTGTGACACCTATAAAAACACACATTGATTGGTTATTGTTAGGTAGACCTAACGAGTTGCTAAAGTGTTGCTCCCCTTTGATCAGTAAGGGACTGACGTGAGATTGGATATAGGAATTCCACCATGTTACTTTGGACTGGGGTTTTGGACTGTACAGATGTGCATCAGCACGCTTGAACTAGTGACCATGTGCATCATCACAGTTGGGCTAGTTGGTCACTTTTAGGGTAGAAGCATTTTCTTCTCTGTGTTAAATAAAGACTGACAAGCAGAGAGTCAACAGACAAGGCCACTGGCCCCATGTGTGAACACACACATGATAACACAAAGGACGGTCCATGTGATGATCAAACACATGATAAGACAAAGACTGTGCCCCATACATGATCACACGTATGATACATATAGCTGAACTGTATCCAAAACCATCCACTGTATTTCCCTGTCAGAATAAATAAAACAAATATTGTTATCTGTTAAACATATTCACTGTTTTTATCATCATTTTGATATTTCCTACATCTCTGGACATAACATTTATAAAAATCTATATAATCTCTATATCAGATTTGAATATTAATATATAACATTCATGGTAGACATTTAATTTAAACCAATGAATGGAGAAATTAAGATAAAAACATACCAAAATGGCAGTAAAATCCATTTGTCACTGGACACCATTAGTGTTAGAATAAAAAATTCAGCAAAAGGCTGAAACTGATACACTAACAGACAATATATTCATAGGGAATGTAACCAGCTTAGAACAATTTACTCATTGGTCAAATAGTATTCTGATCACATATATAAAGGATGAAACTCAAAGCTATTTAAAATTAGTTGGTTTTGGTGCAGGCTGAAACATGATTAATCTTGGATGGGTTACTTTAATGAGAAGGTATGATGTTGAAAAGACCCCAAACCCCCAATGTACTAAAGGCGTTGCGAATGATGCATCCAACCACACCCTAGAGATGTATTTTACAAAAGGGTAGACATTTAATTTAAATCATTATATCATATTTTAGTTGATATCCAATTTAATCCCTTGTATAGAATTTCTGGTAGACATTTTATTCAAACAATTATATAACATAATTTGGTAGATATTCAATTTAATCCCTTGTATGAAATTTCTAGTAGACATTTTATTCAAACAATTATAACATATTTTGGTAGATATTCAATTAATCCATGATTTCTGGTAGACTTTATTCAAATCGTGTATAACATATTTTGGTAGATATTCAATTAATCCCTTGTATGAAATTTCTGGTAGACATTTTATTCAAATCGTGATATAACATATTTTGGTAGATATTCAATTTAATCCCTTGTATGAAATTTCTGGTAGACATTTTATTCAAATCGTGATATAACATATTTTGGTAGATATTCAATTTAATCTCTTGTATGAAATTTCTGGTAGACATTTTATTCAAATCGTGATATAACATATTTTGGTAGATATTCAATTTAATCCCTTGTATGAAATTTCTGGTAGACATTTTATTCAAACCGTATATAACATATTTTGGTAGATATTCAATTTAATCCCTTGTATGAAATTTCTGGTAGACATTTTATTCAAATCGTGATATAAACATATTTTGGTAGATATTCAATTTAATCCCTTGTCTGAAATTTCTGGTAGACATTTTATTCAAATCGTGATATAACATATTTTGGTAGATATTCAATTTAATCCCTTGTATGAAATTTCTGGTAGACATTTTATTCAAATCGTGATTAACATATTTTGGTAGATATTCAATTTAATCTCTTGTATGAAATTTCTGGTAGACATTTTATTCAAATCGTGATATAACATATTTTGAGATATTCAATTTAATCCCTTGTATGAAATTTCTTGTTAGACATTTTATTCAAACCATATAAAAGATTTTGATAGATATTCAATTTCCCTTGTATGAAATTTCTGGTAGACATTTTATTCAAATCGTGATATAACATATTTTGGTAGATATTCAATTTAATCCCTTATATGAAATTTCTGGTAGACATTTTATTCAAACCGTGATATAACATAATTGGTAGATATTCAATTTAATCCCTTGTATGAAATTTCTGGTAGACATTTTATTCAAATCGTGATATAACATATTTTGGTAGATATTCAATTTAATCCCTTGTATGAAATTTCTGGTAGACATTTTATTTAAACCATGATATAACATATTTTGGTAGATATTCAATTTAAACTCTTACACCTTTGTGCAAATTAATTGAAACAAAATGAATAATTCCATTATTATTATAATATCCACAATCTCTCTGTAAAGCTTGTCAGTGTGTGAGGCAAAAAATGCTGAAATATATCTGAACTAAGCGATACTTAAGGACGAAATCTTGGTGGCTGAGCAGTTCATGACATGCAACACTCTACTTTAGACCCGGTCAGTCAGAGAGGCCACCTCCAATCAATTGGTTGATCATCTCAAGCCTTAGCACCTATATGATTGCCCCAACGATGTTGTCCTTATGGCATACCCCCAACCCTTTTTATCATATATGTTCTAGAACGTGGTAGCTGAGGGTCTTAGTGTCCTGGGTATGACCTTAAAGTGCATCTAATGGTGAATTATCTATTTCTGGTGCTCTGGGGTGTGTGGAATACCCCTTCATCGCCATTACAGTCCACTCTAACCCAGAATGGTAGTACCTGTTAGGGTCCCATCTACAGGTTAAATAGAAAAAAATTAGTTTTAAAAAAAATTTGAATATCCATCAAGAATGAATAAAACAATGTCTTTGGCATAGAATAATCCAGCAAGAGATGACATGCCATTAAACTCAACCAACGAACCAATCAACTACATCTAGTGGGTGAGGGAAAACACAAAAAAACATCACCCTCCTAAAATGTAGAACCTTTTTGTTGTTTTATTTCCTTCATTCAGTCACCAAACGCATGAAAATAATGTACCAGGAAGACTTACAGGTCTTCCTCTGTTCTATCAGGAACTAGCTTGTAATGACAAAAGATAACACCTATAGACTTTGGAAAGCTTTATTCTACTTAGAATAATTGGTACACTTATTGAGAGTTTAAAATAGTCTAGAGAGTTCTCCAAAGGGAGATAATCCTAAAATAGGAAGGTAACTCTCAATTACTTATCACATAGCTCTTCTCGTATCTAGGTAGTTCTTTCTCTCTCCATCCACTCTAAAGCTTGTTTCGCTTATGTCCCCAGCTAAAAAAAGCCCCCCCCCCAAAAAAAAAATCCCTGCTTATTTCCGTTTTAAAACCAATAATTATATATGACACAAATATTGGAAAAATATCCTATCAATACACTGCATCAGATAGTTTCAGAAGCACTGCTAATTGTTGGCATCCTCCCATCTACAAGAGACAATGTAGTTAGTGTCCAAATTTTTTTAACTGCATAGCCTGGGCAAGTTCATATGGAGGATGAGCTGTTGCCCAAGCAGCAAATCCCCCCTCTCCACACTGCCACTGTGACCCAAAGGAAAGTTAAGGAACCAATGCAGGAGTTGCTGGGTAGCACTGGATTTCAGCATCACACCACTTTAGGGACTCCAGCTCCTGATTTGTTTTTGGGGTTTACATCCCTAGCTTTTCTTGAGATGAGGTACAGCTACTAGGCAGCGGAGGTTTGTATCAACTTTTCCTTTGTCTTAGGTGGGTTGCCAACCAAGGCTAATGAAGCCCCTACTAACCAATTAATCCTACTACTGTCGGTGTTTACTGCAACAGAAATTTACCATAGCACTGCTATAAGCAAATCAAAACAAAATCAAATTGTTTATTTTCATATATTACACAAATAAACAATGACACACATCAAATACTGATAATTTTTACAAAAAAACACAACAATTAAATAAGTAAGGTTAAGCCATCAGACTTGTTGGTTTGAGGGCAGGTTTTGTGACATTCATGTGGTTTTTGTAGTAATGTGTGGAGATAATCTATAAATAGGACTGAACCTACTCTAGTAGTGACCACCTCAGCTGATCGAAAAAATGTTTAAAGGTTTTTATTGATTTAAAACAATAAAAATAGCATATTTTTGTTGTTGTATTTTTTTTTAAGATACAGATACCTAGAAAAAAAAATGTGAACAAACAGAATAAACAAATTAAGGAACCTAAGATCCATGTGCCAGGTGTCCAGGTATGAATTAAACTGCATCTAGTGCTGAGGTTCCAATTCTGAAGCTCTGGGGCATGTGGAGTATCCCTTCATTACTAGTACTTCCAGTTCCACTCTGACCCAGATTGGTAGTAGCCATCTATGGATTCAAAATAGATTTTTAAAAATGAGTTTAAAAGAAAAAAAATTTGAATACCCAACAAGAATGGATAAAACCAAAAACGTCTTCAGCATAAAATAACCCAAGACATTTGACATGCCATAAAATGATCCTCCAAACCAATAAACCTAAAGTCTGCGTACCAGACAAAGTAAAAACTGAAAAATAACATCAACTTTATTGATAAAAATTCATGAGTTATTTCCTATAAGTCCAAACATAAACAAAGGAGAACCACTCTTGACAGATAAATATTATATTTTCCATTAAACTAACCCTAAAACTCTAACCCTAACCCCTAACTTCTTTTTTCCTAGTAGATCAATAAATGAATAAATAAATTATCAGTCAAGAGTGTTCCCTTTGTTTATGTTGGAGTCATAGAAATAACCAATTTTTTCAATTCACACTTTCGGTTTTTTTTCTTTATGCAGAAAAATTAGTTTCAGTTAATATATAAACCCACTAACTTTTATATAACCATTATATAATAACCAAAAAATAATTTAAGTGACTTGAAACAAAATCAGAAAGTTTTTAAATAAAATAATTGATGCATTATGATTCATTCATTAGTAAATCAACACTGAAAATTTCCTTTTTTTTTTTTTTTTTTTTTTTAGTTTTTCTCAAAGATAGTGATTATGATTTATAAAATACGTCCATTGGCGTCAAAATTGTTCCGTAATTAAACGAGAATTATCCCCCTTACATTTGTTTAGATTGTTTACTGATTAAAATGTCATTTTTTCTTAAACATAAATTTTTTATAATCACATTTTATTGGGTTTATTGTGGTCTTTTTAAACGATTAAAAGGGCGGGGCTATTTTCTGTTTTTTTGTTTGTTGTTTTTACTTCTGTTTTCTAAACTATTTTAGATTGATTTTATTTATTGGTTTATATTTTAACACGTTGAAACTTGCTCAAAGGTTAATATTATCTTGAAAAAATTTTGTCAGTTAAAAGAAGAAATATTTTTTTTTAAACTCCTAAGAAATTTTTTTTTAATTTTAGGTTACGGAAATTATGAAAATTAATAAACGAAAACAATGTTTACATTTTTGGCACCGTAAATCAATTGAAATTTAACGTAGCCAAAAACAAGTTATGACTGCGGTGAGAAAAATATATCTAACAGTAACCTCCCTTGATCATAGCCCAAAACAGAGCCCAAGGTCTTTTGCCATAACCTGATGAGAAACCTCATGTGATTGGCTAAGGGGCCTTGTCAGCGACCAATCAAGAGCACACATTACGAGGCTCAGTTTGTCCGCCAAATTTTAAGTGATGAATTACCTTTCTATCAGCCTCTTGCCACTGGACTCCGTTGGGAGAACGACGTATGTTTTTTTTCCACAGCAACTTAGTGGAAAACGATGGGACTTGGAACACATGGAGAGCCGCGTGATGCGTATAATTCAAACAAAACAATCTAGCAAGACATTCCTACCTGGACACAGATAAGTCACGCAAGCATTACCTTGCAAAACAAACCATAATTATACCACTCTACATTTTCTATTTGATGACTTTTGTAAACACACACATTTGTACCACAAGTTACACATTGTTTCGTATATTGTATCTTACATGCCTTGCTACGATAAATGCTTTTCGTTTATAAAGCTTTGTTGTTGTCGTTACCTGCTATCCTTTACGTTATCCCATCTTGGTATTTAGGCACCTTATTTCTTATAGTGTTATAAGTGGCTTTATTTTAATTCTATGAAAAATCAATTAATGGTCCGATTTTACGAAAGTTCATATTACTTACCTCTTTTGATGAAACATATGTCTGAAATAGTTTTTTACCTAAATTTTTCGAGGTATATTTCCCCCGCTATTATTATTTATGAAATATGAAGGAAAAAAAATGAACCGACAACAAATTGATTTTTTACTTTTTTTTTCTAATAAAGTCAAGAGTCTGAATAATTATATATCAGGAAGATATAGTTTTCTATGCCAGAATTTTTAGTAAAACTATGATACAGAATATCTGCTAAAATTATCAATAAAGAAATGACGTGTTGTAAAAACCGACTCTTTTACTTATTTTTCAAGATAACGGTGAGTAGTATTTTCCCCCAATTGATAATTTGATCTTGAATTAACTGTTTTTTTCTTTGTAACAATTCTTTATGTTGGTTTATTATTTTTTACGAGATTAAAATCTCTC
>CM042151.1:32146754-32219880 GCA_023376005.1 Doryteuthis pealeii | reverse complement strand
AAGGAATGTTTTTGCTCAAGTGGAGGAGCACCACCCGACCATCAAGCTCCTACTTACTGCAACAGATCCTGTGCTACTCATAGGCTGAGTTGCGAGGGCCAGTATTGAACTAGGAACCTTGTGGTTTCTTAGTACTAATTTGAGGGGACGGTTTAGTTCAGTCGGTAGAGCACCCAACTAGGAATCCCAACCAACAAGTCATACAAATAAATTGTCCTTTCCAGGACAAAAATTACAACAACACGAAAACTGCAAACAACTGGAACATACCTTCCTTAACCTCAAAAGAATCATCCAGCTGATGATGACCATCTAGCAGCAGTCCAACCAGTGTAAGGCCTGGACCAAAGATCAGCCAGCTAGCAGTCCAACCAGTGTAAGGCCAGGACCGAAGACCAGTCAGCTAGCAGTTCAACCAGTGTAAGGCCTGGACTGAAGACCAGCCAGCTAGCAGTTCAACCAGTGTAAGGCCAGGACCAAAGACCAGCCAGCTAGCAGTTCAACCAGTGTAAGGCCTGGACCAAAGACCACCAGCTAGCAGTCCAACCAGTATAAGGCCTGGACTGAAGACCAGCCAGCTAGCAGTTCAACCAGTGTAAGGCCTGAACTGAAGACCAGCAGCTAGCAGTTCAACCAGTGTAAGGCCAGGACCAAAGACCAGCCAACTAGCAGTCCAACCAGTGTAAGGCCTGAACCAAAGACCAGCCAGCTAGCAGTCCAACCAGCCTAAAACCTTGGTCAACATTGACCAGCTAGCCAGTAACAGCCCAGCCAGCCTAACGCCTAGTCCAGCAACCCACCCAATAATTCACCTGTACTCTTCAGAACATAAATCAAACTATTTTTTGATTGGTTATTGACAAAAAAATGTAAACAAAAAAAAAAGGAAATTGTAATTCGAAAAATGTTACATATACGAAAAAAAAAAAATTAAATTAAATGAAAGAATTGTTCAATGATAACTGAAAGAATGATGTTTAAACGAGTACTTTTCTTATTTCTTAAAAGAAAATATATAAATTTTTAATCAGTGTAATACAAAAACCTTTTTTAAGGAAATAAGCTATTCATAGAATAAAAGAATAATTTGAATTTGAATACATGAAATTTTCCATCTACAAATACATACACGTTTAATTCTTAGCTTCTTCTTATTGTTACATTTTTAGTGATAAAAAAGAAAATAAATTAAATGAATACATGTTTTATCACTTTAAGCCAACAAGCAATTTAAAAGTGAATTTAGATTTTTGTCAAAAGAAGCATTTTTAGAAAAATAATATTATGTTTCGAAACATGAGTTTAGGGTTACATCTTTTTAAATAATATAAAAAATATTTTAAGTGCAAACAGATTTTGTCTTAAGTTTTTCATAAATTAATTAGATTAACCATGGGAATTATGCAAAAGATTTAATTTTGACCATACAACAAAATGGTATATGCATAAACCAGAATCTGTTCTTGAGAACGAAACACATAAAATTCTCTGGGACTTTGACATAAAAACGGATCACCTTATCCCAGCAAGAAGACCAGACCTAGTGTTGATAAACAAAAAAGAAAGAACTTGTCAACTGGTGGATTTTGCAGTTCCAGTAGATCACAGGGTGAAGCTAAAGGAAAATGAAAAAATGGACAAATATCTGGACCTTGCCAGAGAACTGAAAAAGTTATGGAATATGAAAGTCAAAGTGATACCAATTGTATTTGGTGCACTTGAAACGGTCCCAAAAGGATTGGAAAAGGGTTTGGAAAGTTTGGAAATCAGAGGAAGGATTGAAACCATTCAGAACACTGCACTGCTGCAATCTGCCAGAATACTCAGAAGAGTCCTGGAGACCTGAGGAGACTTGCTGTCACTCAGACTCCAGTAAAAGACTATCAGTTAATGCTGATGTGAAAACTCAAAAGGAGTAAATAATAATAATAATATTAATAATAATAATATTAATAATAATGAGCCATTCTTAAAATGGACAAAAGAGGAATTCAAACAGATTGACCAAAAGACTAGGAAATTAATGACAATGCACAAGGCTTTACACCCTAGAGACAATAGAGATAGGCTATATGAATCAAGAAAGGAAGGTGGAAGAGGTCTTGCCAACATAGAGGTCAGACACAATGCAAGGATTCGAAGAATATACAAAAAAAAAGCAAAGAAAGATTATGGCAGCCAATAACAGCAGCTGCAACATATGGACAAACAGAAAAACAACAAAACCAAGAAAACAGAAATGGGAAGAAAAACAATTATATGGATACTTCAAATGACAAATTGAGGAGGTTGCACATGAAAAAATTTGGACCTGGTTAAGAAAAGGAAACCTCAAGAGAGAAACTGAATCACTAATAATTGCTGTACAAAACAAAGCCATAAGAACAAATTATATCAAAGCAAAAATTGATAAGACACAACATAACAGCAAATGTAGAATGTGTGGTGACAGAGATGAGACCACAAACCATATATTAAGTGAATGTAGCAAATTAGCACAATGATAATACAAAGCTAGGCACAACTAAAAAAAAAAAAAAGAGAGAAAGATGGATCACCTTATCACAGCCAGAAGACCAGACTTAGTATTGATTAACAAAAATAAAGAGAGAGAGAGAGAGAGAGAGAGAGAGAGAGAGGTAGATTTTGCAGTTCCAGTAGATCCCAGGGTGAAGATGAAAGGCACGGCTGGGTTGGAAAGGTGATCCACTGGGAATTATGCAAAAAACTAAATTTTGACCATACAACAAAATGGTATATGCATAAACCATAATCTGTTCTTGAGAATGAAACTCATAAAATTCTCAGGGACTTTGAGATTAAAATGGATCACCTTATCCCAGCCAGAAGACCAGACCTATGATTGATTAACGAAAAAGAAAGAAAGAGATGTTGCAGTTCCAGTAGATCACAGGGTGAAGATAAAGGAAAATGAAAAGATAGACAAATACCTAGACCTTGCCAGAGAATGAAAAAAGTGGTGGAATATGAGCGTGAAAGCGATACCGATTGTAGTTGGTGCACTAGGAACGGTCCCAAAAAGCTTGGAAAAAAGACTAGAGGAACTGGAAATTGAGACCATCCAGACAACAGCATTGCTGCAATCGGCTAGAATACTCCGAAAAGTCCTGGAGACCTGAGGAGACTTGTTGTCACCCAGACTCCAGCGAAAGACCATCAGCTAATGTGAAAAAACTGTCATAACAATAATAATAGTAATAATAAAAATGGTTCTCTTCACGGAAAAACGTCCCGGCCTCCTGCCCCAAAAAACGCTAGCCGGTGGCTGCTGAAAAAACAACACCAGCTACGATTGAAGTCCATAAAAATACTACTAATAATAATCCTCTAGTACTTTGAGATATAAAAGGCTCACTTGGACAGGAGAAAAAAAACTAGTGTTAATCAACAAGAAAAAATAATTTGACACCTTGTGGATTTTGCTGTTCCCGCAGACAACAGAGTAAAAATGAAAGAAAGCGAGAAAAAAATAGGCAAATATTTGGATCTTGCCAGAGAGCTGAAAAAAGTGTGGAACATAAATGTGTCGGTGATACCAACTGTAGTCGGGCGCTTTGAATGGTCCCCAAGCGCACGGGGGAAAAGATTGGCGGAATTGGAAATGATTTCCAATTCCTCCAGTATAGTGATAGTCTCTATTCTATCTCTGATTTAAATCAGAATCGAGACTATCACTATTATACAGACCACAGCATTGTTGAGATCGGCAAGAATACGGAGAAGGGTCTTGGAAACCCGATGAGATTTTCCGTCACCAGAACTCAGTACTAGAATTGCAGTTAAAGCTGGTGTGAAAAACTCGCAAGGAATTAAATAATATTCAACGAAAGGGTGAAATTTTAACAGTACCCGCTTATGATGACAAACCATTTTGTTGTTTATAAATAAACAACAAAATAGTTTGTCATCATAAACGGGTACAGTTAAAATTTCACCCTTTCGTTTGAGTTCAGATTACTTTATCAAATAATAATAATAATAATAATAATAATAATAACTTACCTTCAAACCAATAAAAATAATTCAAAATGAAAATAGAAGTAGTTTTTTGTACACGAACAGTAAACAGAACAAAGGAATGCAGCAACCGGTGTATTGGGAAATTGTGTTCCTTTATTAATTTGGACTAGTATTTACTTTCAGATTCGAGTTGCTGGTATGCTAATTATTCAAATTATAAATTAATTGAATCAAATAAACAACTAAAAAATTAATGAATCGATGACAATGTTTCATGAAAAAAATTGCCAGAAAAAGTTTTGGCTACTTAGTACTTACCTAAAGAGTTTTCAGACAGAGTGAAGAAAAACTGAGTAACACCTGCCTTACATATGATCATTTTTATTTAGAGGTATGGGCACTTTGGATCAAGGGAGGTAAAAATAAATTTAAAATTTTCTTAAATTTCAAAACAATTACCAAAAATCCGGGAATTTTCTAATTTTCAGCATCTTATAATTAAGTCCTTAATGAATAAGATTCTTATTCATTAAGGACTTAATTTTATAAATAATGAATGGCTTATTTTTATCAAAACTTGAAAGAAAAATCAATTCAGATTGTATGTGTGGAGTACATTGTCATTTTTTACAGGTTCACTTTGACTCGGAATGGTAGTACGTACCTGTTGCTAGGGCCTGTGGAATTAAAATAAAATAGAATAAAAATCAAATCAAATAGGTTTTTTTTTTAAATAACAATTTCCCAGGAGCCCTCAAACAGAAAGCACCCAAATAAAATAAAATATATAGAAACTTTCTACTATATCGTTGATCCAAGATTTTCTAAATAAATATTCTTATTCAAGATCCTTAATTAAGGAATCTGACAGACAGGATTACGTCCCTTTGGTGAATGAGTCAGCACTTCAAACGGAAGTGAACAGAGACAACAACAAACGGTAAACAGATACGATATCAGAGAAGTGATTGTTGTTATCTGTTAGTTAAAGATTCATTGACGTTTTAATGAATGAACAACTCTACGACAGTGTAAGTGGAAACTTTGTTTTATATCTCGATTCCTTTATGTTATATTTATTGTCATTTCTATTTTATAATAATGTTTAGTTAACTGATGTCAGTTATTATTTAGAAGTGATGTATTTATTTTATAAACCCCAACTCCCACGGTACCTGAATATGACACAAGGTCTGTTTAATGTGGGGTGCTTCACAGGAAGCAAGACTTTGGGGAGAACGGTACAAAATTGCTTATTTTTCTCCGAATATATATTTCGTGTAAAACACGGTCTGTTTTTGTTGACGATAGAACATTTTTGTTGAAATTTGTTGAATTTTTAGTATATTTGTAAAATGTCTAAAAAAACACGTACTTAGCCGGTGCGTGTTTTTAGACATCCCTACGTTTTTATTTGTTTGTTTGTTTAGTTGTTGGTTTTTTTTTTTTTGGGGGGGGGGGGGCAAATTCCTTCAAAATTGACTAATAATCGGATTTTGATAAAATTGTTGGTATTTACAACAATGTAAAAAAATGAGGCGTGCTATTCGTAGAATTCCGTCCCGCCCCCTACCTTAAAAAACGCTAGGTGGTGATAGCTGGAAAAAAAAAACAACCCTACAAATAAATGTCCCTAGCTGAAGCGTTGCCAGCTGAAGCGCTTAAGGCGTTTCCCCCCCAAAAAGTTAATGCGATATTTTACCCCCTCCAGTCCTTTTTCTACAAGTAAATGTAAATATTTTAACCCTCCCCCTCTTTAAAATGTTTTAAGAGAGGGGGCTGAATATTTACATTTACTTGTCGATAAAAAATATGACTTACTTTTAACGCCTTCAAACCACTAAAAAAAATAACTTGTCGATAAAAACGCCTTCAATCCGCTAAAAAAAATGTTGTTTTTTTCAGTATTTTCTAGGGATCACCAATTTGGTCACGTGATCAGTTTAGGCCATCTTGAATAAAACGGAAATAAATATTTTCGAACTTTGTTTATCAAAAATCTCGTAAAAAAATAATTAAAGGTCGTACAGGGTTGTTACAAAGAAAAACAGTTAATTCAAAGATCAAATTATCCGATTGGGAAAAATTACATTGTTATCTTAAAAAAATAAATAAACCTATCCGTATTACATGCGAAAGGGTAATTTTCAGGCCGCAATTTAGACAGAAAAAAAATACGATTATACAAATACATATGGTTGAATGTAATTGACATACTTTTAGCCAAAATTTTTTCTATTAAAATGAATAAAATCTTTAATATTAAAATTTACTATTAAAATTAATAAAAACTTGAAAAAATTTAATATCAAAATTTCACAGTGAAATTGACGTTAAAAAAATGTCTTCGGTTTTAGTATTAATTTTTAAAATCGAAAATTAAATGAAAATTTGAATATTTTTTTTCTAAGAGAAAAACTGATAAAATAATCAATATATACTTACTTTTTATTCTAATTGGTCGAAAAAGTTAAATAAAATAATTTTTTATGCTAAGAAAAACAAACTTTGGTTACTGAGAAGCGTTGTATAAAAACAAAACAAATATGTCAGTTTTGCTCTTCCATATATTCTAAGAATCACACATTACTATTCAACAATAAAAATTACAAATTCTTTTTAAAATATTAATCGAGCTCCGATCGGACCAACTTTTAGTTCACCTGAATTCTAAAATTCATATATTTAAATATCCGTGAAAAATTGGATTTTTTCACGCAGAAAAAAAAAATGTATTTAATTTATTTCACGCAGAAAATTAAAATATTTAAGCACACAAAAGATTGAAAATCTCTTAAAAATTAATTTCTTTTTAAAAAAATTTATTTCTTTTGACAATTTAATAGAATATAGTACATACCAATTAAAAAAAGCAAAAAAAAAAGTTTTGCAAATATTGATATTATGACATTTTTTTGCACTTTTTATTTCCAATTTCATTAATTTTTCCTAAATAAAACTACAGCATTGTACGTTATATAATTTCTTTGATATAGTTATTCAGACTCTTATCTTTATAGAAAAAAAAGTACAAAATTTTTCTGACACGTCATTTTTTTATCTCATAAAATAAAATAGGGGGGAATAGACCTCGTAAAAAAGTATTTTCCCTAATATATTTTAGAAAAAACTATTTCAGATATATTTACATCCAAAAGTAAACATTTATGGAAATTTTCGTGAAAATCAGACTATTAATTGATTTTTCATTGAATCTAAAAAAAAGAACCTTATCATAACTTGTTTTTAGCTACGTTAAATTTCAGTTGATTTAACAGTGCAAAAATGAAAACATTGTATTTTTCAATCATAATTTTCATTATTTTCCTAAGCTGAAAAATTTTTTTTAAATCATCAGGAGTTTGTTTAATGTTTTTTCTTTCGAAGGGAAAAAAATTTTTCAAGAAAATATTAATTTTTTTCCAAGTTTCATTGTGTTAAATATAGGGGCGGGGGGGGGGGGAATTTCACATGGTAAAATTGGTGGTACCTAGTATTTTCATTTGTTTTTTGTTTTTTTTGACAATCAATTACAAATAAAAAATAAAACATTTCTTTTGGTATTTTTATTTAATTTAGGGAGAGTTGTTTTTTTTGGGGGGGTGTTGGGGGGGGTCAGCTATCACCACCGAGCGTTTTTTTTAAGGCAGGAGGCTGGGACGGAATTCTGCGAATAGCACCAAATTAGGTTTCAATTTGTTTCAATCTTGTTATGCACTCCCGATTTAAAAAATTTTTTTTTTTAAAGAATGGTCATAGCAGGAGCCAGCCTCATACACTCTTTTGATCTGCTTTTTTAGGAGAAAATAAACTTGTTGTTTTTCATCTGAATTCATTGATATTTTTTAATTTATTTTTAATTCATTGCTAAAAAAAAGTTTTCCAATTTTATTATTGTAAGAAAAAGTTAATTGAGACATAAATACTTATTGAAAAATGCCCCAAAAGATTTTATTGAAAAAGAAAATTCTTTAAGAATTCAGATGAAAAACGAAAATTATATTTCCACTTCTGTTATAAAGTAGTTTTACTTTTGTTCTGTACCTACTTCTTATTTGCAAAGATGTACATAACAATGTAAAAAGTCTTTCATTATAGAATTTTAATTTTTATTGTTATTTCTTCTATATCCTTTCAAAGATTTTGTCTCTAATTCAGTTAGAAAATATTAAAGAATGAAACAAAATCTACAATATCTTTATTCATTACACAAGATATGTTTTTGAAAACGTCAACACTTATCTTGTTTCTAGGTCTTACCTAGCAGTAACTTTTATCCAAAGTGTTCACACATAGCCTATACCTAAACAAAGGCTATTCATTAGTTAATGTTACATACCAATACTTCTGGGTATAGTCATCTTATTACATAGATGTATGTAAATTATTATAGGCACCCGTGGTTGTGTCCCTCCTATTTAATCTTATCTTCTTCTGTACTTACTTGTGTTATGAGTCTGTAGTTTATATTTCATTTGTAGCTTGAATCGTATCTATTGGAGTAATTCTTCAATCAGTCTAATTCAAACTTCTCACTTCTTCATTACTTCATATGGGAGTAGTTCTCCAAAATTCTTAGTCGTTTTCCTGGGTTCCAGCTTCTTCTTGACTGGTTTCTTCATTTCAAGGTGTTAGTGATGCCTTGGTGATCGTTTGCTTGTAGTGACCAACATAAGACATATTGTTACATAATCATTAGATACCTAATGATTATGACAATAGTGTAGAAATCATATTAGTGCAGCTGATGGCCTTGAGAGTGAGTGACAGCGTTTGACCTCACTCTGACCTTGCGTTCTGGGGATGATCGTGAGAAACGGAAGGCAATAGAAGGCCCCTTCCGGTTTAAGGGGTAAGCAACTCAGTTAGTTAGCAGTTAGAACTTAGAAGCAAAGCTAGCAAGATGTGAGTCTCACTGCGTGATTGTCTGGTCTGGGGTTCTACGAATAAAGTAACATCATCGTAAATCGAAGTCTTGTGGTTATTACTAAAAGCTAACAATGACACAAGGCTTCTGATAACAAGAAATCCCTAGCAACAGAAACCAGACCCGAAGTCCCCAAGAAACACCACAACAAGACCAGACCAAGATAGATGATAGAAGAACCAAGCCGGCCAGAAGAGTAGACGACAGAGTAAGAAGTAAGAGAAGTATATAACATAATCCCATTTAGGGCCAGTAAAGAGGGTATACAACATATATCTATTTGGTACCATCAAAGAAAAGGCACTACATAACAATATCTTTTGTGAATCACATTTGTATTTCTTAAGACTTAGAACCAATAACCACGCATGGTGAGTCCACTTAACTGAATCTTTACATCATGATGTCTCCTTCCTTCCCATGGTTCAAACTCCAAACAGGAAGAGAAGGGTCAAACTAAGGTTATTAGATGTCAATCAAATCTATAACCGTCTAGGTCTGAATTCAAATAATATCATCCTGATTTGAATTCAAATCTACCTTCTTCACTAACTGTCCTAAACCGACAGTACGCCCATCAATATGTAACATTAAGATGTGGAAAGACGTTGAGTAATAAGACTAAATAGTAATAAGAAGTCAGGGATATGATGGCCAATGTTTTTTTTAAATATTATCTTAGGATTGTGAACACTTGTTTATATGATATGCATATATTATTTTTGTAGGCTAGCAGAATCAAAAGTTAGGGGTCGTTCATTGCACACAATATGTGATAAAACACTTTTTTGTGGTTAAAAATTAGGGGTCTTTCATTGCACAAAGTGGTTCATTTCTGGATATATAAATGTAGTATTTACATTCACAATCCAGATAAGACTAAGTTTCTGCCATTGTCTTTTTATTTATCAACATTTAAAAACTAAAAAAATATAAATGTCCATTCATAAAAGACAGCAAAGTTAATTTTCCTTACTATCCCCCCACCTGATAATGATGAAATCTCAACAGGTCATCTGGAGTATCCATTCATTGCCATTACTCCTAGGTCCACTCAGACTCAGCATGGTAGTACTTGTTAGTCCCATCTATGAGAAAAATATATGCTTGAAATAATATAACTGTGGGCAAGCAAATGTTTATTCTTATTATTATCATGAGGTTTTCACACCTGCTGTAGCCTGTGGTTTACTGGAAACTGAGTGACAGCAAGTCTCCTCAGGTATCCAGGACTTTTCTGAGTATTCTAGCCAATCTCAACAGTGCTATAGTTTGGATAGTCTAAATTCTTTCCTCTGATTTCCAATCCACCCAAATTATTTTCCAAAGCTTTGGGGACCATTCTAAATGTACCAATTACTATTGGTACCATTTTCAGATTATTATTATTAAATAAGAATAATTACTTTAAACCATATAATTGCTTGAATTATTAGTATTAGATAGGAATAATTGAAACAATATAATTGTGCAAATGATTTGTATTTGATAGGAATACTTGATATCATATAATTGTGCAAACAAATGAATATAGACAAATAAGTGCTTTTTTTATTTTTAAAGCAATGGAACTTTTTTTTTCAAATATAGTTATGATTACAATCAAACATTTAAAAAGAAAATAAATTATGACATTAAATAACTCATGAGGAGTTATTATGCTGTTTAACAAATAAACCAAACTTTTCAAAATTTAAGGAAAATGGGCTATGGCAAACTCAGAATAGTTATTGAATTGATATTTTCATGCGAATAAAATTAGAAATTTTATATATTGAAAACTTACATATACTAAAAATGCAACATGTTTTTACAAAATATGATGAATATTAAACATATTTTTAATATGTACTAAAATGCAATATATGTTTACAAATATACTAAAAATACATATTTTAAATATACTAAAAATACATGTTTTAAATATACTTAAAATGCAACATGTTTTTTACAAAATATAATATTAAATATGTTTTTAAAATATACTAAAATGCAACAAACGTTTACAAATATACTAAAAATGCAACCAATTTTTACAAATATACTAAAAATACATTTTATAATATACTAAAAAGCAACATGTTTTTACAAATATAATAGATATTAAACATATTTTCAATATATACTAAAATGCAACAATAAAATGAAATGTTTACAAATATACTAAAAATGCAACCAATTTTTACAAATATACTAAAAAAACATCTTTTTTTTTCAAAATATACTAAAAATGCAACATGTTTTTACAAATAAATATTAAACTTAAAAATATTACAAATAAATATTAAACATATTTTTAATATATACAAATATACTAAAGATGCACTTTTTTTTTAATATACTAAAAATGCAACAAATGTTTACAAATATACTAAAAATTCAAAAAATCTCTGTTTTAGATTTGAATACTAGTTTATCATTCTTTTGTGCTCAAAAGTCTACATTTTATCAGTATGAAATATTAAATTATGTCCTCTTTATTGATTAAAATATTTGAGACATCCTTAAAAATGTAAAATGTCAATTTAGAAAAAAAAGGTAGATTCATGAATAATACTTTCTTTTTATTACTGCTCAATTTTATTTTTTGCATCTTTATGGTGAAAAAATGTCATATTCATGAATATTCTAATTGAGAATTGGTTCATTCATTTTTTCTTCTTTTTGCAGTTTACATTTTGACTGAAAAAATATGAATATTCAAGAAAAAGAAAAAAAATTCCACTGTGAAGTTTGTGGATTAACCGCTCGATGTAATTCTGCTCTTCAAATACATATACGAACACACACTGGAGAGAAACCATTTCATTGTGAAGTTTGTGGAGCTGCTTTTTCTCAAAATATGTATCTCCAAAGACACATACGAACACACACTGGAGAGAAACCATTTCATTGTAAAATTTGTGGAGCTACATTTTCACTACATTCAAATCTCAACCGACATATATTAACACATAGTGTAGACAAACCATTTCATTGTGAAATATGTGGAACAGCATTTACCCAAAATTCACATCTCAAAAGACACATGACAACACACACTGGTGAGAAATTATTTTATTGTCAGATTTGTGGGGCCACATTTACACAGAATTCACATCTCAAAACACATGTTTTAAAACACACTGGAGAAAAACCGTTTCATTGTGAAGTCTGTGAAGCTATATTTTATCACAAATCAAGTCTCAATAGACACATGTTAACACACACTGGAGAAAAACCGTACCATTGTGAAATCTGTGAAGATAAATTTTCTCGGAATTCACATCTTATAAGACACATGTCAATACACACTGGAGAAAAATCTTTTCATTGTGAAATCTGCGGAGCAACATTTTCATTAAATTCTACACTCAAAAGGCACATATTAACACACACTGGAGAGAAACCATTTCATTGTGATAGCTGTGCAGCTTCATTTTCCCGGAATTCAAGCCTCAAAAGACACATGATGAGACACAGTGCAAAGAAACCATCTCATTGTAGAATACAGGGAAAAATGCTTTCATGCTGATGGGATTATGTGAATCAATAAAAGGGATAATGCTTTTCACAAGGTCATTTAAAACAATAAATATTACATATTTTCTCTTTTCTTTCTTATTTTTTGTCCCTTCCTTAGTTCTTTTTTTCTTTCTCTTTCTTCGCCTCCTTCTTTTTTCATCTTTTACTTTCAGTTTTTCTTTCTTAACTTCCTTTTATTTTTACTTCCTTTCTTCTTTCCTCTTTCATTCTTTCTTTCTTTTTCAAGTGCCTTTTCTGACTTTTTTCTGCCTTTACTTTTTTCTTTCTTTTCTCTTCCATTTCTTTCCTTCCTTTTTTTTTCTACTTTCTTTTTTCCTTCTTTATTTCTTCCTGTTTCCTGCTCTCTCTATCTCTCAAACATACACACACTATATATATAATATATATACATACATATCACATTCTCTCTCACACACACTCTTTTCTCTCTCCCTCTCTCTTTCACACACACTCTCTATCTCTTACATGCACACACAGTGAAAAATGACTGAAATGTTGTGACACCTATAAAAACACACAGTGATTGGTTATTGTTAGGTAGACCTAACGAGTTGCTAAAGTGTTGCTCCCCTTTGATCAGTAAGGGACTGACGTGAGATCGGATATGGGAATTCCGCCATGTTACTTTGGACTGGGGTTTTGGACTGTACAGATGTGCATCAGCACGCTTGAACTAGTGACCATGTGCGTCAGCAGGGGCTAGTTGGTCACTTTTAGGGTAGAAGCAGTTTCTACCCTGTGTTAAATAAAGACTGACAAGCAGAGAGTCAACAGACAAGGCCACAGGCCCCATGTGTGATCACACACATGATAACGCAAAGGATGGCCCATGTGATGATCAAACACATGATAAGACAAAGACTGTGCCCCATACATGATCACACGTATGATACATATAGCTGAACTGTATCCAAAACGATCCACTGTATTTCCCTGTCAGTGAGAATAAATAAAACAAATATTGTTATCTGTTAAACATATTCACTGTTTTTATCATCATTTTGATATTTCCTACATCTCGGGACATAACATTTATAAAAATCTATATAATCTCTATATCAGATTTGAATATTAATATATAACATTCATGGTAGACATTTAATTTAAACCAATGAATGGAGAAATTAAGATAAAAACAATACCAAAATGGCAGTAAAATCCATTTGTCACTGGACACCATTAGTGTTAGAATAAAAAATTCACCAAATATTCAGCAAAAGGCTGAAACTGATACACTAACAGACAATATATTCATAGGGAAAGTAACCAGCTCAGAACAATTTACTCATTGGTCAAATAGTATTCTGATCACATATATAAAGGATGAAACTCAAAGCTATTTAAAATTAGTTGGTTTTGGTGCAGGCTGAAACATGATTAATCTTGGATGGGTTACTTTAATGAGAAGGTATGATGTTGAAAAGACCCCAAACCCCCAATGCACTAAAGGCGTTGCAAATGATGCATCCAACCACACCCTAGAGATGTATTTTACAAAAGGGTAGACATTTAATTTAAATCATTATATCATATTTTAGTAGATATCCAATTTAATCCCTTGTATAGAATTTCTGGTAGACATTTTATTCAAACAATTATATAACATATTTGGTAGATATTCAATTTAATCCCTTGTATGAAATTTCTGGTAGACATTTTATTCAAACTTATATAACATATTTTGGTAGATATTCAATTTAATCCCTTTATGAAATTTCTGGTAGACATTTTATTCAAACCGTGATATAAAAGATTTTGGTAGATATTCAATTTAATCCCTTTATGAAATTTCTGGTAGACATTTTATTCAAACCGTGATATAAAGATTTTGGTAGATATTCAATTTAATCTCTTTTATGAAATTTCTGGTAGACATTTTATTCAAACCGTGATATAAAGATTTTGGTAGATATTCAATTTAATCTCTTTATGAAATTTCTGGTAGACATTTTATTCAAACCGTGATATAAAGATTTTGGTAGATATTCAATTTAATCCTTGTATGAAATTTCTGGTAGACATTTTATTCAAACCGTGATATAAAGATTTTGGTAGATATTCAATTTAATCCCTTGTATGAAATTTCTGGTAGACATTTTATTCAAACCGTGATATAAAGATTTTGGTAGATATTCAATTTAATCCCTTGTATGAAATTTCTGGTAGACATTTTATTCAAACCGTGATATAAAGATTTTGGTAGATATTCAATTTAATCCTTTATGAAATTTCTGGTAGACATTTTATTCAAACCGTGATATAAAAGATTTTGGTAGATATTCAATTTAATCTCTTTATGAAATTTCTGGTAGACATTTTATTCAAACCGTGATATAAAATTTTGGTAGATATTCAATTTAATCTTTATGAAATTCTTGTAGACATTTTATTCAAACCATATAAAAGATTTTGTAGATATTCAATTTCCCTTGTATGAAATTTCTGGTAGACATTTTATTCAAACCATGATATAAAGATTTTGGTAGATATTCAATTTAATCCCTTTATGAAATTTCTGGTAGACATTTTATTCAAACCGTGATATAAAAATTGGTAGATATTCAATTTAATCCCTTTATGAAATTTCTGGTAGACATTTTATTCAAATCGTGATATAACATATTTTGGTAGATATTCAATTTAATCCCTTGTATGAAATTTCTGGTAGACATTTTATTTAAACCATTATATACAACATATTTTGGTAGATATTCAATTTAAAATCTTACACCTTTGTTCAAATTAATTGAAACAAAATGAATAATTCCATTATTATTATGATATCCACAATCTCTCTGTAAAGCTTGTCAGTTTGTGAGGCAAAAAATGCTGAAATATATCTGAACTAAGCGATACTTAAGGACGAAATCTTGGTGGCTGAGCAGTTCATGACCTGCAACACTCTACTTTAGGCCCGGTCAGTCAGAGAGGCCACCTCCAATTAATTGGTTGGTCATCTCAAGCCTTAGCACCTATATGATTGCTCCAATGATGTTGTCCTTATGGCAAACCCCCAACCCTTTTTATCATATATGTTCTAGAACGTGGTAGCTGAGGGTCTTAGTGTCCTGGGTATGACCTTAAAGTGCATCTAATGGTGAATTTCTATTTCTGGTGCTCTGGGGTGTGTGGAGTACCCCTTCATCGCCATTATAGTCCACTCTAACCCAGAATGGTAGTAACTGTTAGGGTTCCATCTACAGGTTAAATAGAAAAAAATTAGTTTTAAAAAAAATTTGAATATCCATCAAGAATGAATAAAACAATGTCTTTGGCATAGAATAATCCAACAAGAGATGACATGCCATTAAACTCAACCAACGAACCAATCAACTACATCTAGTGGGTGAGGGAAAACACAAAAAAACATCACCCTCCTAAAATGTAGAACCTTTTTGTTGTTTTATTTCCTTCATTCAGTCACCAAACGCATGAAAATAATGTACCAGGAAGACTTACAGGTCTTCCTCTGTTCTATCAGGAACTAGCTTGTAATGACAAAAGATAACACCTATAGACTTTGGAAAGCTTTATTCTACTTAGAATAATTGGTACACTTATTGAGAGTTTAAATAGTCTAGAGAGTTCTCCAAAGGGGAGATAATCCTAAAATAGGGAAGGTAACTCTCAATTACTTATCACATAGCTCTTCTCGTATCTAGGTAGTTCTTTCTCTCTCCATCCACTCTAAAGCTTGTTTCGCTTATGTCCCCAGCTAAAAAAAGCCCCCCCCCCAAAAAAAAAATCCCAGCTTATTTCCGTTTTAAAACCAATAATTATATGACACAAATATTGGAAAAATATCCTATCAATACACTGCATCAGATAGTTTCAGAAGCACTGCTAATTGTTGGCATCCTCCCATCTACAAGAGACAATGTAGTAGTGTCCAAATTTTTTTTAACTGCATAGCCTGGGCAAGTTCATATGGAGGATGAGCTGTTGCCCAAGCAGCAAATCCCTCCCTCTCCACACTGCCACTGTGACCCAAAGGAAAGTTAAGGAACCAATGCAGGAGTTGCTGGGTAGCACTGGATTTCAGCATCACACCACTTTAGGGACTCCAGCTCCTGATTTGTTTTTGGGGTTTACATCCCTAGCTTTTCCTTGAGATGAGGTACAGCTACTAGGCAGCGGAGGTTTTGTATCAGACTTTTCCTTGTCTTAGGTGGGTTGCCAACCAAGGCTAATGAGCCCCTACTAACCAATTAATCCTACTACTGTCGGTGTTTACTGCAACAGAATTTACATAGCACTGCTATAAGCAAATCAAAACAAATCAAATTGTTTATTTTCATATATTACACAATATAAACAATGACACACCATCAAATACTGATAATTTTTACAAAAAACACAACAATTAAATAAGTAAGGTTAAGCCATCAGATCTTTGTTGGGTTTGAGGGCAGGTTTTGTGACATTCATGTTGGTTTTTGTAGTAATGTGTGGAGGATAATCTATAAATAGGACTGAACCTACTCTAGTAGTGACCACCTCAGCTGATCGAAAAATGTTTAAAGGTTTTTATTGATTTAAAACAATAAAAATAGCATATTTTGTTGTTGTATTTTTTTTTAAGATACAGATACCTAGAAAAAAAAATTGAACAAACAGAATAAAACAAATTAAGGAACCTAAGATCCATGTGCCAGGTGTCCAGGGTATGAAATTAAACTGCATCTAGTGCTGAGGTTCCAATTCTGAAGCTCTGGGGCATGTGGAGTATCCCTTCATTACTAGTACTTCCAGTTCCACTCTGACCCAGATTGGTAGTAGCCATCTATGGATTCAAAATAGATTTTTAAAAATGAGTTTAAAGAAAAAATTCTAATACCCAACAAGAATGGATAAAACAAAACGTCTTCAGCATAAAATAACCCAAGACGATTTGACATGCCATAAAATGATCCAACCAATAAACCCAAAGTCTGCGTACCAGACAAAGTAAAAACTGAGTAAATAACATCAACTTTATTGATAAAAATCATGAGTTATTTCCTATAAGTCCACATAAACAAAGGAGAACCACTCTTGACTGATAAATTATTTATTTTCCCATTAAACTAACCCTAAACTCTAACCCTAACCCTAACTTCTTTTTTCCTAGTAGATCAATAAATGAATAAATAAATTATCAGTCAAGAGTGGTTCCCTTTGTTTATGTTGGAGTCATAGGAAATAACCAATTTTTTTCAATTCACACTTTCGGTTTTTTCTTTATGCAGAAATTAGTTTCAGTTATATATAACCCCACTAACTATTATATAACCATTATATATAACCCAAAATAATTTAAGTGACTTGAAACAAATCAGAAAGTTTTTAAATAAAATAATTGATGCATTATGAAATTCATTCATTAGTAAATCAACACTGAAAATTTCCTTTTTTTTTTTTTTTTTTTTAGTTTTTTCAAAGATAGTGATTTGATTTATAAAATACGTCCATGGCGTCAAAATTTGTTCGTAATTAAACGAGAATTATCCCCCTTACATTTGTTTAGATTTTACTGATAAAATGTCATTTTTTCTTAAACATAAATTTTTGATAATCACATTTTATTGGGTTTATTGTGGTCTTTTTAAACGATTAAAAGGGCGGGGGCTATTTTCTGTTTTTTGTTTGTTTTGTTTTTTTACTTCTTTTTTCTAACTATTTTAGATTGATTTTATTTATTGGTTTTATATTTAACACGTTGAAACTTGCATAAAGGTTAACATTATCTTGAAAAAATTTTGTCCAGTTAAAAGAAGAAATTTTTTTTTTTAAACTCCTAAAGAATTTTTTTTTAATTTTCAGGTTACGGAAATTATGAAAATTATAAACGAAAAACAATGTTTACATTTTTGCACCGTTAAATCAATTGAAATTTAACGTAGCCAAAAACAAGTTATGACTGCCGGTGTAGAAAATAATATTATCTACACAGTAACCTCCCTTTGATCATAGCCAAAACAGAGCCCAAGGGTCTTTTAGCCATAACCTGATAAGAAACCTCATGTGATTGGCTAAGGGCCTTTGTCAGCGACCAATCAGAGCACACATTACGAGGCTCAGTTTGTCCGCCAAATTTTAAGGATTGATACCTTCTATCAGCCTCTTGCCACTGGACTCCCGTTGGAGAACGACGTATGTTTTTTTCCACAGCAATTAGTTGAAAACGATGGGACTTGGAACAACATGGAAGAGCCGGTGATGCGTATAATCAAACAAACAAACTAGCAAGACATTCCTACCTGGACACAGATAAGTTACGCAAGCATTACCTTGCAAAACAAACCATACATTTACACTCTACATTTTCTATTTGTGACTTTTGTAAACACACACATTTGTACCACAAGTTACACATTGTTTCGTATATTGTATCTTACATGCCTTGCTACGATAAATGCTTTTCGTTTATAAGCTTTGTTGTTGTCGTTACCTGCTATCCTTTACGTTATCCCATCTTGGTATTTAGCACCTTATTTCTTATAGTGGCTTATTAGTGGCTTTTATTTTTAATTCTATGAAAAATCAATTAATGGTCCGATTTTTACGAAAGTTTCCATAATTACTTACCTTTTGATGAAAATATGTCTGAAATAGTTTTTTCCTAAATTTTTGCGAGGTCTATCCCCCCGCTATTTTATTTTATGGAATATGAAGGAAAAAAAATGAACCGACAAAAATGATTTTTACTTTTTTTTTCTATAAAGATAAGAGTCTGAATAATTATATCAGAAGATATAGTTTCTATGCCAGAACTTTTTAGTAAAAGAACTATGAATACAGAATTCTGCTAAAATATCAATAAAGAAACTGACCGTGTTGTAAAAAACCGACTCTTTTACTTATTTTTCAAGATAACGGTGAGTAGTTTTTCCCCAATGGATAATTTGATCTTTGAATTAACTGTTTTTCTTTGTAACAATTCTTTATGTTGGTTATTTATTTTTTACGAGATTAAAAAAAGTTAAAAAATATTTACGTTTCTTCGTCCAATATGGCCTAAACTGATAATGTGACGTATTTTGGTGGTACCTATGAAGAAGAAAGGATAAAAAGAAAGATCTCCCTCCACAATTAAACATTTTATTGCCAATTGTAAGTTTATTGTCATTCGGATGTTTGTTTTTTTTTTGGGGGGGGGGGTAGAAAAATAAACTATGTTTAATTACCAGTGTATAATTAATTATTTAGGCAATCTGAACAATAGCTACATAAATGAGAGTAACCTCCTCTTGTTTCTTTCATTTTGAGGAAGCCATGTGTTTTGTTTTGTAAAAACATGGATATTTCGACAAATTGGGTATACCTATATTTTTCTAATATACTCTTATAGAAATATTAACATCTTTTTTAAATCACCCGTGGGAGATTCTAAGCATATGTTGACAGGGATGGTGAACACATGGAGACTGTTTGAAAATATATTAAAGGTATTCCTATAAGGGTGTTAACATTTTTAAATCGATTTAAAAAAAAATGTTAATATTTCTATGAGAGTACCTGCATATTAGAAAAGTATAGGTATACCCAATTTGTCGAAAAATCCGTGCTTTTAAAAACAAAATACACGTCTTCCTCGAAGTGAAAAAAACAAGGGGAGGTTACTCTCATTTATGTAGCTAATGTTCAGATTACCATTATTTATATTTAAAAATCTAGTTAATATAAATAATGTGATTTTCACACAGTAATAATAATTTCAAACATTATGATAAGGTATGTCCAATATCGAGGTTAAAGGGAGATAAGTGATGTTTTTCATCTGAAAAGAAAGCTTACAATTGGACAAAATTTAGGAAGGCCCTCACTTGCTGTATAGCCCAAAAAATGGAAGAAAAAAATGACATAACTGTTGTGAGGTTTTAAGGGGTCAAATAAGAACAAAAGGACGGGTAACAAATGTAGGAAAATGTATTAAACAAAAGTAGACTAATACAATACAGAGAAGTGGGAATTACGTCCGACAAATAGAATTGTGAGCTGACTCGCATTGGCTTACTCTCAAGCCACAATTGTCCCTGTTACTTATAGTAATCCGTCGGCGCATTCCATTAGTCTTATAGGGTGTATCACCTATAACAATAACAAAAACATGCGTTCTAAGATAATTGTTGCTATCCCCAGAGAGAAAATCCGGCTATTTTAAAGTAAAAAAAAAAAAAAATGAAAACACATTTTACTGAAGCATTGTAGTCTTCCGTAAACGAAAAAGAACAATCGTGAGTAATAATTTTTAAATTTATTGTCCCTTAAATTTACTGTCCCTTTCTATTAGAAAAGACAATAAAATCGACACCTAAAATTTGCACGAAAACAGGTGCTTTTTAAGGCATAATTAGGGAACCTTTGAACCATTATATCTCCGGCAATTCACGGAATTGAGTAATTTCTTTGGTTTGGTTTGGTTTGTTTTTTTTTGTTTTTCATTTTTTTGTTGTTTTTTTACAGCATATCAACCTCCGTGGGTCATTTAATGCCGATAAAGTTTTGAAATAAATTCATTCTTAATGGATACACAATTTTTTTCATGAATTCATTTTTCTATTTAACCCATACATGGGACTATAACAGGTACTACCACTCCGGGTCAGAGTGGACCAGGGAGCAATGGTGATGAAGGGGTGCTCCACATTCCCAAACCTCCAAAACTAGAACCTCACCATCAGAGTTTAACGTCATTCTCAGGACATGTAGACCCTCAGTCACCGCCTTCTAGCACCTATATGATAAAAAGGGTTGGGGCAATAGGGTTGGGACAATCATAGGGCTTGACGTGACCAGCCGATTGATCAGAGGGGGCCTCTCCGACTGCCCGTCTAGCCTAAGTAAGGGTCTAAGTGGAGTGTTGCAGGCCATGATCATCCACCAAGACTCCGTCCTTAAGCATCACGGGTCGCCACCCACGGACAACAGGTGGCCCATTGGGGGATTCTTATCCTTCTGCAGAGGTGCAGTCGGTGCATTCTAACGCCCCAGCCGATAGGGCTCGCAATTTCTTTGGTATTGTAAGATTCAAAGTGATAATTGATCATACAACTCCGACACATTTCCGAGACAAAACATTTTATATAATACAGCACAGGAATAAACAAGATACATAAACAATGGAAGATAGAATAGTGTACAAAAACATACATACATAAAAGTTATAAAAATTTTAGGTAACAATGGTGAGGTGAGCAGAAGAGAAAGGGCGGATCATGACATTAAGGGACGAGGGTACAACGAAATGAAATGCAACAGGTTTAATTACAAATATGCACATAAAATGGTATAACAAGAGAAGAAAAGTTCTGGTTTAGTTCGGACAAGCTTCTCGAGGTTTAATAACTTCTTTTAGAAGCTAGCGGCACCCCCTCGATAGGTATCAGCCGTAATGTTATTATTTAGGGTTTGTTTAAGGTAGTTTAGGGTTGTTTAGCGGTTGCAAAAGTTTATTCTGCTAGCAGCCTATTGACTGCAATGGTATCAAAGTGTGAAGCTTGTCCGTTGTTGCAATTATTTCGTCGGCTCACTCAGTTGTTATCCTGGTGATGCAGGAAAATTTGCTGTCAGCCGTCATGGGTCGAAAAGACAGCAATCTTTCTTCAGAAGCCGGGATGGTAGAATTCCGTCGTGGGTTTTTCTATCAGTAAGCCTAGTTTGTAGGGAGAGATAGAGCAAAGCTCTTACCTGGAGTAGCAGTCAGAAGGATTCAACCAAAGGGAGAGGGACACGTGAGGGCCGAACCCAGCAGTGACCTCAGAAAGGGTACAACTAGAAAGAGGAGGAATTACTAATGGTCATGGCTATTTATAGAGATTACCACTTGACGGTGATGATGATGGCTGCTGCTGCTGCTGCTGTGACAGTCCCTTAGGGGCCTAAGTCCGGTGTAGACCGTAGTTAGTAATATAAAATTTCAATAAAGTCACTGACAAGATAATATAAAAGTACACATAATATAAAGGTACAGACATGAGACTAAGAATAGTCCATGCTGTATAAATCACTTATAGTGACAAGTAACCGGCGTTGAGGGCCGAAGCCCCAACGAGAAGGGAATGACCATTGTCTAACCCATGTGGTCTCGTAGCGAGGAAAGAGAGAACAGAGGAAGAGAAGTTTGAAATAGCAGCTTAAATACCAGAGGTCCCTAGCGGGAACCAGCGACATCAAGCGGGCAGACAACTCCTCAGGCAAATGCGAAATTAACCCCTACAGTATCATTGTAATTTACGCATTGAAATCTACCAGAAAAGACAATAAAATCAACACCTAAAATTTGCACGAAAATAGACACTCTCAGGGGTAGGTTTAAAGACACATATCTCCGACAATATGCCGAATTAAGTGCTGGTTTAGGTAACTCTCCGAATAGGGGGAATTCCACTTCCCTTATCACGACCAGAGGAATAAAGTCTTAGCTGTTGCCTCAATCTTCTTATCAACGTCTACACACGTATCTATATCTGAAAAAAATTCTAAAACATTAGTTGGTACTGTAAGAATTAAAGTTAATTAATGAACATACAATTCCGACACGTTGTGAGACAAAACATTTAATATATATAACAGCACATGGAAACGATAAGATACATAATGTACAGGAGAATAGAACATGTAAATACCCAAATGTACGTAAGATATAAATGTTACAGACATGGAACTAAAGGATAGTCCATGCTGTATAAAGGACTTACAGTAATGTAAGGGGGACAAGAGCCCCACCGAGAAGGGGGGTAGATAGACTCTAGCCCATAGCAGTTCTTGAGAAGATCCAGCTAAAAGAGGAAGCAGCGTTTGAATGAATGCGCTTAAATACCAGAGGTCCCCTGGTGGGAACAAACAGCAACGCAGCGAGAAGATAACTCTTCCGGCAAAAGGAAGATAATCCCCTACAGTACCATTATAGTATGTGGCCTACCTAATGAATGTGGCCTATGAAATCATGTCTCTCATATAGTATGTGGCCTACCATAAAAGGCATATTACATGGTTATAATAATAATTGCTAACTCTAACCCTATTTCAGAATTTTAGAATATTTTAGAATTATATAGATCTCTGATTCATGTAAATTATGGATAAATTCTTTTTTAATTATTCTTAATTACTATATACAGCTTATGACTGAATTGCATTTCTTGAAATTGAATATAGATGAAAAATAATTAGTTTCAATAAATTGCCAACTACTTATATCTATAAATATACTCTTACTGAGGTAGGACACATTCAAATCGGGTAGGCCACTTACTATAACAGAATCGCAAAGGTAGGATACATACTATAACGGCACCCATTAGCTAAATGCAGCTACCATTACCACTTGCCTAAATCGCTTGCACCACACAGGTGGCAGTTTAAAATGTGGGCGGTATTTCTGCTGTACCCTGTGTAAACATAGATAGATCCCTAAGCTCTAGGCATAAAATAACTTTACACGAGTTGACGTGCCGTTAAAACCAACCAGCCCATCAATCAATCAATCAATCAAAGCATCCTGTGTAGCAGACACTTAACAGTGGCGTACCAACGTCATGATCCAGGGGTGGGTAGTGCAAGAGTTCCTGCGGCATTAAAAGTTCCCCATACCATTATCCCTCCATTCCCGTGTTTCACTGTCATTTTTATGCAACTCGGCGATAATCTTTCTCCGGATCTTCGAATGCAGCGTTCGGGAGCATCACTAAAAAGACAACATCTTGATTCATCGGACCAGAAAACATTCCTAAACCATTCTGTATCTTTCTTGCCATCACACGAGACAATTGTCTTTCTATCATTGATGTTCTTCTTAGATAATAATGGCTTCTTTGCGCACCTTTTTGAAGAAAATCCCATTTCCTTCAATCGTCTAGATATTGCCATTCTAGAAATGGAATTTCCATCCGCTGTTTTGAATTGTTTGCTATGGGCAACATAAGTTTTCTTTTGGTCCTTCAAATCAGTCATTTTAAGCCTGTGGTCGTCCTTCACAGTGGATGCTCTAGGGCGACCAGATCCAGATTTCCTTTTTACTGAACCTTCGATTTCGAATCTTTGACCAATTCGCTTCACAGCAGAGAGAGATGTTGTCACATTTTCTTTTTACAAAATATCGAAAATCTGCTTGTAAGTCATATTAGACTGCCATAATCCTGCAATTCGTTTTTTCATATCCTCGCCCAGATGCGGTGTTACCTTTTTAGGGCTCATTTTTACCACTAAATTATTATTTATTATATACTATAATATTAATGATCTGAAAAATAGGAATTTATTTATTTATTATATACTATAATATTAATGATCTGAAAAATAGGAATTTGCAGTTAAATTTCAGAAAAATTCCTGAAAAATATCGAAAAATCTATTTTCTTCCCTCTTTCAATCTTGGCCCATTTTTTTCTGTTCACGAGTGTATATATATATATATATATATATATATATATATATATATATATCAAACTTATTGGAAAACCCTTGCGGTAAGAAAAAAAACGGCATTTGCTGCTTCTCTTGTGATGGTATTCGGGATGTCGCGGTTCGCTAGACGAACCCCATCTCATTAGGTTAAGTCACAGGAATAAATCCCTATAACAAGAAGCAGAAGTGCGGACTGTCGTTGGCGTGCTGGGTTTTTATTTATTGGGAGTGGGGACGATGGCGATAGAATATTTGTTTGCGAAGTATGATACAAGTGGGGGATTTAGGGTGTATAATAGGATTAAGATAGAAAAAGGGAAATTAATTGAATACGGGAAAAATTATTTTCTCTTTAGAAATAAATAATAAGAAATTAAAAAATATAAAGTTTTTTTCTTTTTGCTTGGTTTGTTTAGTTTATGCTAATTTATTTGAACCACGTTGGTACTAGTTTTCGTATAAAGTACAATTGCTCCAAGTCTTTTTAGTCAAATTCTTGCACTGATGAGCTACTAAGCGAAACTGTTAGTAGGTATATCTGACTCATTAGGTTTAACTTTATATACCAATCACTCCGCACGAGCAGTGTTGCATAATTAATGGGTATCCTATCAGTTATGCACAGTTAGTGTAATTAATTTGAATCCAAGTTAACGGAAAAATACAACGGTTACAGGGATTTTGATTGATATCCCTTAACCCTATTTTGACCTCTCTTCTTGTTTGCCAGGCGAGCGTGGGAGAAGAGAGTGTAGACTTTAGTTTCTAGCTAACCGGTGACGGACGAAGACGTGTTACATAATTCGTGGGTTGTCTACGAATATTGACTGTAGTATAATAACATTCAAATGACGGTATTGTAGATGGAAGGTTACTATTAACCGTTATAGAAGTTATTGACAGTAGTTCAACTTTCACTGACCTAGCCGCTCATTTCTCATTGGCTAAAGGCAAAGCGTGTGAAGGGAACTGAGTTAGAATTTGGTGGTTAGTCGAAGGGACCAGACGTGATGGTCACCTGTTCCCAAGTAAGCTTACCACGCAGTAGAGCCCTTTTGGGCTTCGGTTTTAATAAAGACGTCTGATAAAAATAAACAAAGTCTTGTTTTATTATTAAAAACAAAGAAATGAGCACAGACAACCGGAGCTCAGCATAAAAGGAGCCGTATCAACTAGAGGAAGATATCACCCCAAAAGAAGATGGCCAGTCGGCAAAATAGAACCCTCCTAACTTTTTACTCTCTCCCATTATATACCCAGCAGATAAAGTGGGTATATAACAGACGCAATAGCTAGCGGTTAGAAGCCATATGAATTAGGGGAAGATATTGTTGAAATTCACTTTAGTTAGTACAAATTCTGCTAACAGACTCTGCTAATAATAAGGGTCAGAAGTTATCTGCCCTAATCCATTTATTGTACGGGTGAGTTACTTGCCCTTTGACCTTTTAGTTTCAGTTATTGTTTTTTAAAATAAATTAAACACCTCGTGTTATGAAAAGCAGTCCTAATGTGTTCCCTCGTTAATCCATTCGAATGTATCTCAATTGGAATATGTTTCAATGAGTAACTGCGCCTGCCAGAGAGAAAAAGGTATGTCTCTTTTTCTGTGGGATTAAATTAATAAATTCCCAACAGATATCGCCAGCACGTTTGAGTGATCTGGATCCAAGACTCAAATAGAATACATGTGATTTCACCAAAGAAATGTCTTGTGTTGTCACTGAAAACAATCGAATAACCAAGGACATCTCAACCAAACAGATCCTAAGAAGATAGATAGCCCAGAAGTTAGAAAAGCTACTCCGATCCATACTCAACCCAAGCTAAGAAGAAGCTACAGAAAAGATAAGTACACTACGGGAAAGATGCTATGTATGGGGTTTAAGTATATTATGGGGTATAAGTAGTTTTGGGTGTTTTAAGGTTAAATGCAGGTATCTGAATATTCTTGGTGCGTATTCCTCTAGTTTGCTTTTAAACACCATATCTTTTTGGTGGGCGCGCTGAAAGGAAAGAGACAGAGGCAGAAGGTGACTTTATGACTTAGGCTTTATTGGCGGACCATGGTCACCTGTCGCAAAGGGGTATCCTCCCTGGCTAGTAGGAACGACTACACTCAGTTGCGGCCTAAATTCAAAATTGCTGAAATATTCTTTTGGGAGTAGGGAGTCATTTATTTCTGTCGGACATGCGCAGAGGGTTTTTCTGGTGAAGGCTTCATAGGAGTTTGTTTGGGTTTTTTTATTTTTCATTCTATTTTTATTCTATTTTCGTTTTATTTTAATTCCCACATATGTAGCAGGGTGTAACACAAGATCAATTTCTTAAGTGGAGTTTTGTGGGATGACAAGTATTTCAATGTTTGGTTTAAAGGTCGCTAGTTATTTCGCTTTTATATTTTGGTGGTCGAGCTGAAAAGGAATCAAAGGAAGGAAAAGGAAGAGACAAAGACAAAAAGTAGTTTTAGGATTCAGGCTTTATTCATGGGTCATAGCTACCTTGTGGAGAGGAAATTTCTTCCTGTCCAGTAATAGTGTCTGGTCCCAGTTGAGGCTCTTGTCCGAATGGCCGAGAGATTATCTTGGTGGTCGGAAGTAGGTCCTTTTTCCTGTACATGCTCGGAGGGTTCTTCCTGTCTGAAAGCACATGGGGTTTTTTTTTTTCAATTTTATTCTAATCCCCAGTTTTAACAGGTTTGAATTCAGAGTTTTCTTTCTTCTAGATAGGTTACCTATCCAAGTTTAAAGAGCCCAGTCTGCCCTACTATTTACCCATAGCTCGAAGGAGAGTAGTTGGATCCATACCCTTTCCCTAGGGTATTAGTGCTATGTAAAATGCAAACAGCCTCGTTCAGGATTTGAACTCGGGTTGACTCGTCCATTTCCTACTATTCTAACCGTTACACCACGCGCCTCCATTGTTCAGGAGTATAATGGTAAAAGTTAGACAATATATTTCAATGTTATAGCAACGCAAAGGCTTTTAGGTTAGGGCGATTTTGCCTCCCGCCTCCCACATACACACTCCTGAAGCTGCGTCTCGGGCAGCTGCCCCTTCCTGACCCTCCCCCCTGTTCCGTCACTGCACACAGGTATCAGTTTAAAATGTGGGAGGTATTTCTGCTGTACCGTGTGTAAACATATTGATTGCAACGTCTTGTCAGACAAATGCCACTCCTTCATTCATTGTCCGTTCGTGAGCTCGTTGATGACTTTTCAGCCCTGCCAGCGACTTGCATATCTTTGAACAAATTTTGCACTCATGACGATCGGTGTTGACTGAGACGACAGCCACGGTATATGCATTACTGTGAATTCTTATGTGTATGTGTATAAACACACATAGATTATTACCTAAGCCATAGGCATAAATAACCCTACACGGGTTGACATGCCGTTAAAACCTACCAACCACCAACCAATGAATTAATATAACTGTCATGGATAACGGGCACTTGTCAGTGTAGCCCGATGGTTAGTGAATAGATCTTGACAGATTGGAGGTTTTGTTAATATTTGTTCTCTGAGGTCACCGACAATTGTTAGGTTCGATTTTACATTTTAAGGGGGTTTTTTTTTGGGGGGTTGTTTTACGACATATCAACCGCAGTGAGTCATTTAATGCCGATAAAGTTTTGAAATAAATTTATTTTTAATGGATACTCAATTTTTAAAAATAAATACCATTTTCTATTTAACCCATAGATGGGACCCTAACAGGTACTACCACACCGGGTCAGAGTGGACCAGGGAGCAATGGTGATGAAGGGGTGCTCCACATTCTCCAAACCTCCAAAACCTCACCATCAGATAGAGTTTAACGTCATTCCCAGGACATGTAGACCCTCAGCCACCGCCTTTTAGCACCCATATGATAAAAAGGATTGGGGGTTGCCATAAGGGCAAGCCATAAGAGCAATAGGGTTGGGGCAATCATATAATTGCTAGGGCTTGACGTGACCAGCCGATTGTTCGGAGGGGGCCTCTTCGACCGCCCGTCTAGCCCAAGATAGGGCCAAAGTGGAATATTGCATTTCATGGACTGCTCATTCACCTGGGTTCTATCCTTAAGCATCACGGGTCGCCACCAATGGCCAACAGGTGAAGGAGTCTTACCCCTCTGCAGAGGTGCAGTCGGTGCATTCTAACGCCCCACCGACAGGGCGGTTTTAAAGGGGGTAAATATTTGTTTCAAACGCCACAGTGAAAGAATTCAAACAGCTTTAAAACTTCCTTTTCTTTTATTTTTAAATCAGTTATATTAGCAACACGTATTAGCAACATTTGTGATATTAGCAATAATAAATCATAAACAATACCAACAATCGCAGACAAGATAAACTGAAATGCATTTTTGTGTGCGTGTGTGCGGTTCGCTTTCTTTCTCCTAGCAGCAGGTTGCTTAACATATTTGCCGGGCGAATAGCAGTTCTAAAGATATTTAGCTTTTAGTTTTAAAAGATCTTATTCAACGACCACTGACCAGACCAGTCCAGTAAAAAATTTGACTTCTTATTTTTGTTTATACATGTATATATGTATACACATATATATATGTATTAACCCGTCTCTGACAGAAAATCAACACGGGTACCACCAGGTAGGGTACCTTTTCTCATTTTTTTAACCATAACAACAACAACAACAACAACAATAACAACAAAAAGGTACATACACGATCTCCTTTTTTTTAATGCATACTGCTTGTTACGTTAAAAGAAATTAAAACGAGTATATTATGTAGTTAAAATTACTACGTTTTACTTCTGTTAGTAGTTGGTTAATTAAAAAGGCCATTTTACGCCGTGTAAATAAGAGTCGAAGCAATTCTTTTTGCTAAGAAAAGGTGTTTACATTTGTAGTGTTTAGCGTTTAGCGTTTTTTTTAATCTTTTTGATACGTGTTTAACCATAGTACGCAGAGAAAAAGTAGTTAGTTAAATTAAAATGCAATGTGTAATTTGTTGTTTAATTGTACTTGGTGATAATTCAATGTTTATTTTTTAAAATTTTGTTTATCTATTTTTATTTATTTATTTGTTTATTTTTCCGTGCATGTCTAACTAAATATATGTACACTAGGTACCACCAATTTTCCCTGTGAAATTTAAATGAAATTTACCCCCCCTCCCATATTTAACACAGTGAAACTTGCACAAAGGTTAATATTATCTTCAAAATTTTTTGTCCATTCGAAAGAAGAAACATTAAAAAAAACTCCTGATGTTTTTTTTTAATTTTCAGCTTACGGAAATAAAGAAAATTATGAACGAAAACAATGTTTACATTTTTGCACCGTTAAATCAATTGAAATTTAACGTAGCCAAAGACAAGTTATGACTAGAATTTTTTTTTTTTAAATCTATGAAAAATCAATTAATGGTTCGATTTTCACGAGAATTTCCATAATTACTTACCTTTTGATATAAATATGTCTGAAATAGTTTTTCCTAAAATATATAAGGGGAAATATTTTTTTACTAGGTTTACCCCTCCTATTTTATTTTATGAAATATGAAAAAAATGAACCGACAAAAAACGATTTTTACTTTTTTTTTCTGTAAAGATAAGAGTCTGAATAAATATATCAGGAGAGTTTTAATGCGATAGATTTTTAGTAAAAGAACCATCAATACAGAATTCTGCTAAAGAAATATCAATAAAAAAACTGACCTTGTTGTAAAAAAAACAGACTGTTTTACTTATTTTTCAAGATAACGGTGAGTAATTTTTCCTCAACCGGATAATTTGATCTTTGAATTAACTGTTTTTCTTTGTAACAACTCTTTATGTTCGTTATTTCTTTTTTGCAAGATTTTTTTTTAAGTTAAAAAATATTTACGTTTCTTCCTTCAATATGGCCTAAACTGATCACGTAACGTATTTTGGTGGTACCTAGTGAGTAATTTAGTTGATTAATTACTTAATTTAATCAAGACCACGCACTTTATTCAAAATAGTCCTTGACGACAAAAAAAAAATGAATTACCGCACCACGCTGCCATGGACAGGATGTGACACAAGGTCATTTTTAAGCAGAGTAGAGCTGAGTTCAATTTAGTTTTTTTTTTGTTTTTTTTTTTCCTTTTCCTAGACTGGTTGTCTAACCAAGGCTAAAGAACCCGGTGTGCCCGATTATTTACCTATAGCTAGTTACATAAAGAGTAAGTGATTAATTTCATAAAATTTATATGATTAAAAAGAAGAATTGCAGCAAAAATCTGATGTATGAATTTTTTATTTTTTGAACGTTTGTTTACATTTATATACAAATTAAAAAATTAAAAATAAAAAGAACAAAACAAAATTTAAAAAAAAAAAACGAACTTGCAATCTAAAAAAAATACTAAAAACCAACAGATATCTAATGAAATTTAGGAAAAACTTTTTGGTATTTATATTTATTCATGAAATACTTGATTTGTTTTACTGTGTAAAAAAATGGAAGAGGCTATTTAGCCGGTTTCGGTAAAATAGACAAACTTACTTTTATGCTTATTTTACCGGCCCTGTATATATGTTTTATTATGAATCCAACTAATGTTTAAAATAACAACACAGATTTAACACAAAAGTTTATTTATATTCATTTATGTTTATATTTTGTGAAGGATAACGATACAAAAAATTCTTCTAGATGAAAATTTTTTCAATTTTTTTTTTAATTAAAGGAAATGATAAAGGTAAATTTGACTATCATGATTTTTTCCAAAGTGAAAAAATATCATTTTCCACTATCAATAGTTAAAACATAAAATTGTAACCCTAAACGTAACCTAACAAGATGAATTCTTGTCAAGTACCATTTTTAGAAATGAGCTTTTATATAAATTGTTTTAAAGTTTGTTTGTATCACAGAATCGCACAACTACTTGTGAAGCAATTACCTTTCAGATAATTCTAGATTGCTAATCACCAACCATTTTAATCTTTTAGCTTTTAGATAGTTTGAAATATATTTGCTGTCAAAACAGCCTGGTCTATTTTACTAGGACCGGTAAAATAAGCTAGCCTATTCGAAAGAGAAAAAAAAAGGGTAAAATAAAAATAGTGGAAATATTTTGAATAAAAACAATTCTAAATTCAACATGGTTTTTTCCTTTGCTCAAAGAAGCACTGACCGCAGAGACCAAAGAATTTATCTTTAAAAAAAATCCACAACTTTTATATGGGATTGAACCCAGCACTCCTGTGTAATACTCTAAAAAAAGTACACGTATGTTAGAAGAAGAAAAAATCCAATATAAACGTCGTTCAGCAATTATCAGCCCAGAAACTAATATTACTACTTACAAAAACAACATGATCATTATGAAGAAACATGAAGGCAGTAATACTAATGGTGGTTGGAGCACTTGGAGCAGTCCCCAAGAATCTGGGAGATTAGTGGAAAAATTGAAACCATTCAGACCACAGCACTACTCAAATTTGCAGGGATACTTAGAAGATTTCTGGTAAACTGAGGAGACTTGCTGTCAGACTCCAGTGAAAACTGACTATTATTATTATTATTATTATTATTATTATTATTATTATTATTATTATGTTTCTTACACCTGCCGTACCTGGTGGTTCACTGGAGGCTGAGTGACAGCAAGTCTCCTCAGGTCTCCAGGACTGTTCTGAGTATTCTAGCCGATCCCAACAGTGCTGTAGTTTGGAGGGTATCGGTTCTTCCTCTGATTTCTAGTTCTCCCAGATTATTTTCCAGAGCTTTGGGTATAGTTCCAAGGGTACCAATTACAATTGGTACGGCCTTCACCTTTATGTTCCACAGCTTCTTTAGTTCTCTGGCAAGGTCCAAGTATTTGTCAATCTTTTCGCTTTCCTTCATTTTCACTCGGTGATCAGCTGGGACAATAAAATCCACAAGATGGCAGGTTCTCTCTTTCTTTCAATTAATACTAGGTCCGGTCTCCTGGTCGAGATTAGGTGATCCGTCTGTACCTCTAACTCCCAGAGAATTTTGTGCGTCTCATTCTCTAGGACAGGTTTAGTTTTGTGCATATACCATTTGGTTGTATGGTGAAAATTGAATTTCTTGCACAGTTCCCAGTGGATCACCTTTCCCACAGAGTCGTGCCTAGTTTTGTACTCTCTTTGTGTTAGTGTTGCATTCGCTTATTATGGGATTGACTGTTTCGTCACGTAGTTGTTTTTCTTCCCATTTCTGTTTTTTTTTTTTTAATTTTTTAATGTATTTCTGTTTGTCACTGTGTTGCAAATGCTTTTCTTGGCTGCTGCAATTAATTTCCTTACTGTTGTTAGTGTATATTATTATTATTATTATTTACTAGCAAATATATGCACCCTCCGGTGCAAGTATTTAAGTTTTAATGTAATAAAATATTGTATTAAATTAGAAAAGCTAATGAAACTAAATTACAGATAAAAAGATTTGAAACAGAGGGGAGTTTTAAAAAATGGAACAACTGAAACTTACTCTTCCATCACTCTCGTCTTTCATTGTAATTTTTTCTAATTTAAGTATTTAGTTAAAAGAGACGTAAATAATAAAATGACAGTTATTTTTCTTGTTAATGGATTTCATTTAAGATTCATTGAAGAGATTTTTGATTATATTCATTAAAATAAAACCAAACAGTTAGAAATCAATAATACTAAGCACATATTTATTAAATTCGATTTTTAATATTAATATGCAAATTAGCCTTCCCGTTCACACTGTAAACCGCTATTTTGTTGTATATATAAATTAATTGCATGTGTCAGTATGTAGACTAGTTAACAGTATTAATAATGTAAGACAATTTTATTAATAATTGAGTTTAGATAAAATAAAATCATGGAGAATGTGATGTCAATAACTAAGAGAATTGTGACTTGAGTAGGAATATAGTTTCGGTTACAGACAGAAAAACACACAATCTCCATTATAATAAGATTATTATTATTATTATTATTATCGAGTTTTTCACACATGCTGTAGCTGGTGGTATCACCGGAGGCTGAGTGACAGGTCTCCAGGACTCTTCTAAGTATTCCAACCGATCTCAACAATGCTGTAGTCTTGATGGTCTCGGTTCTTTCTTTGATTTCCGGTTCATCCAGACTTTTTTCCAGACCCCCGGGAACCGTTCCAAGGGCCCCAATTACAACTGGCACGACCTTTACCTTCATGTTTCACAGTTTTCTTAATTCTCTGGCAAGGTCCAAGTATTTGTCTATCTTTTCGCATTCTTTCACTTTTACTCGGTGATCGGCAAAATCCACGAGATGAAAAGTCTCTTCATCTTGTTAATCAACACTAGGTCTGGTCTCCTGGCTGGGATTAGGTGATCCGTCTGTACTTCAAAGTCCCAGAGAATTTTGTGCGTCTTATTCTCCAAGACAGATTCCGGTTTGTGAATATACCATTTAGTTGAATGGTGAAAATTTAATTTCTTGCACAATTCCCAGTGAATTACCTTTCCCACAGAGTCGTGTCGAGTCTTGTACTCTCTTTGTGCTAGTTTATTGCATTCGCTTATTATGTGATTGGCCGTTTCGTCTTTTTCCCCACACATTCTACACTTTCTATTTTGTTATGTTTTCTCTATTTTTGCTTTTATATAATTTGTTTTTATGGCATTGTCTTGTGCCGCGATTATAAGTGATTTAGTTTCTCTCTTGAAGTTTCCTCTTCTTAGCCATGTCCATGTCTTCTCATGTGCGATCACTCCAGTTTGTCGCTTGAAGTGTCCATATAGTTGTTTTTCTTCCCACTTCTGTTTTCTTGTTTTTGTTATATTTGCGCTCGTTGCAATTGTTTTTTAGTTTTTTCTGGGTGCTGCTATTAGTTTTTCTTTGCTTCTTTTAATGTATTAATCGAGTGTACAATCTTCAATGCTGACGAAGCCTCTTCTCCCTTCTTTTCTTGATACATATAGTCTGTCTGTGTCGTTTCTCAGGTGTAATACCTTGTGCATAGTCACAAGTTTCCTTGTCTTTTGGCCCATCTGTCGGAACTCCTCGCTTGTCCATTTTAAGAATGGTCCAGTGTATTTTACAAGAGGACAGCCCAGGTGTTTATGCCCTTGATGAGATTTCTGCTGCAGAGTTTAGTTTCTAGAAGTTTTCTTGTCCATCAGAGGTACTCATTTCTTACTCTTTCTTTCATCTTTCCCTGTTCGATGGTGTTCACTTCCAGAACTCCCAAGTTTTGTAATTTTCCTTTTCTCCAAGTGTCCTTATTTCCTCCTTATTCTGTAGTTCTGTTCCTTTTATAACGATCATTGCACACTTGTCCTTGCCGAATTCAATCTCTATATCCTGACAGTGTATTCTTATGGTTTGCACAAGTGTTTCTAGATCTTTTTCATTTTTGGCAAGAATTTTGATGTCATCCATATTATTTAGTTTTTCACATCTGCCGTAGCTGGTTGATCACTGGAGGCTGAGTGGCAGCAAGTCTCCTCAGGTCTCCAGGACACTTCTGAGTATTCTAACCGATCTCAACAGTGCTGTAGTTTGGATGGTTTCGATTCTTCCTCTGATTTCCAGTTCACCCAAATTCTTTTCCAGAGCTTTGGGGATTGTTCCAAGGGCACTAATTACGATTTGTACGACCTTTATTTTCATGTTCCACAGCTTCCTCAGTTCTCTGGCAAGGTCTAAGTAGTTATTATTATTATTATTATTATTATTATTATTATAACAAAAACAACAACAAGAACAACATGGTATATGCATAAACCAAAATCTGTTCTTGAGAATGAAACGCATGAAATTCTCTAGGACTTTGCGACTTTTGGTAGATTTTGCAGTTCCAACAGATCGCAGGGTGAAGATGAAGGAAAAAGAAAAGATAGACACATACCTAGACCTTGCTAGAGAATTGAGAAAGCTGTGGAATATGAGTATATTTGATGTGTGCCGGCTGCATCTCTGCATCCGATTCCACAACAAATACGTTTATTTATATGAAAATCGGTACAGAAAATGCAACTGGACACACACCTGGGCACACTGTGGAATATTAGGGTGAAAGTGATGCCAATTGTAGTTGGTGCACAAAGAACAGTCACAAAAAACATAGAAAAGAGACAGAGGAACTGGAAATCAGATGAAGAATCGAGACCATCCAGAAAACAGCATTGCTGAAATCAGCTAGAATACTCAGAAGAGTCCTGGAGACCTGAAAATACTTGTCGACTCCAGTGAAAGACCATCAGCTAACGCTGGTGTGAAAACTCACATAATGATGATAATAAAAGTTTTAAAAAAAAGGTAAAGTCGGCGGAGTGACCTATTGTCGGTATTAGCCGGACAGTGAAGGAATCTATCCCTTTTTCACTAGTGCTGAATCAGTGAGTTTTGAGCCTGAGATGGAGCGCCACACCTACCATCAGCTCCCCACTTTACCGTACCGATCCAAGCTGTGCTTGCTACTCATGCACTGAGTTGGTGAGGGTCGGTATTGAACCCGGAACATTGTGGTTCCGAGCCAGATGGTCTACGAACTGAGCTAAACCGAATGATGATGATGATGAGAATGATGATGATGATGATATGTTCAGCTTGATGTTCTATACTCTTCCTTAAAAAAAAAATCTGTAAATTTTCTTGGGCGTGTTTTATTTTTCAATTCAATACACTGATTAAGATTTCTCGCGTGTATGCATATTGCAAAAAAAAAGAAAGAGATCGAATAGGCTAGTTTGCCGGTCCCGGTAAAATACACATGCTTTTCAGGCTTATTTTACCGGTCATAGTAAAATTGACCACAGGCTATTTTGCCAGCAAATATATTTTAAATATATTTGAATATATTTCAAACTATCTAAAAGGTAAAAGACTAAAATGGTTGTTGACGAACAATCTGGGATGAAAAAGTAGTTCTGTGATACAAACAAACTTTAAAACAATCTATCTTTAGATAATTTCTTAAAATGGTACTTGACAAGAATTCATTTTGTTAGGGTTAGTGTTAGGTTTAGGGTTAAGTTAAGGGTTAGGGTTACAATTTTACGTTTTAACAATTGATTGTGGAACATGCCATTTTTCCACTTTGGAAAAAATTCATGATAGTAAAATTTATCTTTATCATTTCTTTTAATTTTTTAAAAATTTTGTAAAAAATCACGTGTGATCACAAAGTCATTAACGGTGTCTATATTTTATTTAGAATATTTTTGTAAATTAAAAAAAAAAAGAACTCAAACAAATCAACGAGTTGAAAAATCCCATCCGGACATTTTGATCCTGCAAATTTAGTCCGTTAAATGTGAAGTCCTGTGCTTCGGGGTCCGTTAATTCGAGGTTTTATTCCGGATTAAAAACATTTACATCTAAAATCGGACCTAATTATCATTATGCTCTGATGATGATTTTTATTATAAATCGAAATATTGTTCAATATTAGCTATGAAAAAGGATATAAAAATATATTCATTTTAACAATATTGTGTTTTCATACCCTTTTATCTATACATATAACGTCGGATTCATTTCCTTACTCTTAACTATATATATATATATATATATATATATATATATATATATATATATATATATATATTAAAAAGAAGGAAATGAATCCGAAGTATGAGTATGAAAAGGTGGAATGAAAACATCACACAATGCTGTTAAAGAGAAAACAATCTATAGCATAATCATAGCTGATATTGATCAATATTTCGATTTTACAAAAATCATCTTCAGAGCTCATTTACTCCGTGGTGTTTGTGATCGGAGATAAAAGTCAAATCCACCACGGAGTAAATGAGCTCTGAAGATGATTTTTGTAAAATCGAAATATTGATCAATATCAGCTAGATTATGCTATAAATTGTTTCTTCTTTAACAGCATTGTGTGATGTTTTCATTCCACCTTTTCATACTATATATATATATATATATATATATATATATATATATATATATATATATTGTGAAATCCCCTCCTTAAATTTTGATCTTGCAGATTTACCCCATTAAAAGCAAAATCCGGCGATTCGAGGGTCCGTTAATTCGAGGTTTTACTGTATTTACAAAGCCCTGATTTATGTTGACTATCTTTGGCGGTTTGATTTATTTGTTTAACAGTATATTTGTGGTCCTATTTTGACGTGGATATCTCTCTGGGTCGTATCTGGGAATCTGGGCGCCAAATGTGGCCAAAGCTTAGTCACGTATTTGATGAGGTTATGTATATATAAGTCGTCGTCGGAGCGGCCTAAAGTCGGTATCAGCCAGTCAGCGAGGGAGTCTATCCCCTTTTCAATAACGCTAGACCAAGGAGATTGTTTTGGCGTCTGATGTGGAGCGCCACACCTACCATCAGCTCCTTACTTTACCGCACAGATCCCTGTGCTACTCATACGCTGAGTTGGCGAGAGCCGGTATCGAACTAGGAACCTTGTGGTTTCTAGCCGAACGCTCTACCGACTGAGCTGACCCGGATATTTTTTTTATAACGGAAAGTTTTTCTTGTCTTTTTAAATCGCCAGCGCTCTGCAACTCGTTCCGAATAAGCCAACGACCAATAGAACGAGAAAGTTCCGACAAGTTGTGTTAATTTTCAATTCCAAAAATTATTTTAAAATAAGCAGCATGGGTATGGAATTATTAATGAAGCTGTTGTATGTTGGTTGGAGGTAATGTTTATGTGAAATGTAACATTAAAGAAACAAGCAAAACAATACAAATAATCACAAAACAAGTTTGAATCGTAATAAAATTGTCCTTTATATGTCTATTAAAGCTGGAAGGCTGAATGTAATGCTCCAGCGTGGATACATGAGTGTACATAAAACATTCCGACAAAGTTGTAGAATAATAACAATATTCATTCCGTAAGCGATGAAGAGATACATACAAGACAAGAATACATAGTTCACAAGTATACAAACGTGTATAAAGAAAGTAGGACTTTGTCCTACAGAAGTGATGAAGAGTTCATGAAGAAATGTCACTTACTTATAGCAGGCTGGGGGCAAGGCCCCCCTGCATACAGGTAGAGACAAGCGTCTAATCCATGTGTCGTGTTTGCCGGAGAAAAGTGACCTCAAAATCCGCGGTTTGCTGACTAAATATCATAACCCCCTAGCGACAGAAAACCTGCAGCAGGGGAAGATAACTCTTCTGGACCAAACAGCAGCAGACAATCGCTACAATTGTATCCAATGAACAACAAGTTACAAAGGTGTGTTTTGGTTAATGAATTTTCCTTTTTACAAATTCTTATTAGGGCTAAGGCTTACTTGTATTTGTTCACCCTATTCGAGGAGGGTTTTTATTTCATGACTTACCTGTTCGCTGGCAACTGCTTTCCTGAGGGTTCTCTACTACTAGAATCTTCATTTACCCCAATCTCAAAATGTTCGTTAGTTGGCGGGAGTTTTGAACTTTTGGCGTCGGTCAGTCTGCCTTTAGAATACGATCCTTTTTTCTGGTCTATCAAGAAGCTACAGCTTTGAACCATTACAAAGCAACTAGCTGGAAATCCAGTAATAGTCACGGCCTGGATTAAGTCAACCTAATCAAATACCGTGACTAATTGTTGGCTCACATTTGGCGCCATAATTCCAACATACGACCCTGAGAGATATCCACAGTGCTGTAGCGAGTATCTGCCCCTGTTTAGTCTGGAAGAGTTATCTTCCATTGTTTCAGGTTTTCTACCGATAGGGGTCCTGAGTAGTCGGGAAAGTGTGAAGTTTGAACTCTCTTTTTTCCAGGACAGCAAACAGGACACATGGGCTAGACATTTGCGTCTATACCTTTTATGTGGCGGGGGGTTCGCCCCCCAGCCTAAGTAAGTGACATTCCTTCTGGACTCTTCATCACTTCTACAGGACGAAGTCCTACTTTCATTATACATCTATATTGTACCTTGTCTCGTATATGTGTTCATTATGTATCTACTTTGTCATGAGTATATGTGTACCTTGTCATGTATGTATTTTCCACGTGCTCAACTATTAAAGTCTATTACTTCTTTGTCGGAATATTACTTGTACTTACATGTACCCACGTTGGAAGGTCGTTCTGGGCCTTCCGACTAATTATAATACCTTTAGATCTAACAGTGCCATGGGACCACATATTAACTCTTTTGTTTTATCTCATGCCGAAATTAGATACATTGTTGCAAGCATGTCCAATGTTGGCCTGCGGTAATTGTTCTTATGGGGTTTTTTTTAGCGGTAATACTTTTTTGGTACTGCCAAACTGCCACTCGCTAGAGTTCTGCCGATGAAATCAGCTTTAGATACGCCCACAAATTTTTATGAAAACAAAATTCTCTTCGCTTAACGAGTACAGCCATCGCTTAACGTGTACAGCCAAGAGCTACTTAGAAATGAAACAATCATTTTTCTTTTTTAGCTTAGAAAATTGAAAGTTTTGAATTAAAAAAAAACAACAACTTTGAATCATGTAAATTTCTGGTTCTACAAATATTTTTTCTTTAGTAGGTCTTGGCTGTACTCGTTAAGCGAAGAGAATTTTGTTTTCATAAAGATTTGTGGGCGTGTCTAAAGCTGATGTCATCGGCAGAACTCGAGCGAGTGGCAGTTTGGCAGTACCAAAAAAGTATTACCCGTTTTTTACGTTATTTTTCTACGGAGGGCATAAACCTATGTAAAAAGCAGGACTTGGTGAAGAAAAACATTTTCCAAGAACCTATTAACATACAAAACTCAGATTATCACACTTTGTTTTTATCACAACCCGCAATTCTAGAAGAGGATCCAATTTTTAAAGATTTTTAGAGGTAAAATAAATGCATAACATATATTATATTACTGAAACAAAGAACAATAGGTACCACCAATTTGCCCGGTGAAATTTAACCCCCATATTTAAGGCAAGGAAACTTGCATAAAGGTTAATATTATCTTGAAAAATTGTTGTCCATTTAAAAGAAGAAACATTAAAAAAACAACTCCTGATGATTTTCTTTTAATTTTCTGCTTACGGAAATAATGAAAATTATGAACGAAAACAATGTTTACATTTTCGCACCGTTAAATCAATTGAAATTTAACGTAGCCAAAAACAAGTTACAACTAGAGGCTTTTTTTAAAATTCTATGAAAAATCAATTAATAGTCCGGTTTTCACGAAAATTTCAATAATCACTTACCTTTTGATGGAAATATGTTTGAAATAGGTTTTTCCTAAAATATATTTGGGGAAATATTTTTTACGAGGTCTATCCCCCCTTATTTTATTTTATGAAATATGAAAAAATGAACCGACAAAAACGATTTTTACTTTTTTTTCTATAAAGATAAGAGTCTAAAAAATTATACCAGAAGATTTTTATAAGTTTCTATATGGGAGTTTTTTCAGTAAAAGAACCATGAATACAGAATTCTGCTAAAAAATATCAATAAAGAAACAGACCCTGTTGTAAAAAAAACGGACTGTTTTACTTATTTTTCAAGATAACGGTGAGTAATTTTCCTTCATGGATAATTTGATCTTTGAATTAACTGTTTTTCTTTGTACCAACTCTTTATGTTAGTTTTTTTTTTTTGCGAGATTTAAAAAAAAAGTTTTTAAATATTTACGTTTCTTCCTTCAATATGGCCTAAACTGATCATGTGGCGTATTTTGGTGGTTCCTAAAGAACAATGAAGGTTAAAATAATGTGTAGGGTGTGACAAGATTTTCAAAACATCCTTCATTCTCTTTTGTTGTTTTTTTTTCTTTTTTTTTTTCTTTTCAGTATTTTCAATTTTTAGTAGTAAAATAAATACATAACTTATTAATAATACTAGCAGTGGCTACCCGGCACCGCCTGGGTTGAGGTTTTTTTTTAAGTTAGTCCTGCAGATCAATTATTACTGAATTATGAGTTGAATCCTTGTGGGATGCCCCATTTAAATAGACCTTGCATTAATCCAGCTACTCTGAAAAAAATGTTAATGTCTACTATCTAAAATATTAAATGAAAAAAAAAAATCCATGCTGTTATCATTTAAATTTTATCTTTTAATTATCTTCACAAATATAAATCAAATCTCTATTATTTTTGCTCAAAACCAAGCCTTGGTGATATTTAATGTGTATATATATTTACTTTGTCATTAATTGTCTTATTTTCAAAGTTTCCTCCGGTATACATATACACACAACTGCCCTTTATATATGTATAGATTATTGAAACAGAAAAATAATGAAAGTTGAAAACAATGCGTATGGGTGACAAGACATTCGGACCACCCTATACGTCTTTGATTTAGTTTATTCTTCTTTTCATTTTCTTTTTTTCTCTTTTTTTCTTTTTCAGGATTTCAGTGAGAACCTTTTTCCATCTTGAACGTCCTCTCTACTTTAACAAGGTTTCCATAAAACAAAACACAACTTAATGAATTGATGCTGTTTAACACATGAATGGAATAGGAAGAATGCTCATTGCTCTAGAAGAAGATTTATCATTATTGTTACTACAAAACCAATCTGACCAGAGAACAACCAACAGTCCTGTTATATATCTAAATACTAGACCACTAATCAACCAGTAAAGAAAGGGGCACAGAGAGAGAGAGAGAGAGAGCAAGACCATTCTATCACAACACTTACCAAGGATACAGTTTTACAGCAAATCTGAAGAAATAATTCAAATTCAAAAGATACTCTGAAAAAGAGAGAGTAAAGAAAAAAGGAAAAGTCTATTTTTCTTGCTGTAAAATTTTATGGAAAAACAAACAATTAACCAGTTTGTCAAAAAATCTGAGGATTAAATTTTCTTTTTAAACAAAAATATTAATAAATTTTCACAATGTAGTAAGGATTTTTTTTCTTTTCTTTTTTAGCTGTTTATTTATTTTTCTAATCATAAGATCTTTTTTACTGATAGAATTTCCTTCAATAATACACTTTGTTACATAATTGTTGCTTATTAAATTCATTGTATATATTTTTTATTCACTTTTTAAGAATAAATACTCTACAAATAATAATTGAATTATGCAATATTTAAAATGATTTAGATACTTACAGTCAATATAAATAGCTTCTAGCAAACCTTACAATTATATTCAATATTTTTATATATATTTTTTTTTTTTGAGGGTGAAGCCATTTTTAAAAAATGTTAATAAATTTCACATTATGTTACTTACAGTCAATATAAATAGCTTCTAGCTAAACCCTACAATTATATTCAATATTTTATATCTTTTTTTTTGTGGGTGAAGCCATTTTTTAAAAAATGTTAATAAATCTCCCATTATGGTGTAAGGATTTTTCTTTTTTTTAAGCTCTTTGATTTTTTTTTAAATCATCATATTTTTTACAAAAAGCATCTATAGCAGTTTCCTTATTTTGTTTAGTCTATGTATTTTTTGTAAATACTCATTCAAATATAATGCAATTAATTGCATTATATAATAATAACTATCACCATAGATCTTTAGACCTAATATAAATATGCTTCAGGTTGAATTTATTATTTTTTAAGTTCCTTCAATAACACAATTTCTTACACACATTATTTTTGTTTATAAGGAATAATTCATTTAGCTAAGAAAGTCTATATATAATATATATGATAAATATATTTAAAATAAATTACTTTATAAATCCTTATAGATCCTTATGAGATTAATCATATTATCAAAGTATAGATTGCTTCCTTTTTTGAATATAAAATGTATATCAACAATTCCCTTGGAGTGTAGGGATTTGTATTCATAAATGAAGTAAAATACGTTCTGTCTAAATTTCTTATAAGAGGAATTATCATGAAGATACAATAAAATGACTAAAATGCTGAGACTATAACAACAAAATGAAGACACTACTCAGAACACATCAATATACGATAAAGCAAATACTGTTAAATCTTTCATGTGACTAAAAAGGACCACTTTCTGATAAATATTTTTTAAACAAAAATATTAATACATTTTTCATGATATAGTAAGGATTTTTAATTCTTTTTTTTTTTTAGCTGTTTATTTTTTTTTTTTTTTAATCATAAGATCTTTTTTATTGAAAAAAGTTCTTTTAATGATACAACCCCTTAGATTATTTTTGCTTATAAATTCCATGTATGTGTTTTTAAATATTTTTTTTATTAAATACTCTACAAACAATAATTGTATTACACAATATTTAAGAGGATTTAGATATTTACAGTTAATACAAACACCCTATAGTTATACCCTACAATCATTTTCAATTTCTTTTATATCTTTTTTTTTTTGAGTGTGAAGCTATTTTTTTAACAAAATATTAATAATCTTTTTATGATATAGTAAGGTTTTCCCCCCTTTTTAGCTGTTTATTTATTTAATTATTTTTTTATCATAAGATCTTTTTTATTGAAAAATTCCTTCAATAATACAATCTGTTTGATTATTTTTGTTTATTCAATTCCTTATATGTGTTTTTAAATATTTCTAATGTAAATACTCAACAAACAATAATTGTATTACACAATACTTAGCATGATTTAGATATTTACAGTCAATACAAATACCCTCTAGCAATACCCTGAAATTACTCTCAATTTCTTTTATATCTCTTTTTTTTGGAGAGTGCAGCCATTTTTAACAGAATATTAATAAATTTTTCATGATATAGTAAGGATTTTCTCCTTGTTTTTTTTTTACCTTTTATTTTTTTATATTTTAATCATAATATTTTTTTCATTAAAAAAATATCCTTCAATAATACAATCCGTTGAATTATTTTTGCTTACTAAATTCCCTGTATTTGTTTTTAGATTCTTTTAGTAAATACTCTACAAACAATACTTCTATTACAGAATATTTAACATGATTTATATATTTACAGTAAATACAAATACCCTCTAGCTATACCCTACAATTTATCTCAAATTTTTTTATATCTCTTTTTTGAAAGACAAAGGTATTTTTAAGAAAATACTAATAAATCTACCATTATGTTGCAAATACTGTCAAATAGAGAGTATCCACATTCTCTTTCTTTGTATTTAAATATATTCTCCTAAAAATACCACAAACAAGGCAATATTATGAATTTATACTTTTAGAATTAAATTGTTATATTGAACTCTTTAATTATATCTATAAAAGATATTTCAATAGATTAATCAAATGAACAAATTCTTGCTATTTTTAATTTCTTTATATCTCTTTTTTGGAGAGTAAAGCCATTTTATAAACAAAATATAAAATATAAAACCACAAATATTATTTTAAAGTACTGTTTAGAAGTGGGGCTTAAAATAAAGATACATATTTTTCACTATAAACCAGTACTCTTAAGTACTACAGTATTTATCAATGAAAATGACATTTTTTTTAAATACCTTCTGTTTGAAATAAATCTCCAGAAATACAAGAAACTTTTTAAAAAGAACAAATTATTTTTAGCACCTGTACTCATTACATCTCAACAAAACAAGGAATCCAGATACCAGGATATTTATGTGTAAAATAAATTTAAAAAAAGAAATACCTTGTAACTGAAAAACTGAAAGGGTTAAAACCATCTTACAACAGGTATAGATTCAAGCAACCGCCTTCAATGGTAACTTACAAAAGTGTTTATTAAAACTTGATTTGAAAAAAAAAAAATCTAATTTTTGAAAATAATTCCAAAAATAACCTATTTTTCCAGCATATGTCTATACTGACATGTAACACATGAAATGTGGTATCCAACCTACCTGTAAAAAAAAAATGAAAACCTTGCATTTGAAACAAGTACCTACAAATACTAAAAAACAATTACAAACTATGTATTGTTCAGTATATCGCAGAATTCCTATATTCAAAGAAAAGACTGGAAGCCTAGGTACCTGGGAGGGTACTTATGAAATATAAAAGAATATATTCTAATTGAAGCAAGTACCACACTATTAGAAGAGACAGTTATACACAGCATATATTTCAGCATATACCAGCACTTTTATATCTCACTTAATCTGAGGTGTTCATCATATAACAGCACTTCTATATCTCACACAATCTGAGGTGTGTTCAGCATATAACAACACTTCTATATCTCACACAATCTGAGGTTTTCATCATATAACAGCACTTTTATATCTCACACAATCTGAGGTTTTCATCATATAACAACACTTCTATATCTCACACAATCTGAGGTTTTCATCATATAACAGCACTTCTATATCTCACACAATCTAAGGTGTGTTCAGCATATGACAACACTTCTATATCTCACACAATCTGAGGTTTTCAGCATATAACAGCACTTCTATATCTCACACAATCTGAGGTTTTCAGCATATAACAGCACTTCTATATCTCACACAATATGAGGTGTTCAGCATATACCAGTATTTCTACATCTCGCACAATCTGAGGTTTTCAGCATATACCAAAGTTCTATATCTCACACAATCTGAGGTTTTCAGCATATACCAACGTTTCTATATCTCACACAATCTGAGGTTTTCAGCATATACCAACACTTCTATATCTCACACAATCTGAGGTGTTCAGCATATAACAGCACTTCTATATCTCACACAATCTGAGGTTTTCAGCATATAACAGCACTTCTATATCTCATATAAATTGATTTCAATTACCAAAGTATTCATCTATAAAATAAAAATTAATACAAAAGAATTAAACAGAGACAAATATCTCAAAATACAACAACAAAAAAACATTATAAACAATATATTTGTTATCATTTGCAAATAAAGAGTCCAGATATATTATCTCCAGAATAAAAACAAATTATAGCTTGTTTGAACAAATACCAAACAAAAGAAGAAACAACTATATTTTCAATATATACCAGTATGCCAGTATTCCTATGAGAAATACATATACCTTGGCAAATATATATAAAATAAAAAAGAATGCAAAATAATTGAAACAAGTATCAACAAATATAAGAAACAGTTGTAGATAGCAGTACTCCTATATTTCACAAGAAATGAAGAGTATTGCTACTTGAGTATTTATCTATTGACTAAAAGAAAGAATACCTTTCTACTGAAAGAAATACAAAAAATACAAGGAAAAAATGACTGCTGTTCTTCAATGATTATTGTCCTCCAATGATTCTTATCCACTAAAAACAGTTTTCCTCCAATAATTGTTTCCATCCAATAAATGATTCCCTCCAGAAAGTGTTTTCCTCCAGCAAGTACACTTTGAACAGGAAAAAAATATTTTGATATATAAACAAAACAAATCAACCATTAATCCTTGTTTACTGAATAACATAAAGCAGACTGCAAATGCCCGCTGCTCTCCATCCACTGCAATGAGCAGAGAACGCTGCAAAATGTGTGTTTAATTTCACTTTATTTCCCAAATACTTGACATCACAATTCTTGCACCATCGATCACAATGCTGACCATAGAGAAACGCTTCCACTGTGAAGCCTGCGGGAAGAAATTCCTCCTCAGCAAGACTTTACAAAAACACATGAAGACGCAGCATGTGATGGACACAAGCACCCCAGCACCCCCAGCGCACCACAAACCCCACCAGCACCACAAGTGTGATCTGTGCGGCAAACAGCTGGCCCAGAAGAATTATATAAAAATCCACAAGCGGACACACACTGGAGAAAAACCATACCACTGCGAGGTGTGCACCAAGCGCTTCTCCCGCCGGGATGCCCTGCGCACTCACGAGCGGACGCACAAGGGTGAAAAGCCATTCAACTGTGAAATATGTGCCAAGCCGTTTGCGCAGAAGAATTACCTGAAAATCCACAAGCGGATACACACAGGAGAGAAACCTTTCCGATGTGACCTGTGCATACAGCAGTTTGCCCGCAGTGACACACTCCTCCGGCATAAGCGGACACATAAGATTGTGGGGAAATAATGCTTGTTTGTTTTTTTGTTTTTTGTTTTTTTCGGGAGGCGGGGAGGCTTATTTGATGTTTTTTATGGAAGTTAGAGGAAAGAGTACAAGTAAATGTTTTGTTATTGCTTGTATTGTTGTTGTTGTTGCTGTTGTTGCTGTAGTCATTGTAAGCCTTTAGAGCTACCAAGGAAAGCAGCATATGTAAAGAAAGGATTTATTTAGCTAAGAAAGTCCATTTTTGTTGTTGAGAAATGTTTAAAAAAATATTTAAATTATTCCTGCCACATGTTGTGTAAAAAGAAAAAGGACGCCAAAAGAGTTATAACAAATGATTAAATTACATATGTAAAAATTGATCTTTATTTTACACTCTCTCTATCTGTCTGTCCTATACTTTTAGCACACACACACATACACACACACACACACACACACACACACACACACACATATATATATATATATATATATATATATATATATATATATAAAGTTATAACAAATGATTAAATTACATATGTAAAAATTGATCTTTATTTTACACTCTCTCTGTCTGTCTGTCTGTTTGTCTCTCTCTCTCTCTCTCCTATACCTTTACCACATACACACACACACATACACATATATATATATATATATATATATATATATATAAATTATAACAAATGATTAAATTTCATGTGTAAAAATTGATCTGTATTTTACACTCTCTGTTTCTGTCTGTCTGTCTGTCTCTCTCTCTCTCTCTCTCTTATACCTTTAACACACACACACACACATGTATATACATATAGCTGTAGAAAAATGTTTTTCTCTACCATGATTTCGGTGTTCAAGGTACACCTTCCTCAGGAGATCTAAGCTGTTTAGTAGAGAGAAAACTTTTTTTTGACAACTATATTTTACAGAATGTATTGAGCACTTTTGGATTAACTCCAAATGCTACAACAATGAAAACGTTGTAACAATTGTTGATGAATATAACACACGCACACACACACACACACATATATATATATATGATAAAGAAGATGAATTCCCGGGGAATAGTATATCGAGTTAATCGCAACAGTAACAGTCAACACAAAGATAAACCCAATAAGTCAGGGTTTTAAAGAATATGAAGTGCCCAATACATTAATAGAGCAGATTTAGTAGACCGGTATATATATATATATATATATATATATAAGGTATATATATAAAGTATATATATATATAAAGTATATATATATATATATATATATATATATAGATAATAAGGATATCTACTGAGTCAGACGAACCTACTGTTAGTTTCGCATAAAGCTCTTCAGGGCTAAAATCTGACTGAAGAAGAAAAAGAAGCAAGACAAATAAATACTACTAACCACATTAATCATTTAAATTATCACATCATACTGACCAATAAAAACACAGAACGCATTAGTTTATTGTTTAATTAAAAATATTTAATTTCTATATTAACTGATTTTTTATTTATTTATTTATTTATTATTATTATTATTTATATATTATTTAGAATCAAGCAGATTTGAAACAAAAATTAAGTGTAAGCACCCCGTCGTCATTCTCATCCCCTCAACCAAATGGAACCCAGCACGCCAACGATTGTCCATCTCTTTGCCCGTAGTTAAACGATCCATCGATACGATAGATACTGCCAGCTTTGTATGGAAGAGAAATTAGCGATAGTAACTTTCCCTAATAATAAAGAAATTTTAAACCAAAGATCAGAAGTTCTAAACAACTGTATGCATAAAAAAACATGGCTTCTCCGTAGTTGTTAACTTTATGGATTTAGTATGGGTGAGCGCTCTTCAGTTGTTTTCATTTCCCTAACTTTGCCAACATTGTTCGTAATTTGCTTGTTTAAGCATACGTTGTGTTGCTTCCTTGGGTATAAAAAACCCCGTTCGAATTAAGGGATGCATCCCGACCGTTTTAAACGTGTGCCTTTCTGATTGCTCGCCATATAATGGAGGTAATGGCAGCAGTGGAAATTAACCTCCTTGTCCTCAGGGGTTTGGTAGCAACAGGGAAAAGGTATATTGGCATATGTACCAGCAACGGGAGTCATGCCCAATTCCCTAATTCATTTGCTGCTTCTCCCATGATGGGTTTCGGGATGTCGAGGTTTAAAGAATAAACCCCGTCTCCCTAGATTTAGTCGTATCGATGGATCGTTTAACTACGGGCAAAGAGATGGACAATCGTTGGCGTGCTGGGTTCCATTTGGTTGAGGGGATGAGAATGACGACGGGGTGCTTACACTTAATTTTTGTTTCAAATCTGCTTGATTCTAAATAATATATAAATAATAATAATAATAAAAAAATAAATAAATAAATAAATAAAAAATCAGTTAATATAGAAATTAAATATTTTTTAATTAAACAATAAACTAATGCGTTCTGTGTTTTTATTGGTCAGTATGATGTGATAATTTAAATGATTAATGTGGTTAGTAGTATTTATTTGTCTTGCTCCTTTTTCTTCTTCAGTCAGATTTTAGCCCTGAAGAGCTTTATGCGAAACTAACAGTAGGTTCGTCTGACTCAGTAGATATCCTTATTACTTGGCTCTACTTAGGTATCGAGCACTTTTTACAAATTAGCTTCTCCTAGCGGTATGAATATATATATATCTTATATACATATATATGCATATAAATTGTTTTTTCTTTTGGCCAAATACTATACCAATAGATTATTTTTTGTTGGTACGAATATCTTGGTCTTTTCTTTTTTTCAAAAAATTTTTTTCTTCCTGGTTGATGTTTGGTAGTATATTTTTACAATCAAACTCTCTGCCGGGTTTTTTCTCTCCGCAAGGATCTACCAACACGCTTGGTATATTATATATATAGATAGATAGATAGATAGATAACCTACTTAAGTTTCACCAAAAAAGGATCATCAGGATTAGTTGTAATGAATTAATCAAGAAACTGATTAATTAATGACAATCATGGAAGTGAATAGTACAATTAAGAATCGTGTTTGATATTTGACTTTTGAATGACGCAATCAACTATCTAGCGTTCATCTTCACCACGAAACTGTTTTCAATGGCTATAATTGTATTATTCACTTGACTTTAATTAATTTCTTGATTAATTCATTACAATCAACCCTGATGATCCTTTTTGGTGAAACTTAAGTAGGTTATCTATATTATATATATATATATATATATATATATATATATACCTTTCTACTATATATATATGTGTGTGTGAAGTGTGTGTTTGTGTATAGATGTACACAGCTTTTTAAATGTGTGTATGTATTTCCGAATCAAACATATATGCATGTAAGTATGTAACCATTATAAAGTATATACTTATATATATACATAAATCATATATCAAATCAATCATAACAACTATACATAACATGGTTATTTCCTATAACTCCAACATAAACAAAGGGGAACCACTCTTGACTGATAAATTATTTATTTATTTTCTAAACCCTAACCCTAAACCCTAACCCTAACCATAACACTACCCCTACCCCTAACCCTGTCTTCTTTTTTCCTAGTAGATCAATAAATAAATAAATAATTTATCTGTCAAGAGTGGTTCCCCTTTGTTTATGTTGGAGTTATAGGAAATAACCCATAACATTTATGGGTAGTATTCAATATATGTTTGTGAAAATATCTATCTACTACTTATGTTCACTTATTATATAATCAGTATTCAACATTGATAGGACTCTGTCATGTTTGTCCCTGGGGGTAAAGCTTTTTGTTGTTACTGTCTTGCCCTGTGTGTCAACTATGGGGAAGTGGTTTTCCTCAAGTGCTCATTTACAAACACTTGATTTTCTTCCATGTCTACCAATGATGAAATATTTCTGTTAATTATCATTAACTTATGATTTATAACTCAATATTGGTTATTGTCAATTATTCTTAACTTCTTTCCTAAGGACATCATTTTATAAAAAGCATAAACAGCACACACACACACACACACACACACACATACACACACTCCTATATATATATATATATACATGGTTGAGAGTAGAGGAAAATGTGGATATAACAACACAAACGACTATATTCAATAGATATTTTGCCTTATTATTGGTTGAGGCTTCCTCAGAATTTAAAAAGTAGAAAGTAAATGCATTTACCTCAACAAAATCTTTAAGGATTTCTCTAAAATATTTTCAAATATAAATATCCACAGCCATTTGACCTCACATGTTTGACCCACTCTCTAAACATAAAATTCCTCTTCAAAGTCAACTGACTGACCCCTAAAAATGAAAACACCATCTCCACACATACTAAGCCCTCCCGACTTTCTTCTCATTCCCCTTGACCAGTGGTTCCCAACCTATGGCCACATGGCCAAAATGGGCCACAGCAAATTTCAGGTGGGCCAAGGAAATATTATAATTCTATATGATTTCTGAGCATACTTTTTATATACAAAATCCAATCATATATGTGGGAAATTTATATTTTCTAGAAAGTAAGATGTCAACTAATTCATGGCAGGGGAGAGTGAGGAGAGATTCGCCCCTATATTATGTTTTATATATATTGATTTTATAAAAGCCGATTGAATAAGATAATGAATTTAGAGCGGTTAAAATTGCAAATCATCGTCAAAATTAAAACAGAAAAATTGGCTTGGGTATAGATTTTAATGAATTTAATTATTACTAAGAACATGGAAATATTTTTTCTATTATAATAATTTCATGGGCCACAAAAAAATTCTGGTTTCAAAGTGGGCCATGAGCTGAAAAAAGTTGGGAACCCATGCCCTAGACTATACACCAATAACACCCCCCTTTTCATCTCCATCCCCCACCCAATTATCTTTTCACTATAAAAACATTATGTACAAGCACTTAAATCAATAAATTCTGAGGGAGCCTCAACCAATAATGAGGTGAAATATAAATTGAATATAGTTGTTTGTGTTGTTATATCCACATTTTCCTCTACTCTCAACCATGAGAGCATGTATCCCTGCCCTGTAAAATTCTGTTGGCTGTTCTTTCTTCACTACAGTTTTCACTTCCTTGTAACTGGAATAATCACTATCACCTCTTCAGCCCCAGGAAAGAGGGTTTAAGAGGCAAAAATTATTCCAGTAACAAGGAAAATCTCTAGTGAAAAAGTGGCTCAAAGAACAGTCAACAGAATTTTACATTCAAAGGTGGAACATTGCTATTGAGAGAAACTGTGACTATATGGAGAAGTAGGGATATGATCCACAGAGGCCTAGCTTCATTTTGATGTATGATACATGTTCCTGTCCTAAAAAAGATCCATAGAGGCCCAACTTCATTTTGATGTATGATAAATGTTCCTGTCATAAACAAGATTACTTTTTGACTACCCACATATATATATATATATATATATATATATATATATATATATATTCAAACAAATTTGATTAAACAAAACAGAATTCTTATCATTAAAGTTTTTTTTATTCTTTCTTTCAAGCTTCCTAATAATTCTTTTGATTTTAAATCTTGAAAGGCATTAATGATTTCTCCAAAAGAGTCATTATTGGCAGACCAAGTACTTTTGGTTCTTATCCAAACCATTACCAAGGTAGAGTGTATCAGTCTTTCATTATTAAAACTGTTTGGCTAAACTTGCAAATTGGTCGGAAAATTAGGGAGACCCAGAAAAAACAGAACCCAAATTATTTATTTATTTTCCCATTAAACTAACCCTAAACCCCCAACCCTAACCCTAACCCTAACCCTAAACCCTAACTTTAAACCCCCAGTTAAAATTAACAGTTTTATTACAAAATTTGTAGGTTCTGTTTTTTCTGGGTCACTCTAATTTTCTGACCGATTTGCAGGTTTAGCCATCTGTTTAATGTTTAACTAAACTATTTTTTTTTCATCACCAAGTTTAAACAGAGTTTGATGCCATAGCATTGCGGTTCTTTCTACTGAGCCTTTTGTCCTTGAGTTGTCTCCTCCTTTGAAAACATTAACTGGCTCACTCTCTTATATATATATATATATAATATATATATATATATATATATATGAAGAAAAAGTGTAAGTGAATCCGACAGTATGTAATATTGTAAAAAAATTGAAAAAACACAAGTTTATAAACGAATAATGTTTATTTCGCCTATGCTGCAGTGTTTCGGTCTGTTTCGATCTTCATCAGAGCGTTCATTAGTTTGAGGAAAAATTAATTATTTCTGTAAATAAGAATATTATTTATATCAACATCATATTTATTATTGTATTTATAATTTATATTTATTATTATATTTATATTAATATTAAAAATAATTTATATTTTTCCTCAAACTAACGAAATCCCTGAAGAAGGTCTATCAAAACAGCCTGAAACACTGCAGCATGGGCAAAATAAACATTATTCATTTATAAACTTGTGTTTTTTTCAATTTTTTACAATATTACATACTGTCGGATTCATTTCCACTTTTTCTTCACACACACACACACACACACACACACACACACACTCACACATATATATATATATATATATATATATATATATGTATATATATATATATATATATTAATGCTCTGTATTTAACCTAATTTATTGATTATTACACATTGAGCTCTCTTTTAGGGATTTATAAAAATCCTTGTATGAATTATATGTTTGTACCTACAAGAGCATACAATATGGTTATACAGTGAGGTTTTGAAGATCCCAAATAGAATCATCCCTTACTACCAGTCATTTGGATACCTTACATATATATATATATATGTGTGTGTGTGTGTGTGTGTGTGTGTGTTTTATATGGTATACATTTTGCCTTTGTTTTCCATGCATTTTTATAGGGCATATATTTGTTCAATTGTTAGAAGGCTATGATGCTGCAATTCTAAATGTTATGCATTGAAATGTGATAAAAAAAATTTTCTGTTATTCATTTGCAAAAAATTATGAGTGCAAGTCACAAATAAAATATATAAAATCAAACCATATCAATATCTATTTTTTATTCTGTCGTACTACACGGTCAAATGAAGTAATCTTAAGCAACAGAAGATTATTGCATTGTATAGACAAGTATGTATTTACTGAACACCTCAACTAGAAACCCCGCCCTGTCGGCTGAGGCGTTAGAATGCACCGACTACAACTCTGCAGAGGGTAAGACTCCCCCAATGGGGCCACCTGTTGGCTGTGGGTGGCGACCCATGATGCTTAAGGATAGAGCCCAGGTGTATGAGCAGTTCATGACATGCAATACTCCACTTTGGCCCTATCTTGGGCTAGACAGGCGGTCGGAGAGGCCCCCTCCAATCAATCGGCTGGTCACGTCAAGCCCTAGCACCTATATGATTTTCCCAACCCTATTGCCCTTATGGCAAGCCCCAACCCCTTTTTATCATATGGGTGCTAGAAGGCGGTGGCTGCAGGTCTACATGTCCTGGGAATGACGTTAAACTCTATCTGATGGTGAGGTTCTAGTTTTGGAGGTTTGGGGAATGTGGAGCCCCCCTTCATCACCATTGCTCCCTGGTCCATTCTGACCCGGAGTGGTAGTACCCATCTCTGGGTTAAATAGAAAAATGTATTTATAAAAAAATTGTATTATCCATTAAGAATTGATTTATTTCAAAACTTTATCGGCATTAAATGACCCACTAAGGTTGATATGCCGTAAAACAAAACAAAACAAATTAAAATCAACTAGAACCACGGGTAGATTGAGCAGTTGAGTGATTGTAGCATAACTATGGAGAATTTGGGGATTGTCCGGGAAAGAGAGGAAGAAGAAATAAGAACAAACAAGGGTTCAAATTTGGAAGAGTAAACACTAAGCGGGGTGCCAGTAATGTGATTGACAAATCACCCAGGAAATAGATTTAAAAATAAAAATGTAAGTTCTGGGTTTTGACCGGAAACGGATGCGGCTCTCCTAACCCGGGATGAGAAACGGAAGAAGAAGAAAATCACTCTCTTTTTGGCCAGGCCTTGTGAGAAGCAGTGGGACTTTTCGTGGCTCCAACTATGGACTAGATATAGTAGTAGCAAACATGATTTACATGGTAAACATGGTAATTTGACCATACCCTCTCTAGCTTTCCTTCTCTCTGAAAAAGAACCCACGAGCCTAGAAATAAATACACATCCCCTTGGGACTATACAACTTGTGTGTATGTTGTTTCTGAACTAATGACTATTACTACTATTAACAGCGACTACTACTACCACTTGAGTTGGCCTATGTGACACGTATCGTTCTGATACATATATCGTTCTGGAACTATGCTACATGATGGGGCAGTACCTAAGGGCTGAAAACATCAAAATGGCCCAACACTACAAAATCTTTCTGTATTCATATATGCATTGTAAAGTGCGTGGTGTAATCTAAAGTCATGGGAAATGGACTCATCACTCCGAGTTCAAATCCTGGATGTGGTAATTGCATTTCCCTTAGCACTAATACTTGGGAAAGGTATGAATCCTACTCTCTCTCCAGCTATGGATAAATAGTAGGGCAGACTGGTCTCTTTAGCCTTGGTTAGGCAACTGGTCTAGGAGAACGAAAACTCCGAATTCAAACCTGTTGAACTCCACTTAAGAAATTGACCTTGTGTCACATCCTGCTCTTGCGGAGGGGTTAATATATATATATATATATATATATATATATATATATTATATATATATATATGCATTGTAAAGACAAGTATATATAGGATCAATAACACTGCAGTTCTAGAGAGAGCTCCAGCTTCCCAGCTTGTGTTCTCTACTGAGACAGCGTCGTCTCCACTGACTGGGCCACATCTGCCAGATGGATGATGGACAAGATACATCATCTATGCAGAGCTTTCATCTGGCAAGAGACAGATTAGTCATCCACAGCTGTGATATAAGGATGTATGCAAGTATGATCTCAGGTGATTTGGCATTGCCCCTTCCAAGCTGGGAAAATTTGGCTCAGGACCGCCCTCAGTGGCAGCAGGTCTTCGTAGCAGACTATTCATGTTTGAAGCCACCCTGGTGCAACACCACAAAGCCAAGAAGTCCAGAAGAAAGCAACCCCAACATCTTCAGGGACAGCCTTCACATGTGACATCTGTGGTCGGGGATGTTTTTCAAACATTGTCCTTCACAGTCACAGAAGGTGATGTAACTTCAGGTGCACATAATATAATATAATAATTTAATATATATAATATATATAATATATAATATATATAATATATATATATATTATGTTAATATATATATTAATATATCATATTTAATAATATAATTATTATGATAATTTAATATGTTATATTTAATAATATAATACATTTAATAAATATAATATATTTATTTATAATAAATCTATTTATATATATTTATAATTTATAATATATTTAATATAATAAGTATATTTAATATATTTATTATATTACATAATATAATATCTATTGTATTATATAATATAATATAATATATTTAATATAATATATTTATAATATTTGATATAATAAATTTATAATATAATATATTTAATAATATAATATAATAATAATATAATATATATATTATTATAATAATTAATATAATATAATAATAATATAATATATATATTATATATATACATATATATACACATATATATATATATATATATATATATATATATATATATATATATATATAATATAATATATATAATATATATAATAATTTAATTTGATATGATGAAAATATAGTCTTCCAAGACTATAATGCTGATGATAGACAAGTATATATTTACTCAACTAGAACCACAGGTGGATTGAGCAATTGAGTGATGGGACAGTACCCAAGGGCTTAAAACACCAAATAGCCCAACTTTAGAAATTCTTGCCGTATTTGTATATGCATTTATCTAAGGACAATTCCATGTCAAATCAGCCAGGAAAAAGTAAAAACAAAAACAAAACTATCTTTTTGGTAAAGATAATGTTCTATAGAAATGAAATAACAGTAGAAAAAATATCTTTGTCATAGATTCAGTGCCACATCGGATATTGATCTTGCTATGAAAAAATCAGAAATCATCAATAACTTAAAATTGGTTAACTTTCAGACTTTCTTATAGCATTTTTGGATTCCTCGGGCAAAGGTGCTTTTATAAACCAATCTTTAAGAGTAAGGAAGCTCTAGAATTCATTTTACAGACAAAAATAGATTACCAAAAGGCGCCATTTTTCATGACGCCCCTCAAATTTTGAAGAGCTAAAAATCGACATAACTCCGCCAATTCTTGGAATTGGAAGCTAAAATTTGGGGGATTGTCTAATGTTAACATAGTCCACATCTTAGTAAAAGTATGGGACCTGATGAAATACATCCTAAAATTTAAAGTACTTATCAAATGAAATCAATGTAATAAATAAATTTTTTGAGAAATGTATAGAATATTAACATAGTCCACACCTGTACAAAATTTCAGAAAAATTGAAGCGGATGGGTGACATGACCTGGATGATTTGACATGGAATTACCCCTAACTCTTTCGCACAAGCAGGATGCTAATGGGTTAGATTATAGGTATTTAGCCAACTCCTCTGCTCGAACAAAAGGTTAATTTTTAAGCAGAATTTAACAGGTTTGAATTTGGAATTTTCCTTTTCCTAGACTGGTTGCTATAGCAAGATTAAAGAGCCCAGTCTTCCATATGGACATGTTAGCGTTGGCCGACCAGCAAAAACTCTCATTCATCAGCTCTACACGGACACTGGATGCTGTTTAGAGGACTTGCCAAAAGTGATAACTGATAGGAATGGGTGTTGAGAGAGAGAGAGAGAGAGGGAGAAGAGAGGGTCAAGAGAATCTATGCTGTTGGTACACCTTGATGATGATTAGGAGGAGGAGGATTTTGTAAAAATCATTTCTTATAAACATCTTAAAATGCAAATTAACTGTTACAATCTTATGGGTCATCCTGTAGGCTTTAAGCAAGAGTGCTTGTCCAATGGAATTGGATCCTTGGTAATCCTTGGTTCCTTCGTCAATGGTTGTAAGTTCCTCCTCAATGATTGCAAGTGAAGCTATGGCAAGTATCAGTGTTTAAGTAGCGTATCAGTCACGCATTATGGCTATTGATTGGCCAAAGGAATAAACCATGTGACCTCGGCTAGTCTATAAATTCAGGTGGCGAATTGTAGCACACCTTATATCCAAATATTCCACCGTTAACACATTTCACAATAATATGTATTTATCCCCTCCCCCCGCGGGACGAGCAGGATGTGACACAATTTATGTTTAGTTGCGTCTGGTATAATGACAAATAAGAAAAGGGTATGTATTTACCAAACCCCTCCGCACAAGCAGGATGCAACAGAAGGTTCATTTTAAAGCAGAATTTAACAGGTTTGTCTTTTCTTTATCCTAGAGTAGTTACCCAGACAAGGTTAAAGAGCCCAGTCTGCCCTAATATTTTATCCATAGCGGAAGGGAGAATAGTTGGATTCATACCTTTCCCTAGGGTATCAGCACTATGTGAAATGAAAACAACCTCGTGCTGGATTTCAACTCGAGTCACAGTGTTTATTTCCTATAACTTTGGCTAGATGAGCAATCGGAGTGGCCCCCTCCGATCAAACAGCTGGTCACATCAAAACTTAGTACCTATATAATTGTCCCAACCCTATTGGCCTTATGGCAACCCTCCAACCGTTTTTATCATATTTGTGCAAGGGTCCTAGTGTTCCATATGGGTACATAAAAATACAGACTATTCCGACAAAGGAGTTGAGAAGTGTAACAAACATGACTTTATTACATGAGCAATCTATACAGATGTTGCAATATGACCCTTGTGAGCTAGAACTGCTAATGGAAGGAGGAGGTACAAAGGCTAAAAAATAGTGATGACCCAAAAGAGGAGAGCGATGGTTTTGACGTATTTAGTCTGTTGACCGGAATATTGACCGGAAGTCACAAGAAATGCCTGCGGAACGGACCTGTGTAATCCATAGACGAGCACGTTAATCTGGGAGTTGTGACGACATGTTCTCGGGTTATGATTTTATCGGAGTTTTAGTACCAAGAAAGAAAAAGGGACTACGGTGCATGTATCGTTTTAGTACCGTGAGTATTACAACGTAACACAGAAATACGTATACAAGTAGAAGACATACAAAGAAGATATAATAAAGAACACATATATGTGATAAGGTACAATATAGAAGTATACAGAAGATACATAAATGTACTATAAAGAAGTTATGGGGAGTCTATAAAGTAATGTCACTTACTTAGGTTGGCTGGGTGGCGAAGCCATCCACCTAAAAAGGTATAGACGTACATGTCTAACCCATGTGTGTTAGCTGCTGTCCCGGAGATCATAGAGGTTCAAAATTGACGCTTCCCTGATTAAATAGTCAGGGACGCCTAGCGGTCAAAACTTGAAACACAAGGGAAGATAACTCTTCCAGACCAAATGTGCAGACAAACGCTACATGGGTATTGTGAAGTTCTAATTCTGGAGCTCTGTGGTTATTAAATGTTGTTAACCTGTATAAATTGACTTTGTTTCTTCCCTATCGAATATTCGGTTTTGAGTTTGGTTTGGTTTGGGTTGGTTTGGTTTAATGGCGTATCAACCCCATGGGTTATTTAATACCAAATCTTTTTTTTTTTTCATTTTGTTACGTATCCCTTTCTCGTCGGGTACATAACAAGAGTTCTTATATGATAGAGAGAGAGAGAGAGAGAGAGAGGGGGGGAGAGAGAGAGAGAGTAGAGAGAGATAGAGTAGAGGCATCAGAGAGAGATAGACATTCTAGTCGCCATGCTGGATCTTTACTTCTTCTTCTCTTTCTATTCCGGCCATGATCGTCTACGTCTATGTTCTTCTTTCTTTTTCTCTGAATGTTTGAGATGAGGCTTGATGATTAGTATTATCTGCGTTATTCGGACTATTGTCCCCATCTTCCTTGACAAGAAATACCTGAAGAAGGCCGGAGGGCATATCGGCCGAAACGTTGTACAAATAACAATGAAGATGGGGACAATAGTCCGAATAACGCAGATAATACTATTCTTCTTTCTTGTTTGCATCTTTCTTTTCTAACTGAGGGCATGCTTGTTTAATCAACAAGGCTTATTGCTTTGATCAAAGTTTTAATTTGGCCGTTCTAAACGCATTGCGCGGGGTCACGTTTGTCCCATCCGGGGTCCGACTGCAAACTGATTTACTAACTAGTTCTCACGTGACTTGCGGGTCAACCGCGCCTCTGAGGTCAAAGTTTCCGAGCAGTCTGTGTTTTTTTTTCCATTTAGCTTCTTTGTATTCTCGTTACACAGTGTTTGTCAATAATCTATGCTACTACATAGATTGTACAACAATTTGATTTTTATGGGAATACTTTGTAGGTGAATAGATGTTTTTAAACAAATTGTTTGAGTGCGAGACAACTGTTATATACCCCTTAGTCGTTGGGTATATAAACGCGAGTTACACGAATAGAAATGTTACCCAAGTTGCCAAACAATTGATAAGAGCAAACAAACTTGTCCTTTTGTCGCCTCATATTATGTGCGACACGCAAAAAGCAGCGTGTAATCGGTGTAAAGGAAAAAAACAAAGATTAAAAGACTGAGGAAGTGAGAAAAGAAAAATTGAAGAAAAAAAAAAAGAAAAGAAAAGGAGAGAAAGAAAGAAAAAGTAACCAATTTAATAATCTTGGATTTTACACATACACGAATGTGAAAGATCTGCTGACACCCTTAGGATCGAACTCGGACTGGCTGGTTAAAGGCAACAGAATTCGACTTTGCTAGTAACACACAGATGACAAGACAGTGCAGTACACCAATCCCTGGAAAATGAGTAGCTCCTTAGTTATTCGAGGGAAAGAGAAAAAAATATCGAAGAAGTGTGTGTGTGTGAGAGAGAGAGAGAGAGAGAGAGAGAGAGAGAGAGAGAGTAGATACAGACAGAGTTGTGTGTGTTGTGACTTGTTCTTCATTCTCCTTTCTATCTCCTTTGGCCGGTCGTTCTGTCGTATAGCTTCTTGTCTTCTTACTAAGTTCTTGTCTGGTTGTTGTCTCTAACAAAGGGCTTCTTTTTAAGTCATGCATTAATTAACTACAAGACTTTCTTCTTGATCAAAGATTTATTTCTGCATTGCCCATTTCTTATTCACCACGCGGAGTTAGCAACCTCAGCAGAACACTTCTGTTCTGCGTCCCATTTAGGTTGAAACTGATTTCCTGACTAACAAAATCATGTGACGTGCGAAATTCCCGCATCTGGGATCAGTTGCTGCCATAACCGTCCAGTAGTTTTTCATCCTCTGATCTGAAAACAATGGCCCTGTAGCGTTAGTTTCGTATTTGCCTGGGAGAGTTATCTGCCCGGTTTAGTTTGCTGGTGCCCGCTAGGGGGCTATAGTATTTAAGCGCCGGGTTCAAACCCTTTCGGCCTCTTTTCCTGTTCCAGTAACCACGAGAATCATGGGCTAGACACGGTCTATCCCTTCTCGTTTGGGGCTCTTGGCCCCACTTACATTACTGTAAGTTCTTCTCACAGCATGGACTATCCCTAGTCTCATGTCAGTGGCTTTATATGTTATCTTGTACCATTCATGAATGTGTCTTCATCTTTATTTATGTACTCCTTGTTTATGTACCCTTTTACCTATGTACTTTGTATCTCGTCATATCCATGTGCTGTACTATATTAAATGTTTTGTTGTTAACCTTCGTCGGAGTTTTGTATTCAAAGTATATAAAACTTTGAACAATTCTTACAGCCCCTTAGAATTCTTGCTAAAGGGCTTGTCAAAAATCCACACCACTACACAATTATGCTACAATAGTGGGTAATCATTTTTTCTTTAGATGTGTTTTTTTATAGAATTATTTTAGCTATATATGGGACTCTAACAGGTACTATCACTCTAGGTCAGAGTAGACTTGAGAGTAATGGTGATAAAGAAATACTCTACATTCCCCAGAGCTCCATAATTGGAACTTCACCACTAAATGCAGTTTGGTGCCATACCCAGGACACTCAGCCACCACCATCTAGCACATATGATAAAAGGATTGGGGGTTGCCATAAAGGCAATAGGGTATTGACAATCATATAGGTGTTAGTGCTTGATATGACCAGCCGATTGATTAGAGTGGTCTTCTCCGAGCGTCTTTCTAGCCTAAGCGAGGGCCAAAGTGGAGTATTGTCACTGCTCAGCCACCAGGAATTCGTCCTAAATCATCACGGGTCGCCACCCACGGCCCACAGGTGGCCCCCATCTGGGAGATTTTACCTCTCAGCAGAGGCACAGTCGGCGTATTCTACAGCCCCAGTCAACAGGGCTCTTTGTGTTGGGTTATCCATTTTGATAACCTAATGCATTATACCATTAAGAAAATTAGCCAAAAAATGCGCCCTCCCAGCACATGTATTTAAGTTTTAATACAATAAAATATTATACTGAATAAGAAAGACTAATGAAATTAAATACGAATACAAAATGATTACACTTATGTTTTACTTTATTCTGATTTCAATATAAAATTATAGATAGGATTGCTTTTAATACGTTTGAGAATAAAACAATTATGATAGGATTCAATAAAACCAAGTAATTATTTATTAAATACTAGAAGCGGCTACCCGGCATCGCCTGTGTAGAGGGGGTGATAAAAAAATTAGTCTCGCAGATCCATTATTATAATAATTGCGAGTTGGATCCTACTATGTAAAAAATCTCCACGTTAAAAAGACCTGGTGGGACGTCAGAATTTTTTTTCCCATATATAAATAAAATCTTCATTATTTTTGCACAAAAAGCAAGCTCTAGTGATAGTGAATGTGAATATTTATTTACTTTGTTATTAATTGTTTTATTTTCGTAGGTTCAACCGGACATACATACACACAACTACCCTTTATATATGTATAGATGGTTTCATTAAAACTGGTATGTAAATTATTTAAACCATATACTATGTAAACATTTATTACTCAATGATATATAACACACATCGCAATATTTTAAACACATTAATGATATGAGCTGTTTTGAGGAAAATCTATCTCTGCTAGACCTTAATAGAGACATTGTTAATAAATAAGATGCTAATTAAGATTAAATAGTGATTATTTAACAACCATTGAGAATATAACGTAAATAATCAAGGGAAGAGTGACGTTGGTGGTGACGTTGTTTCGGTTACAACTGTGATGTTACTGTATTGAACTCTAAGTAAACCCTTAAGATTTACTGCCCTTTTGTCTAGGCAGACAGCTTAAGATAATAAAAATTAAACCCTTCACACGTCGTCCGAGTGTACTCCATTTAATTTAGATATACTGACAACAACCCTATGAATCATTTTATATTGAAATCAATTAGAATAAAGTAAAGATAAGTGTGTTCGTATTTAATTATATCAGTCTTTTTAAATAAGTATAATATTTAATTATTAAATTATTAAAATTAAATACTCTGCCCGGAGGGTGCATTTTTTTGTTAGTCTTAATAACGACAGAGAGTAACATTTCTTGGTACCATTATAGTGTGTGAATGTGGCCTACCTTTTGAATGTGGCCTACGAAAGCATGTTTCTCTTATAGTATGTGGCCTACCATAAAAAGCTATTATAGGTTATGATAATAACTGCTAACCTCTAACCCTATTTCAGAATTTTAGAATATTTTAGAATTAAATAGATCTCTGATTCATGTAAATTATGGATAAATTATTTTTTAATTATTCTTAATTACTATATACAGCTATGACTGAATTGCATTTCTTGAAATTGAATATATGTGAAAAATAATTAGTTTCAATAAATTGCCTACTACTTATGTCTATAAATATATTCTTACTGAGGTAGGACACATTCAAACCGGTAGGCCACAGACTATAACAAATCAAAAAGGTAGGCCACATACTATAACAGCACTAATTTCTTAATAGTAAGACAAAGAAAGAAACTTCGGTTTCATTTTTTTTTTTTCATTTTTTTAGCCATATTTCTTTTTAGCCACATTTTCGAGTATCATTACTGATTATTAGGGTAGGCTGATTTTCCCCTTTTTTGAAATTTCAAATTCTCTCAAACAGTGAAATTTGTGTGTTGGTATAATGAGTACTGATACCCAAAACTAGATCTCTTATTTGCACCCGCCCTGTCGGTTGGACGTTAGAATGCACGACTGCACCTCTGCAAAGGGGTAAGACTCCCCCAATGGGGCCACCTGTTGGCCGTGGGTGGCGACCCGTGATGCTTAAGGTTAGAGCCCAGGTGGATGAGCAATTCATGACTTGCAATACTCCACTTTGGCCCTATCTTGGGCTAGACGGGCGGTCGGAGAGGCCCCCTTCTATCAATCGGCTAGTCATGTCAAGCCCTAGCACCTATATGATTTTCCCATCCCTATTGCCCTTATGGCAAGCCCCAGCCCCTTTTTATCATATGGGTGCTAGAAGGCGGTGACTGAGGGCCTACATGTCCTGTTAATGACGTTAAACTCTATCTGATGGCGAGGTTCCAGTTTTGGAGGTTTGGGAAATGTGGAGCACCCCTTCATCACCATTGCTCCCTGGTTCACTCTGACCCGGAGTGGTAGTACCTGTTAGGGTCCCATCTATGGGTTAAATAGAAAAAACATGAGTTGATAAACAAAATAGTATTATGCATTAAGAATGAATTCATTTCACAACTTTGTCGGCATTAAATTACCCACCGAGGTTGATATGCCGTAAAACAAAACAAACCAAACCCAATCTTATTTGCACATTGTTTGAGGAAATAGCATCAACGCTCGTCTGCTAAAATGCACCAAAAAATCCTCGTTTTTGCAACATTTACCTTAGAAATTGGTTAGAAAATTTAGCAATTTCTATATTTAAAACAGAGAAGGTTGTCATTTTAAACGAAGCCACGAAAATGTAACTAGAAATTCAAATTGAAAATATGCTCTCATCACCACCGACACCTCTGATATGCTAATTTTGAGCTAGTAATTTAGTTGTAACAGTGATAACATTTAAAAAGTTGAAATCTATTTCCTCAAACGAAGCAAAGTTTTGAAAAAAAACATATTTTGTGTGGTAATTCTTTATGTTAATTCGCAACTTTCGTCACATGGGAGACGATGCAGTTCCAAAATCGACCTACCCTACTGATCATGATGATGATGATATATGCGAAGATATATGCGTGATATCCAATAATTGATTGACAAACAATATAGTATTGATTATATCGATATTACCCTTCAAGATAAAAAATGTTCTGCAGAAGGCGTAAGGGAAGCATCAAATATTTAGATATTTATTTTTATCAATCAAATATTGATTATACACAATCACGCCTTTTAGTTGGTTCATTTATTCCTACTACTCCCCCTTTCGTGTGTGTGTGTGTGTATGTGTGCGTGCATGTGCGTGTATACGCGCACACATGTCTATGGTGTCTAGGAGAAAGGAATTGTGTTTTTCCTCTCAATCAACAAACTGTTCTACGTACCACTAAAGACAACTATATACATATTATAGAAGGAAAAAAATAGAGGGGAAAATAAATATTTGTTTGTTCTGCTTATGATCAGTCTTTCGATCTCCAGTCTGTTTAAGATTGTTTGGTTTCTTTGCACAATTATGGGGTTTCAAGTAAATGTTCTTTGTTGAGGGGCGGGACAAAAAGAAGCTAGTCAAACGCCTTATTCGCAGGCTACAACACTGTCGTCGTCGTTGTCGTCTACCAGCAGCTGAAGTCGCAACACTGTTACTGCCGTCACCCCACTTCTACTTATACTGCCGTTTCCCCTTATCATCCGGGCACATCAGTCGAACCTCGCGTCCATCCAGAGCCCAAATCGCATTTCTTTGCATTCGGGAGGGCGCGGGTTCGATTCCGGCAGGCAAGACAATGTCTCGCTATTTTTCTAAATGAGTACGGTAGTACTCGTTTTCCGTTTTTCTCCCCCTGATGTCCCCATCACAAAACGTGCAGGTGGGAGCTGGTCTCTTTGTTCAGGCACTCCTTCGGAGTGGGGGAGCTGTGGCTAATTCCTCAGTCAAACCACGTTCACGTTCACGTCCATCGTCATCATCGTCGGTAGCTTCCGAGACACTCGTGTCAGAATCATCATATGGCGATGCCGATCCCGATCTGCCTCTCAGCTCTCCATCCTCTGTCGAATTATCAGTAATACTGGATGGCACATGCATTCCTGAAACAGGGCGTAAGTTTTTCACATGGTGAGGGATCCCATCGACCTGCACAGATTGGGGACTGTTAATTCCAGTTACTCGCCCTATCCTGGATTTACTCGTACACCTACTGTGAGGGATTCTCACCAACACAGCATCCCCTACTCGATATTGTCCCTGGTCATCTTGAAGTTCAGGGTTGGCCACGGTATAAATACCCTGTATGCAGACAGTGTAATTGTATATAGTGTTGAACGGTGCTGTGGAAGTTGTGACGCTGTCATTTGGCGTAACATTATACCAATAAACCGCCTCTGGTATAGTGCATCGTTTCTTTGCCGCAATCGTTTTCATACTTCGGTGGCTCCTTTCTGCAATACTGTTTCCCACTGGTTCGTAGGCTCAATCGGAGCCGTACGCCCCAGTCTTGTAGGAACTGTTGGAAGTGTTGACTGGTAAATGCGGTCGCATTGTCTGTTAATATGTCAATGGGTGGGCCACGCTCATAGAATACCGACTCCAACCAACGACGCTTGGTGAGTCTTGCTGGCAAAGAGGTCGCCAGATTGCAAATCGCGAAGGACCACAATCAATGAACGAAAGATAATAGTTTCTGCCGTAATGAGTGATGTCAACCCCTATCCTACTCCAGTTGTTATCTACATTAAGTTTCCCATTTCGTCAGTGTACAGGCGCTGGATCAATTGACTGGCAAGCCGTACATGTTTTTACTGCCAGTCGTACGTCGGCTTTTGAAATAGTTGGGTCCTTCCTCTTAGCAAAATACAGCGTGCGTTTTATTCCTGGGTGTCCACTCTGTTGGTGTTTACGTGAAATTTTCTCAATATTCTGCCGGGGTGCAGATGCTGCGCAGGTAGGCTGGGTGGGCTCAACTTCGGTTTTTATACTACTCAGCCACCGCTGTGGTACTTGTGTTAGTTGGTCAGCTTTGTTGGTCTCTGACTTGACTAGAGATACATCCACTTCTAGTCCATACTCTTGAACTAAGTCCACGAGCATTCCGAATCGCCTTCGTAGTAGCATTTCGTTAACTGCTTTGGTGGTTAGCCGTGCCTTCCCTGTTAGTGCATCCGACGTCCATCGGTAGACGCAGGCTTGATATGTAGTACCTTTGCCTGCTACTGGAGTGCCAGGTTAACGCCTTTTAAAACTGCACCAAGTTCAGCTAAGTTAATGTGTTGCACATTATTCGCTGGACGCAACCAGCTCGCATCTTCAATAACTGATCCGTTAGCTTCTAGCGCAACACCAGTGGCAAGTGAGATCGCGTCCACCCAAACAGGGAATTCACGCCCGTCGACACACCACTTGCCTCTTACGGGATCGTCCTGCTGTATACTAGTTAACGTGTCTGTCAGCATACCGACAAGGGGAGGGTCCTTCGTTGCATCGTCCCATCCAGTAGTCATTTTGTTGGCACGACGTTTTATATACGCCGCCGCCACGCAGAGCCATCTACAAACTAGATAATACCCAACAAGCCTCCCGCACAATGAGAAGATGGTCCGCCGCGTCATGACTGGTAGAGAGTCTGGAGTAGCTGCTCCACGTGTCCATCGTAGTCTACCGCCATCGTTTTGAACATGCAGTCCCAGTACTCGTGCTCCTTCTTGAAGCCGCTCAGGAGTCTTGCAAGCCAGCCCCAATCTTGCCAGGTGCTCGTTTACCTTATATGGGGGCGCAAGATGTGTATTGATGAAGACATCATCAATGTATGACGACGTAGCTCGTTGTATTGTCGTCACGGGCCTCACCTTATTCTTGTTCGCTTGGACTATCGCCATTAACGGGATCAAGGCCTTGGCTGGACCCAGTTCTTTTTCGGGATACGGTACCAACCAACTATTCTCCAGCCATAACTCCAGTTCGTTTTCATATCCGGCGCGAATATGCTCGGCCACAGGGTACTCTGGTACACGATTCTTTAGTGACTCAGGTGTTTGACCACCCACCCATTTCCACGAGGCGGTCCACACCTTCTTTTGTTGATCAAATACAGCGCTGAAGTCGGATTCATCGATTTTGATTGCAGCACACTTGGGTACGCTCTTCGCAAAGAAGTGAACCTCACCTGACTCTGTCAGGTGTACTCCCCCAAGTCGTTTGATTGCGTCAAAACCCAGTAGGAGGTCGAAACCCAACAACTTTCTCTTAACGACCAAGACATCCAGATACAAAGGTTGCATGCGGTCTACAGCAAGCTCGACTGCTGGCATCTCGGAATCTTTCCATCTGCAGTTAATACGTCGACGTTCTGTCGTCTCCACCGGCGACATACCGATGTGCTCATCAGTGTTTTGGAACACCCGGTATCAACTAGGGCCGTGCAGTGTCGTCTGTCAATACATACGCGAACGGTGGGATGCGCCTCGTTTTTTATTTGCCTGAGGAGGAGACTGGCGCTAACGTATTTTCTCCTGAGCCGTTTCCCTGGCATTGTGAGGCAAAATGGCCGATTTTCCTGCATCTGAAGCATCGCATCTCCTGGCGTGTTCTGTTGGTGGTCGTTCCATCGGTCCGTCTTGTTGCACAATCACTAGCTACATGACCCATGCCTTTGCATCTGTAACAGGTGGGGTCTGTTTGGGGCTTCGTTTCGAAAGACACTTCGCCCTCGCATCGAGCCAACGACGTTGTCGCGACCGTATCTTCGGTCGTGTCTTTCGTCAGCACTCTTGCCCGTGTTAGCAACTCTCCCACGGTCAATTTTTCGATGACTAGTACCTGTTGCAGCTTCTTTGAGATGTCGTTCGGGAACCCTGTCACAAATGCCAGCTTCAACACCGTCTCAAGACCATGCCCGGAGAATCCTGCCCTTCCTGCAAGTCGTCGTATCTTGCTGGCATACACATCCACGTTTTCTCCTGCCCACCTAATCAGTTTCAACTTAGTGTAAGCAGAATATTCCCCGTCCGAAAAAGCCTCTTTCAACCGTGATTTGATAAGGGCGATATTAGTCCGGTGATCCTCGTCCATCTCCAAATATAGTTGGAGTGCATCTCCCCCAAAAAACAAGGGCAAAAAGCTTGCCACGTCATCGACTTTCTGGAGTCTCGCCACCAGCTCTACCTTGGTAAGCCATGCCACGACATCTCCCTCACCATTAAAGGGCTTTATTATGCCGCTGCCGAGTTTCACTTTCGCCATTATCCAAAGCGAATATCTCTTGAAGACTCAAGCCTATTATCCAAGGCCGAAATAGCTTATAGAAGGGAAGAATAGGGGGGGGGATAAATATTTGTTTGTTCTACTTATGATCAGTCTTTCGATCTCCAGTCTGTTTAAGATTGGTTTGGTTTCTTTGCACAATTATGGGGTTTCAAGTAAATGTTCTTTGTTGAGGGGGGGGGGCAAAAAGAAGCGAGCCAAACGCCTTATTCGCAGGCTACAACACTGTCGTCGTCGTCGTCTACCAGCAGCTGAAGTCGCAACACTGTTACTCAAGATATTGATTAATTACAGGTAATTGCCTGTAATTAATCAATATATTGAGTAATTCATTGCAATTAACCCTGAAGATCCTTTATGGTGAAACTTAAGTAGTTTATTTCTATATATATCTTAATACTATATATATATATATATATATATATATATATAGTACGCACATGTGTGTGTGCGTATGCGTGTGTGCGTATGTGTGTGTGTAGTTTTTTTCTTCTTTTGGACAAGTGTTATAGATTATTGTGTGTGTGTGTGTGTGTGTGTGTGTCGACACACTTTTGTTGACCTCGGTTCAGCTGCACTATATGCTCCGAGGTAAACCCGACGATGGAAAATCACAGTAGTGCTCCCTCTTTCCTTGATGTCTTCAGCACGTGTTAATTTTGCTTAATGGCTAACCCAGCCCTGATTCCATTGGCAGGAAAACTGAAGATGATGATGTAATCAAGCTAAGAACAGGCGCATTCAGGATTAGATAAAATTAGCCCCGCCCTGTCGGCTGAGGCTGTCTATTGTGGCAACATTCACCTGAGTTGGGTTGGGCCGGCTCCATCCATTTAAAGATGGAGTATCATGGGAACAGGAGTGCGTCAGCGGCCCCCAAAATCCCGCATCCAGACACATTGTTTGTCGCAGGTTATCCAGCAGACGCAGGACACACACTTAAATAATGAATATTAGTTTCTTGTGTAAGCATTCACATGGTGGTGGGTTGAGCCGGCTCCATCCATTCAAAGATGGACTATCATAGGAATAGGAAGTATGCCAGCGATCCCCCAAACCCCGCATCCAGACACATTGTTTGTCGTAGATTATCCAGCAGACGCCGGGACGAGAGGACCAAAAGCAACCGCCCGTTTCATGTGCAGACACCTCTTGGAATTTTCACCACAGCCCCTTTGGCGGGGTTGTGCCCCTAATACCACTGGGTGCCAGACCTGTCCGACTTGGGAGGCCCTACCAGTAACTTAAGTTCCAGATGGTATCTATTAATAATGAAGATTCAGTCTCTATTTGTCTGTAACCGAAACTACGTCGCTGCATACGTCACAGTTATTTCAGGAATTAAGTAAATTAATCAATATTTAATTAATTGTCAAAATCATTAATACATAGAATAAATCCTATTTTATTAACGATATCTCTATGAAAATCTGAGTTAGATTTGCCTCAAAACATCCCATATTATCAGTATAAAGATTTAACCACGAATGGTGACAGACAGTTCAAGAGTTAAGAATAAAACGAACAAACTTGAAATAGGAATAAAGACTTGTATTACAGAATATATATAACAATAAAGGTTGCAAACTTTTAGTGCGTCTGCACAAATGTAGATAATTTGTAAAAAAACTTAGCTGACTCCTAAGGTAGGGTGAATTATCGGATCCCCTGCTACGGCTTCTCTGTCGTAATGCTGGATATGAGAGACGTTCAATTTGTGGTCCGTCTTTGATGCTGGTCGAGCAGAAAAGGATGAGTTTCCCACTTTGGGTTTACCGCCAAAGTATTCTAGCTTGTGATTGGTTGTTTTGAAACAGAGGCTCTTAGACAAGGACGATAACCCCCTACCTCAGAATTCTCAATATCAGTAGGTTTAAAATCCTGCAGGCTATCTTATATATCACTAAGAAATAAAGGTTTACATATTATATGGTGTGGTTAATTTACATATTGCTTTTAACAAAACCGGGTTTAATAAATAATTACTTGGTGTTATTGAGCTTTAATATCACTGTTTTATTCTTTAACGGATTAAAATTGTAGCGATTGTCTGCCCCTGTTTGGATTGTTGTGGGGGTCCAGAAGAGTTATCTTCCCTTGCTGCACGTTTCTGCCCATAGGAGGCCAGAGTATTTAGGTAGCAAGCCGGGAATTTTGAATTCTTTTTCTCCGGGACAGTCGAACACTTCACATGGGTTAGACGCTTGTGCCTCTACCTTTAAGGGGGGTGCCTGCTATCAGTAAGTGACATTCCTTCAGGAACTCTTTATCACTTCTTTAGGACGAAGTCCTACCTTCTTTATACACGTTTGTATATTTGTTAACTATGTATTGCTGTAATTAGTATATGTATTCCTGTCTTGCATGTAGTTCTCCGTATTCTCACGGAATAAAGTCGATGTTTGTTATATCTTATAACTTCTTTGTCGGAATATTTCTTGTACTTATATGTACCCACGCTGGAAGGTCACTATAAGCCTTCCATCTTTAATATAAAGACTTTAAATCGGGAAGGCCCCCGAAACGGTGCACATCCTCTTCTGATGACCCCAAAACAAAATACATAACAAATCAATAACAAACAAAACAAGAGAATCATGGAATTGAATTTCTCGTCGCTTTTGCTATTGGAACGAGGAGCATTCTACAGCCCGTTCGCTTTCTGGTGAGTTTCCGTTACTTATCAAGTAACTTTTTTTCTTACAAAATCAATCATATGAAAGTTTTCATATAGAAACCAATTAAAATATAATTAAAATAAATGTAACCATTTGATATGCGTACTTACTTAAGTTTCGTTAATCTTTCTAATTTAATATATTTCATTACATTAAAACTTAAATACTTACGCCCGGAGGGTGTATATTCTCGCTTGTAATGATAATGTCAGTTTAGGTCTTAAGACATTAAAAAAGATTTAGATCTAAAAACGGACGTTGAGTCTTTTGTTCTTGTGCGACTAAGCACATGTTTACCTGCTTTGTTCCCTGACAGGAAAAATCTGTAAGTAGTTTCAATCTCTTTTTACTTTAGACTTCTTCATGTTCCTTGGAACATCGTTGTGTCTTTTTTATGGTTTGCGACTGAACCATTGCTATCCCTATATTGTTATTCTTATTAAATGGTTTTTTTTACCTGCATAAACTGACTTGTCTTTTCCCTTGCCAGATATTATGTATTAGGTTACCCT
>CM042151.1:32099254-32141754 GCA_023376005.1 Doryteuthis pealeii | reverse complement strand
GTGGAGACTTTGTCTCTGACACTGCCAGGGAATGGTAAGGTCACATGGCTATATTTTCTACCCTTATTAAGTAAGCCTTTTGTTATTTTGTACCCTTTACACATATTAAATGTTCATGGGATAATATGTGTACAGTTCTAGTGGTTGGATCAGGCTTTTGTAGTCTTTCTTTTAATACTACTTGCCAATCAGATACTCGGTAGAGAGTTTTACACTCATCCAAAATCAATAAAAGCCAAATGTCTGTTAGCGTTTCAAAGGTGGTAGGTGGATCAGAGTTTGATCATCTCTGACAGGGTCAGCCTAGCGAGGGGAGTATGATGTTGAAAGACCCGAAACTTCCCAGTGACCCAAGATTTTACACACTGACGACACCTACCAGCACCCTAAATGTTGTAAGGAGCACATATCTAAAGTATTAATGGCAAATTTCAAAAAGGGGATGCAAGATGGTGTCTTATTGGCGAGAGGTGTATGATGATGAAAGACCCGAAACTTCCCAGTGACCCAAGTATTTACATAACTGACCAGCGCCCAAAATGTAGTAAGGAACGTATATTTAAAGTTGTTATATTATGTGTATAAAATATGGAATGTTTTTGTTTGTATAAGTGGGGTTATTTTGTTTTTCCTTACTGAATTATCGTACCTTTTTCAACTGACCTATTAGAAACGAAAATTCTGCAAGTTCTGTTGATGTTTTTATTTGTTTTGTTTTTTTTGTTTTTTTTTTTTTCATTATTCCTGAATTTTCTATGCCAAAGCATTTTTTCCAAATTTTTTTAACAATTCAAAATTCAAGTTTTAATTTTTCAATATGAACAGATATCAGGTTTTGTTCTGGAAATGAACAACATTTTTCTTAGTCAATACTAATAATATAAAAGTCAATAATAATAATATATATAACTATAGCCTGGGATAGTCACCGCTTCAGCTTTCACTGGAATGGTGCGCCAAATTGCAGTTGTATTAGGAGAGTGCTCGATATAAAGAACAGAGCTATTATATAATATAATAAAATAAATATATAAAGGTATTACATATCTATTTATTTGATGGCAATAGAACAGTCACAACCTTAGGTTTCATAAATGCAAAATCGCATGCATTCATCAGGTGACGTTGATCCGTTCTGGAAATGAACAAAATTTTTCTTAGTCAATACTAAACATAAGTCACCGGGGTGGCCTTAAGTCGGTATCAGCCAGACAGCGAGGGTGTATATCCCCTTTTCACTAACATTAGACCAAGGAGATGATTTTGGCTCCTCACTTTACCGCACATACCGCTGTGCTACTCATTACGCTGAGTCGGCGAGGGCCGGTATCGAACTCGGAACCTTGTGGTTCCTGGTCCGACGCTCAACCGACCAAGCTAAACCAATAAACATATGTATGAATTGTTTTCCATATAAGAAAGAATGGTAGGTAAAATTTTAACTTCGGTTATCTCTCTAGATTATTTGCAACAGCTAAGAAATAAAGTCGACGGGGTGGCCTTATGTCGGTATCAGCCACACAGCGAGGGAGTCTATAAAAAAGACCACACTTCTTAAGGTTAAGGTTAGGGTTAGGATTAGGGGATTGGGTTAGGTTTAGGGTTAATTCATTCAAGTAGATATGCTAGTAGATATGTTTATGAATTATTGTGGTGAGAGAACAAAGAAAGTAACACATTCAATCAAATTCTTAATGATATAGTTGATTCACAATAAAATATTTTTTCAAACCCATCTATCGCCTAATGGTCTTATTTTTTCAAGGTATAAGAATTTACTGAACACCGCCCCTACGATCAAGGAAGTTCAAGATTGCCGATTTTTGAATAGATTTTGAAAATATTTGACACTAAACATTTTCCATAGGCTATCCCCCCACAGACACACACGGCAAAGTAAAAATGTTGCCTACGATATGATACTAACTTACATATGCTAGTGAGGCTGTGCAAATGAATGTAATATATACTAGGTACCACCAATTGTGACGTCATAGACGTATTTTACAAAATAGATTTAAACCCTTGATTGAAAAAGATTTACCAAAAATCAGGGAATTATCCGATTTTAATGAAATTTTTAATGCTGAATAATAAAATAAAAAAATTGTTAATGATATAGTTGCCTCACTATAAAGCATTGCTCAAACCTAATTATCGGTTAATGGTTTATTTGTTTGTTTGTTTTTTGTTTGTTTTTTTGTTTTTTATTTTAAGGTATAAAAATTTATTAAATACTGCTCCTACGGTCGAAAAAATTCAAGGGTGCCCCAAAATCTACATCGACCAGCTCTGCGCGGATTCTGGATGCTGCGCAGAAGACCTGCAAGGGGCGATAACCGATAGGGACAGTTGGCGAGAGAGAATGAATTAACCATAACCCTTACTCTAACCAGTATACGGCAGAGTGTTCTGAAAATTTTCCAACTTAGGTTGGTAAAATGAATTTAAAAAATCTTAATGAAATGGTTGCTTCACTATAAAGCATTGTTCAAACCTGTTGGGTCAGTAAAATGGTAATTCCTGTATATAGAGTAAGTGAGGGAGCGGCTTTCTGTGATTGGATATACCAATCACGTGATGAGCCCAGAAGTTTGGGCGCAAAATACCAAAATCCACACAGACAGGCCTAGACCAGTTCTACAAGGCAGTGATTTTAAATCCTCTCCAAGAAATCACCATAAGCTACCAGATATCTTCTCCAGCATGCCGGTAAGTCCCTTAAACTCAACTCAATACACAGGAAGGACTTTATATTGTTACTCATTGTTTTGTTTGCTCGTTAATAAATTGTTAGAATTAAACTAAGTTTTAATTCTTTTATTTGTTGCTGTTAGTTAGCCTTAGAATTAAATGCTAGACTAACACAATCGTCTTATCTTTTAAAGGTATGAGAATTTACTGAACACCGCTCCTACGATCGAGAAAATTCAAGAGTGTTAAAAATTGTTAATGATATAGTTGCCTCACTATAAAGCATTATTCAAACCTATCTATCGCTTAATGGTTTTATCTTTTAAAGGTATGAGAATTTACTGAACATCGCTCCTACAGTCGATAAAGTTCAAGAGTGCCTAAAATTTTTACTTCTCAAAATGTTGTCCCTAGGGTAATCGTCCTCTTGCTCTACTCCCGCTACTCCGCTGATTCCATTTAAAGTTAAGGGAATTTAAGTTTTAATTCATTTATTTGTTGCTGTTTGCCTTAGAATTAAATGCTATACTAACACAATCGTCTTATCTTTTAAAGGTATGAGAATTTACTGAACATCGCTCCTACAGTCGATAAAGTTCAAGAGTGCCTAAAATTTTTACTTCTCAAAATTTTGTCCCTAGGGTAATCGTCCCTTGCTCTACTCCCGCTACTCCGCTGATTCCATTTAAAGTTAAGGGAATTTGTAAACAGTAGTGGCTGTTAGGGTGGACAATTAGGGGCTCCCAGCCTTGACTGTATAACTATCCGTTATTTGAAGAAAATATGTTTTTCGGAAACACGTCAGGGATGGGCTGATACTGATCTGGGCTCTCGGACAAAAAAGAGTTTTTGGCACTTAACTCATTCCACTGTACTATCAATTCGATAGATATATGTACAATCGAAAAACGCCTTCATAATCTTCGTTCGTTCGTGAAGCCAAAGCCAAACATCCATGTACAAAAGCGCAGTTAGCGTAATGGTTATCGCCGTAGGAAATGAAATAGTAGGATAAACTGAGTTCTTTAGCCTTGGTAGGCAACCAGTCCAGGAGAAGGAAACTCCTGAAAACAAAATCTCTTGTTACCAAATTTTAATGCAAAATGTATGTATGTATGTATGTATGAGTATATATTTTTGTGTTCATGTTTATGTGTAATGTTTATGTGTAATAGAAAAAAAAAAACAATCGTATAATCTTCCATTAGAAATAATAAAAACCTAGTATCTTAGTCATACTATCACGTTCACTTACGAACTAATACCCTTGGGAAAGGTATGAAAGTCCTTATTCATCCAGTTATGGGCTAAATAGCACTACTAATGTTCTTTTATGTGGATGGAATCGGCATTAAATAACCCATGAAGGTTGATATGCCATTAAACAAAGAAACCCAACTATATATCTTCATGTACTTTTTAAGTAAAAATTTCCTATATATCATTATTTTCTACTCTTGACTCTAGGTAAAAATGCTTTCCAAATCTCTAGGGTTATGGCATACCTGAATATAGTCGTATTGCGTCAATGACAAAAATTATAATTTCCTAACCATTCTTCTTGGGCAACATTGGTGCAGCAATTTCTACTGGGGAGAGAGAGCATGCGAAACGGCTACCACATCCGAGGAAGGCAGCAGGCGCGCAAATTACATACAGCCTGCACGAGGAGGTAAGGTCGAAAAATAATGACGGGGTACTCTGTCGAGGCAACGCGCTGTCTGATTCAATATACTTTCTCAATTTCTAAGTTTCTTTAAATGTAGACCCATATATTAGACTAGCAACGGCTACCCGGCATCACCTGGGTAGTGGGGGATTTTTTAAAGTTAGTCTCGTAGATCCATTATTACTGAATCGTGAGTTGAATCATCGTGGGATACCCCATTTAAATCCCTATGTAAAAAAAAATTGACCTTGTATTGATCCAACTACTCTGAAAAGAAATGTTAATGTCTACTATCTAAAATATTAAATGAAAAAAAAAAGATCTATGCTGTTATCATCTAAATTTTATTTTTTTAATTATCTTCACGAATATAAATTAACTCTCCATTATTTTTGCCCAGAAACCAAGCCCTGGTGATATTTAATGTATATATATATTTACTGTGTCGTTAATTGTTTTATTTTCGAAGTTTCCTCCGGACATACATATACACACAACTGCCCTTTATATATGTATAGATAGATATAAAGTTTCCTGCTTTCTGATGTATAGAAATGCCATGATTCATAGGGGGCCCCCAATGGCTTTCTTGTCCATAACTCCTTAAAGCCACCACCGCTGAACCAAAGGGGAAACTTTCCCTGTTTTCAACAATTTATATCACTTTAAAAAAATACAACCGTAATTATCAATGTATAAGACGCACTACTTTTCCAGATTTTTCAGCCAAAAATTTATGGCCGCGTAATATACACGAGAACTATAGGTTATTTCCTATAACTCCAACACAAAACAAGGGGAACCACTCTGATTGACAGATAAATTATTTATTTATTTATTGATCTATTAGGAAAAAAGAAGATGGGGTTAGGGTAAGGTTTAGGGTGTAGGGTTAGTTTAATGGGAAAATAATCGGTAGATTAATTAATAGATAAAATTCATTCAGAGTGGTTCCCCTTTTTTAGGTTGGAGTTATAGGAAATAACCTAATATCGACTATTATGAGCTTATTTTCGCTGTAAGCTTGTTGCATTTTTGCGTAACCATGACAATGTATCTAGATATTTACCACGTAACCCACGTGTACGGGTTAGGCACAAGGCTCTATTAATGTGGTACCACCCACGAGCTGAGACTCATGGGTGGCGGGTACAAAATATTCGTTGATCCTGTCGGCATTCCCCATCAAGGGGGGTGCTTCGGCACTTGGCAATAAACCCAACCTGCCCCTTTAAATGGAAGGGGTAGGTGTTGCCTGGGGGATGCCCCTCCCCCTGGGATCAACGATGTTAGCTTGTAAGGTCCAGGGCAGAAGCCACTGGACCCTCGGCTGGACCGGGTAAATTTTGTATTGTAAATATTGTAAACTATATAAATTCTTATTTTTATCATTTTTTGAATGTTTTAAATATAAAGAACAGCTGACAGATCTCAGACCTAATATACTAGCTGAAAAATGTTATTATATCATTATTATATAGTCAATATGAAAAAAAATGTCATTATATCATTATTATATAGTCAGTATGAAAAAATGTCATATCATTATTATATAGTCAGTATGAAAAAAAGTCATATCATTATTATATAGTCAGTATGAAAAAATGTCATTATATAATCATTATATAGTCAGTATGAAAAAATGTCATTATATCATTATTATATAGTCAGTCTGACCTGATAAAAATTTTAACAAATGCTAAATTTAGGTTAAATTTAGCTGATACAAATTCTAAAAAGTCAGTGCGTATTATACACTGGTTTGATATCGGTCCCAATCAACTCAACACATGAGTAGCACAGCTTAGGTAAAGTATCTGGAGGCTGACGGTAGATGTGGCGCCCTACCTCAAAACAATCTCCCTGATTTAGCGCCAGCAAAAAGGGGATGAACTCCCTCGCTGTTTGGTTGTTAACGACAATAGGTCACTCCACATATTTTAATGCTACTGCTAACCAATAAAAAGTTGAACAAAATTACGTTTAGCTACTACATATTCTGAGATGTCTGTTTTGCTAAAAAAAAACATACAGAATATTAACTTCGGAGGTTTATATATATATATATATATATATATATATATATATATATATATATATATATATATATATACTCAATAAATGAAGGAAAAAACTTTTAAATTTGCTTCATTACAATAATCTATGTCAACCGCATTAAAATATATTATTGTAATGAAGCGAATTTAAAGTTTTTTCCTTCATTTATTGAATATCTTGCTCTGTGCGTCCACTCACTGGCATTAGGCACATTGAGCTCTCATTGCGGTTTACCTGCATTATTTTGGTTCAACCACACATGGAAAGATCCAAACTACCAGGAATATATATATATATAATGTAATATATATAATATAATATAATATAATATAATATAATATAATACCTATAGTATGATATTACTGTTATTCGAGTTTCATGTGTATAACACAATCCTCAGACGGGAGAATAATAAAAAGTGGTTAGTCAAGCGTTTTTAAACCTGGTCTGCTATTATAGCATAGAGCACTCTCTCTATGCATACACTTTTCTTATTTGATGTCCTATATATATATATATATATATATATATATATATATATGTGTGTGTGTGTGTGTGTGTGTGTGTGTGTGTGTGTGTGTTATACGAGATGCTCCGCAAATGTTCGGATCATACTAACTCTAACCTCTCACATCCTATTTCCATCATTTTGGACGTACACACATCCACACTGAAAACACGTTTTCTCTGGTTTTCAGACTGCCATTAAAGTGTGATATATGTTCATCGGTCAGCCATGTTCTGTGACAAAAATTTTTTTTTTTTTTTTTTTTAAGATAAGGCTTGAATCCTTGAACTCTGAGACACTGATCACGGGAATATCGAGGTTATTCTTCGCCCTGCTCATGTAATACGCGTATCAGCGACCTCGTTGAACTAACCCAGTGTCAAAACTTATCTCTGAAGAAAGATAATCAAACATCGTAGACCCTTGCCTTGTGTCTGCATAACACAAACTTCAACCTTAAAAGAAATATACAAAATTCTACGAGAAATTCAACTTAAACCTTAAAAAAATAAACGAAATTCTACGAGAAATTCAACTTAATCCTTAAGAGAAATAAACAAAATTCTACGAGAAATTCAACTTAATCCTTAAAAGAAATAAGTGAAATTCTACGAGAAATTCAATTTCAACCTTAAAAGAATTATACGAAATTATATATGAAAAATTCAACTTAATCCTTAGAGAAATAAACAAATTCAACTTAAACCTTAAAAGAAATATATCAAATTCTACGAGAAATTCAACTTAAAAAAAAAATATACGAAATTTCACGAGAAATTCAACTTAAACCTTAAAAGAAATAAACGAAATTTAACAAGAAATTCAACTTAAACCTTAAAAGAAATATATCAAATTCTACGAGAAATTCAACTTAAACCTTAAAATAAATATACGAAATTTCACGAGAAATTCAACTTAAACCTTAAAAGAAATAAACGAAATTTAACAAGAAATTCAACTTAAACCTTAAAAGAAATATATCAAATTCTACGAGAAATTCAACTTAATCCTTATAAGAAATAAACGAAATTACACGAGAAATTCAACTTAATCCTTAAAAGAAATAAACAAAATTTAACAAGAAATTCAACTTAGACCTTGAAAGAAATATATCAAATTCTACGAGAAATTCAACTTCAACCTTAAAGGAAATATACGAAATTCTATGAGAAACTATTATAACGCTTCAAATAACTTTTGTTAACGGACACTAAACTTTCAGTTCCTGCAACTTTACTTTATCTATCTCTCCATCTATTTTTCCCTTTCTTCCTTGTTAGCTATTAAATTTGTTAAATATACTAGTGTCTTCTGTCTTATCTTTTCATTCAGAATGCGAACTTTAAAATTGCGGTACTTAATATACCCTAAATTCGGTATTTTACTCATATATTGGAATTATGAATCATTTCCCCAATATATTAAGATTTGGTAATTTACTGGTACATTGGAATTCGAAATTTACCCCCATGTGAGAATTAATACCTATGCGTTTTTTATGTTAATTTTTTATATCCAAAGAATAGAGGCAGCGCTTGTAATACATTCGCTTTTGGCGCGCAGGTCAGATTCCCCGAACATTTGGGTGGCATCTCGTTACTAAAAGGTAGACTTGACATTTCTCAGTTTTTTATAAATACATCTGAATTCAACTTTATATTTTCACGGGTACATTATAAGATAGTGTAGGTTGATTTTTAATTTCTTTTGAAAATATCAATTTTTTTTCTCAAACAGCGAAAGTTGTGTGTTGGTATAATGAATACTGAAACCACAAACTAAATCTCTTATTTGCATCATTTTTTGAGGAAATAGCATCAAAGATCAGCTGCTAAAATACATCAAAAAGCCTCATTTTCGCAAAATTTAGCCTAGAAATTGCTAAAAAGATTTAGTAATTTCAATATTTTAACCAGAAAAAATTGTCATTTTAAACGAAACTGATAAAATATTATAACTAGAATTCAATTTAAAAATATGCCTCCCATCATCACCAACACTTCTGATATGCTGCTTTTTACTTAATTATTAAGCTGTAACAGTGCAAACGATTGAAATCAAACTGAGGCAAATTTTAGAAGGAAAATATTTTGTGTGGTAATTTTTTATGTTAATTTGCAAATTTCGACACATGGGAGATGTTACATTTTTTAAAAATCGACTTACTCTATTATACAATGATATTTACCGCGTTGATCCTTCATCTTGCTGTAATTTCAAAGGTATTATACAAAAATAACTGGAAGTGGTTGCCATCTGATAACCAGACAATGTTTTTCTATTGTTTATTTTAATAATTAAATTTTAAATATCTAATTAAGTTTATTAAAGTCTCTGGTTCTATATGGTTGGTTATGGAGGTGCGTGGTCTAATGGTTAGAGTCGTAGGAAATGGACTCGTCAACCCGAGTTCAATTCCTGGACCAAGCTGTTTGCATTTCCCATGGTGCTAATACCCTTGGAAAAGGTATGAATTCGATTCTCCCTCCACCTATGGGCTATTTGCAGGGTAGACTTGGATTTTTAGCCATGGCTAGGTAACCAGTCTGGGAGAAGGAAAACTCTGAATTCAAACCTGTTAAACTCCGCTCAAGAAATTGACCTGACCGGGGGGGGGTTTGGTAAATACATATATATATGTTTGGTTATTTAAAAAGGAAATGTTCTTAGTTACAGTTTGTTTTGTTTTCAAGCAATTCTAAATTCAACTTAAATCTTAAAAGAAATATACGAAATTCTACGAGAAATTCAACTCAAACCTTAAAAGAAATAAACGAAATTCTACGAGAAATTCAACTTAAACCTTTAAAAAAATATACGAAATTCTACGAGAAATTCAACTTAATCCTTAAAAGAAATATACCAAATTCTACGAGAAATTCAACTTAAACCTTAAAAGAAATATATCAAATTCTACGAGAAATTCATATTTAAACCTTAAAAGAAATATACCAAATTCTACGAGAAATTCAACTTAAACCTTATAAGAAATATACCAAATTCTACGAGAAATTCAACTTAAACCTTAAAAGAAATATACGAAATTCTACGAGAAATTCAATTTAAACCTTAAAAGAAATATACGAAATTCTACGAGAAATTCAACTTAAAAACCTTAAAAGAAATATACGAAATTCAACAAGAAACTATTACAGCGCTTCAAAGAACTTTTGTTAACGAACACTAAGCTTTTTTTAATAAAGGTTGAGGGTGGATAAAAAGAAGAATTAAAGCAAAAGAAGCAACCCCCTGATGGGTTTCAAAATCTTAGCCCCTCCCACCCACCCCCCAAAAAAGGACATAGCGTGAAATGTGACAATTTTATAACAAATCAGATTAATAAGAAAAAAAGAGTATTTCAACAGATGGGAACGGTTTGCTTTTCTTCATCAAAGCAAAAACCGCCATAATTGACCCCGCTTTACACGGGGTACTCAAGTCCTTGTTTCCCCTGCCTCATACCGCAGGGCAGTCCGCTCGTTGGATTGGACCAGCCTGTGTTCCAAACCGGAGCCATTGGAAACCCGCGTGACCACATGTAATTGTTCTCCCAGCCCTGAGACATCTGATGCCGCGATGCTGAATTCATCCAAGATGTTGGGGGTATCGGAGAAGATTGTATCCGATGGTGAGACTGGTAGTCATCATTGCTTACTCGACCGAGGCTGTGGTCGCTGCTTTTCAAGTCTGGCCTCATATGGTGGTGACTGTGCGGTGAGAACGGCGTTTTCTTGTAAAAGTCCGACCCGAACGGCTGTTGCATGGTCATGCAATGGCTCCGCTGATGGTTTTCCAGGTCTATGCGCTGGGTGAAGCCCTTGCCACATATCGGACAGCTCATTGTTTTCATGTTCTCGAAGTGGTTGCGCTTGTGGCTTTCCAGGTCAGTGGGTGGACCCATGTTCTTACCGCACGACGGGTTGCAGCTGTAAGGTACCATCGACGCAGGCATGGATTGTTCCCGCTCGGTGGTTAGAGCAGCACCGTGGGTGCGCTTGTGGTTTTTTAAGATGGCTCTCTGAGCAAAGGCCTTTCCGCAATACTCGCACTTGAACGGTTTCTCCCCTGTGTGGGTCCGACGATGATTGTCGAAATTTGTCCTCTGTGCAAACGCTTTTCCGCAGTAGGTACAGCTGAACGGTTTTTCTCCTGTGTGGATGCGCCTGTGATTGTCCAGGTGCGTTCGCTGAGTGAATACCTTGCTGCAGAAGTCGCATTTAAATGGCTTCTCCCCGGTGTGTGTTCGCTTATGGTTGTCTAAGTGGGTTCGCTGGATGAATGCTTTGCCGCAAAAGCTGCATATGAAGGGTTTCTCTCCGGTATGAATGCGCTTGTGGTTGTCGAGATTCGTTCGCTGGGCGAACGCCTTCTCGCAAAATGAGCACTTGAATGGCTTTTCTCCCGTGTGAGTTCGCCGGTGGTTGTCCAGATTGACGACCTGCGCGAAAGCCTTGTCGCAGAACGTGCAAGTGAATGGTTTTTCACCGGTATGGACCCTCTTGTGGTTGACCAGGTTTACAATCTGGGCAAACGCTTTATCACAAAACTCGCACTTGAACGGCTTCTCGCCGGTGTGGATGCGTTCGTGGTATTTCAGATTCGTGATCTGGCTGAACGACTTGTGGCAGTAGGAGCAGGAGAAGGGCTTCTCTCCCGTGTGCACACGCTCGTGATTTTCCACATTGGTCTGTTGGCTGAAGGCTTTTGGACAATACGTGCACCTGTAGGGTTTCTCTCCCGTATGCGTCCGCTTGTGGTTGTCATAGTTAGCCTTCTGGGCGAAGGATTTGGGGCAGAAAGTACAGCTGAAGGGTTTCTCTCCAGTGTGTGTCAACTCGTGCGTGGCAAGCCGCGCCCTCTGTGAGAAGGCTTTCTGACAGTAATTGCAATAAAAATGCTTCTCCCCGTTTGGGGTCATTTCGTGATTGCTCAGATTAATCTTACGAGAAAATCCCTTGCGGCATACGTCACACTTGTAAGGTTTGTCCGAAGCGTTGGTTTTCTTATGGTGACTCTGGCACTGGAGTTGCTCTTCCGTTTGAGCAAAAGGCTTGTGGGGAAGGTCGAAGTTGAACTGGTTACCCATTGGGTACAAAGACTGAATGGAATACATGATTGAGTCTCTTGTAAAGGATAACAAGAATAAGAAGGGTAAACAATTTGGATTCAATCCTACAAACAGTATCAGCAAAACCAGAGATGATTCTTCGAAAGAAGCCAAGTAAATTACTTTTAAGATTCAGGTGGATCAATTTATCCAAGGCATGAGCAAGATTGCCAGATTCGAGCCACAAATAGAAAATTGGGATAATTTTTTGAATTCCAGGCGATTCTACATCTTGATTTTTGCTACTTGCGTCTTTTTAGGCTACTTTTAAAATAAGATGGGCTTACTAAAGTTAGAATAGTCAAGGACAGATTATTTACCGTTTAAAATGTAATTCTTTTTTAATTCAAATAGACATATCTAATTTATTATATAATTTATTTTTTGAAATTTCTAGCCAAAAGACCAGATAAGATTTATATTCAGTAATTTACATTTAGTAATTCGGATCTGGCAATTCTCGACAAGAGATCAGGCCAGATTTACGTTCAGTAATTCGGATCTGGCAATTCTCGCCAAGAGATCAGACCAGATTTACATTCAGTAATTTGGGTCTGACAATTCTCATCAAGAGACTAAGCCAGATTTACGTTCAGTAATTCGGATCTGGCAATTCTCGCTCTAATCCAGATGTACGTTCAGTAATTCGGGTCTGGCAATTCTCGCCATGCAACCAGGCCAGATTTACATTCAGTAATTCGGATTTGGAAATTCTCGTTTAGAGACCAGATCAGATTTTATCTATTTATTTATTTATTTTGTAAAGAATAATGGGAAAATGTGTCAAATAATAACCTTTCTAGTAGATAGCACTTTGAAACCGAAAAAAAGTGAGTATATATATCAGGATCTTGCTCAATGCGTGCAGAAATTATGGAACATGAAGGTGTATTTCGTGCACATGATTGTTGGAGTACTGTAACGACCTGTCAACAGCTTTCAAGATAAGCTGGAAGAATCAAAGCTTCGAAAAGAAATGGTGCATATTAATGTATATTAAAGGTCGTCAATAAATCTGACAAAGATGTCGAGATTTGAAAAGACTTGCTGTCACTTGGTTACCAGTGATGACCACAGGAGAATTCTCGTTTGAAAATGTTATAATGAAATCAGTAATGACCATGAAAGGAATTCGATTAACTTTTTTACTTTTTTATATGGATAGAACAACAATATATTTTGAAATAGTTACTTGAAAACTTCAAAAAAGATTTTAGTTGTAAAGAATTTGTTCGACTCTCATTTTCACAACAGCTTTTAGAATAAACGTTATGCTTGCAGAGACCCTCACATAATAAGAGACTGCTTATACATATATATAGTGTTCGAATACCGCTCAACGTTTTCGTTGGAGTCGTATTATTTCAGTAATTTACACCAAGAGTGCCCAATACCTCATAAAAGGTAGAGCTTTAATAACAACAATTGTGAAAAATGATGGGTCTACCGCTGTTTTTCTTGATTTTCGCTACTTGTGTCTTTTTAGGCTACTTTTAAAATAAGATGGGCTTACTAACGTTAAAATAGTAAAGGGCAGATTATTTACCGTTTACAATGTAATTCTTTTTAAATTCAAATAAACATATATAATTTATCATAGAATTTCTTTTTGAAATTTCTACCCAAAAGACAGATAAGATTTATATTCAGTAATCTACATTTAGTAATTCGGATCAGGCAATTCTCGCTAAGAGACCAGGCCAGATTTACATTCAGTAATTCGGGTCTGACAATTCTCGTCAAGAGACTAGGCCAGATTTATGTTCAATAGTTTTGTTCGTTGGGATCTTTTCAGGATACAACAACTTACTGGACTAAGTTGAAAGTACTACTATTTATCCTTATTTGTCATTAGGTAGGTGGACAGGTTTGAGCTAATATTATGTTCATAAATCTTCTATCTTCCTCCTGTGATGTTTATTCTAATTTGATTATAGAGTCACCTGCCTCTCGGCTTATAGTTGAACTCTATGCCTGTTCATATGTTTTCCTTTATAAGTTTTATTTCAGTATTCGGCTTAATTCAATTTGTTTATCTTGTTCTTATTTCTGTATTTTTTAAAGTTAAAATTCAAGAGTATAATTCTAATTATATTTTGGGAAACATATATATATGTATATGCGAGTTGAGATCTTAAAATATTAAGTATTTCTACGTTTATACTTGTATCTATTCAGCTCTAGATTATTCAAGCTTTTTTTTTTTGCTTTTTCTTTTGCTTTTATTTTTTTATTTTTTTTATGTGAAGTTTTCAGTTCTACGTACTTGTTGATAACTCAATCACCATGTTGGAAAATGTACTTAGGTCTTTTTTTAGACCTAAGCACATACTTCTTCAGTAGTTTTATCAGTAGTTTTTATTTACTGTGCAATTCATATTGGGGAGAATGAAAAAAAAACATTTAATATCTGTCGGGATTTGTGTAAACTGATCAGTATTCAACTGTTGCAGAATTGAATCAGCTTCTGAGAATCCAGACTCGGTAAGTGGTTTAAATAGCAGGTTGGGCTATTCTACTATGTGGCATGGTCAAGTCTATTTCTAGCATTTTGATTGGTTGGTGGTTTTAGTGTGTATATTTGCATCCATATAAACTGAACATTTGAACATGTCCTCTCAGTTACTACAGAGTGTATTCAGTTACTCTCTGTCTTTTTTTTTTGTCTGGTGACTGGACGCTGGTCATAGCCTTCCTGTGAAGGTGAGTATAATGTTTATTCTACAATATCAAGACCGTCCTTTTGTTTCGACTACTTTCCGTATTTCAATTATTTTCAGTATTGTTATTAACATGTTGTTACTAACATGTTATAAGATGACGAGGGTGGCTAGACACCCAGCAGGACGAAAATCAAGACTTTTCAAAGGGCGGAAGAAGCTTCTTGCTCAACGGCCATCTAGCACATTACATTACGCGGGGACGTAGAAATACCTGGGTATCCAGGCGCGTACAAACCACTTGAGGTATCCTTGTCTTGCAGTCTTGTCGAATTTGTTTGTCACACGGTCTCTCTGACTCTGATTACCAAGAAGCGTGGCTAGTTCCGTGCACACTATACCACTAAAAATTATTCTCTTCAGCTCAGGTATTTCCTGATTTAACTTTTTTTCTAAAAGTCCAGTGGCGATGGAGGTGTAGCGAAGCGTACAGGTTTAACTAAATGTAGTTTCAACGCTGCACACTGGTGGCTCAGATCTTAATGTCGTATCCCAATCAAACTGGCAATGGTTGGGTTTGGGCAGAGCTCTGAGTGGCTGAGCAGCCCTGTTTAGGATAAGATAACATATTTAAGCTCTAAAGAATTTATCAAACAACTCTATGCTCAGTTGAAATATAATGTTAACGATCAATATAGGGAAGTATATGATCTACAAAATAGTCAATCTTCAATTCATTTATTTATTTAGTTTTTTTAGTTTTTTTTTTTTTTTATAGATGTGAGTTTGGACTTATTTCAGGATGAGCCAGACGCCATTTTTTTTGTTGTAAGCAGAAAATCCACTATCAAGATAATAAAACATTTCCGTGAAATATAGAAGCTACAACTTTCTTTTTCATTATTATTGTTCCTTCATGAATTTATGAACTTAGCCGTGAATTTTTATTAAGGATGCCATATTGACGAGCCGTGTCCAGTTGATACTTGCTTTCTTAGATTTTATTAGCTAATTGCGTTCAAATATGTAAAGATTTACCGGTACGCAACTTTGGCGGTAGAATAGCGTTTATAATATTTTCATTTATTTTTTTCTTAGAATTTTGTAAGCAGGTCCGATTTTATGTGCAGGTTTTAAAAGTAATATTTGCATCTTTATTCCATCTATCATGTTGCAATAGATATACAATACAACTTTACCGGGTAACATTGTTTATTAGAGTGTATCTCTGATTTTTTTTTTGGAAAAATAGGAATTAATTATCTGCCCTTGGCACCAGGGGGCGAATCAGCCAATACCGTAGATTGGCGCCTAATTGATTTCCGTGACTAGTCACTTGTAGTGTTAAGCACACGGCAACAAGACGTCTATATCCAGTCTCTCCAAAACTTCAAGGACTCAGCAGATAAGTCTTGCAGCAAATGTCATTAAGTTTGCAATTTGTACCTTTATGAATATATGTTTTTATCTTCACTTGTTTGTTGTCTTCTTCATCCGAATTTAATTGCCTATCTTTTAACCTGGGAAAATATATGGTGCCCAGCAAAAATGATCAAAATTTAAAAAAAAAAAAAGATCTTACATTTTTTTTCTAAAATGTCAAGATAGCCTTTTTTTAGGCTTCTGAAGCGAAGATTATATATTGTTAATCTTTATGTAATGATATAATATTCTTATGTATATACATAGTATCTCTCTGTAAGAGATGATGTTTCCAACTTTTAAATAGTTCTTTCATTTTTATTTTTGTTTTGTTTTGTTTTTGTTTGTTTTTTTTTACCACGAAGTCACGGCAGCCTTTTTTTATAAAAGGATCCCAAAGCGTAGATTATTTGTTGTTAATTTTTATGTAATAATATAAACTATATATATATATATATATATATATATATATATATATATATATATATATATATATATATATTATAGTGCCTATCTGAAGGAGGTGATGTTTCCAAATATTGAATTTAAAAGAAATTCTTTCATATTTTTTAATTGTTATTTTCTTTTTCTCTTTTTTCTTCTTTCTTTCTTTCTTTCTTTTTTTTTTTTTTTTTTTTTATTCACTACGATGTTTTTACTCTTTTTAATCTTCCGAAGTGGAGATTATTTCTTGTTGATTTTTATGTAATGAAATAAATCTCATTTTTTGTCTTCTTTTTTTTCTTTTTTTCTTTTTCTTTTTCTTTACTTTTTTCTGTATATTCGTCAGATCACGTTGGCTCATATTTTCCAGTCGTAATCATCTTTCTTATCCAGATGACACCAAAAGACTTCGTAGAGTAAATAACTGAGAATGAATTAAGAGTCATTTGTAAACTTTAATTGTCTGAACTTTTAAATCTGAATTCAAACGCGTCACACGTACTTGACAAAAAGAGACGCTGTGATTTATTCGTTCCTTGCCGCTGTCAACCGCTGTCACTTTTTTTTTTTTTAAATAACACAATCCAAAAGAATTCTTTCTAGCCCCGAATGTAGCTTTTAAATCTTCCCCTTCGTCTTATACCAGTCCTGTTGTTCCGAATAACTGAAATACACAAAAAAAATAATTTCAAAACTCAATGTAAACGAGTACTGGTATATACAGTGGGTATGTTTAATCTGGGGTATAAAATGTTGGTAATCTGAACATTAGCTACATAAATGAGAGTAACCTCCCCTTGCTTGTTTCCCTTTGAGGAAGCCGTGTGCTTTGGTCGGCTATTTTCATTTCATTGTAAATCTACACTGAAAATATGAATTTGTTCGAATCAATACAACTGCATATTTTAACACGAAAATATCATAGAATGTATTCTTAATTGTGCTTGCGCACTATTTGAAATGAACTTAATTGTTATTAAGAACACATTTTATGATATTTTCGTGTTAAAACATGCAGTTGTATTGATTCGAGCAAATTCGTATTTTCAGTGTAGATTTACGGTGAAATGAAAATGGCCAACCAAAACATATGGCTTCCTCAAAGTGAAACAAACAAGGGGAGGTTACTCTCATTTCTGTAACTGATGTTCAGATTACCAAAAATTATCCCCCTCCTATATTTAACACAATGAAACTTGAATAAAGGTTAATATTATCTTCAAAATATTTTAACCATTCAAAAGAAGAAACATTTTAAAAAACTCCTGGTGATTTTTTAAAATTCAGCTTAGGGAAATAATGAAAATTATGAACGAAAACAATGTTTATATTTTCGCACCATTAAATCAATTGAAATTTAACCTAGCCAAAAACAAGTCACGATTACCGGCTTTTTAAAAAAGATTCAATGAAAAATCACTTAAGAGTCAAAATTTCACGAAAATTTCGATACTTATTCACCTGTTTATGAAATTATGTTTAAAATAGTTTTTTCCTAAAATACATTTAGGGAAATACTTTTTACACTATTTCATTTTATGAAATCTGAAAAAATGAACAGATAAAAAACAATTTTTATTTTTTTTCTATAAAGATAAGAGTCTGAATAATTATATCAGAAGACTTATTTGAGTTTTTTTAACGTTTCTACCTTTGAATAGTCCAAAAATTTTGAAGATAATATTAACCTTTATACAAGTTTCATTGTGTTAGATATAGGAAGGAGGATACATTTTACACGTCAAATTGGACATCCCTAGTATACAGAAAATACAAGCATGTTACAATGCAATGAAATGCATAAAATAAAACCCCTGACAAAAATCACTTACAGGATGTTCACCTTGGTTTATCTTATTTAGCAGCAAATAAACAAACAACAGATGAGATAAATTATTATCTAATATTTGATTTTTTTTTTATTTAATAGTCGATCATTCTTTTTATTTAGATTTATTTTCTATTTATTTCTGGTTGAATTTAATGGTATAAGAATTAAGGTGGTTTTAACTTCAGTAACTAATACCACTTTCTTATAATGCGCTGGGTGACCTCAGGAGGTCACGGAACGCAGGACATTTACATATTCATATAAAACACATTTCATGTTGATGGGATGTCAGTGTGAGTTAACAAGAGAGAAATGGGATGATTTAATAAGACATTTATGTTAAGATTTGTATTCAAATTTTTTTTTCTCAGTTAACCGTTTTTGCGTAGAAAATAAGGTACACCAACATCCGTAAATCAAGTTTCAGACCCCCCCACATATATATATATATATATATATATATATATATATATATATTTGAGATTATTTTTGGTATATGTATCCGTTTGTTGGAGGTACATATATCAGGTTTGGGCATTTGTATGAAGCATTCAAGAAATAAATATCAGACACTCCGTTGTTTTTTAGTAGAGTTTCGTTTATTTAGTAGTGGTAAATTTTCAGGATTATAATGTCTCCCTTCTTCAGACTGTGTAAGGACAGTAGTGTTCCTGGCTGTTGGTTTATTCTAGTGGGAGTATCTGCTTCTTCTGGTAGTGTAGTTGTCATCTTTGTGCGGGTGTGCTTGGTGCTAATTGGTCAGTTGGTACTTTATGAGTTTATACTCTGTGTCCCTTGTGTTCTGCAGGGGGTCATAGAGTTATTGGTAGTGGAGGTATTTTGGAAATATTTGTAAGCTTTTAGTGTTCCTGTATCACTGTTGAGACCTTTGGTGTGGGTGTTTAATCTAATTATTCATTTTAGTTCACCTAGTTTTCTTGATTGAGTGGATGGAAAACCATTTTCGATCAAGACACATTTGACATTATCTAGATTGTGTGATGGGGTGCTAAAGTGATGTGCGATTTTGCTGTGTGGTGATTTGAGTTTTATGGTTGATTTATGGTTATTTAGACGTAGTCTAAAAGGTGTTGATGTTTCCCCACGTACCCACTATTTTTGCATTTTATGCATATATATATATGCTGACCTACCCATGCACTTCCCTACATCTACTCTTCTTCCTCCAAACTACCCTCACACTACCCCTCACCAAATCATATGTACGCACGTAAATTTTGCTTTAATAAAATCATTTCCGACTGACGATGTCCGGGTAACACGGACGAAATCATTTCAACCCTTGATTTGTTTTGAGTTATTCATTTTTGCTCACTTATCCTTTTATCTACCTCATATATATATATATATATATATATATATATATATATATTCATGTTGTATTTTAGGGGTCTCCGTATGCTTTTCTCGGTATATATTTTTATGTTTTTTTATGTTGAAGTTGGGCGTTATTATGAAGCATTTAAAAATAAATGAAGGAATTCGATGTTATGGAGTACTGGATTCACTTATTTTTATTATTTGTTACCATAAATTTTCGGGATCGTTAGATTCCCTTTTTCAAATGGATGTCGCTCCTGTTCAACGGATCCTTTGTCTTTGTTGTTATTGACAGCGACAGCGTCCGTAAAATATTTGTAATAACGGAGTATTCCGATATCGGCGTTCAGTCCCCTCACGTGAGTTCATAGTTTTAAAATCCATTTGGTTTCTGCTTGTTTTCGAGATTGCGTTGTTGGAAATGCGTGGTCTATTAAAATACATTTGAGGTGTGTAAGGTTGTGTGGTGGGGTGTTAAAGTGAAGTGCTATCGTACTATGGGGATTTGAGTTTTATTGTGGATTTGTGGTTATTTAACCTTAGTCTAAAAGATGTAGATGTTTCTCCCACATATCCGCTATTTATATATTATTATATGTTATATACGCCACACCTAACATGCGATAGCCCTAATATCGTATATTACATATACTGCACACAATGCATAAACTTCAACATAAAAAACATATATATATATATATATATATATATATATATATATATATGTTTTGTTGAACTCGACTAACATTTTCTGTCTTCTATCCTTCCCAATTGTCTGTCCATCTTTTTATGTCTGGGTGGAATTGATGAATGAATCCACCAAAGGTTCTTACACTAGTACTTTTGGCACTACTTAGTGCCATCGTCAGGTGTAAAGTGGTGAGATGTTTCCGTGGTTCTCTTTAAACAAACAGAATAGCAGTAGGAATAAGTAGGTGGAGGGACTCATAAGTTTATAAGAAATGTTATGGGTAATGGGGGGAGGAGAATTATTGCAACTGCTACTCTGTTTAAAAAAAAACAACAGAATCATCTCACCACCCCATTACCATAACATTCTTTATAAACTTATGAGTCCCTCCCCTACTTATTCCTACTGCTATTCTGTTTGTTTAAAGAGAACACGAAACATCTACCACTTTACACCTGACGATGGCACTAAGTAGTGCCAAAAGTACTAGTGTAAGAACTTTGGTGATTCATTCATCATTCCACCCAGACATAAAAAAAGATGGACAGACAATTGGGAAGGATAGAAGACAGAAAATGTTAGTTGAGTTCAACAAACATGCATATAATATATATAGATATATATATATATAATATATATATATATATATATATATATGATAAGATATAATGAAAAAACAAACGATGTTTACAACTGAAATAGGCTCATCAGCAGAGAAGTGTGCAAACCGTTCGGGCCCAATTCCTTGACGGTTTAAAAAGCAACACTCGGCCCATCCTCACTATATGAGGACCTATTGCATTATAATGTATCAACCGCACGTGGGTCGGTCATCAACAAAATATAAGACGGGAAAAGACCGCTAGTAAAAACAGAACGCTGCTAGTCAAAACGTTGCATTGTGTGCAGTATATGTAATATACGATATTAGGGCTATCGCATGTTAGGTGTGGCGTATATAACATATAATATATATAAATAGCGGATTGTGGGAGAAACATCTACATCTTTTAGACTAAGGTTTAAATAACCACAAATCCACAATAAAACTCAAATCCCCATAGTACGATAGCACTTCACTTTAACACCCCACCAACAACCTTACACCTCAAATGTATTTTAATAGACCACGCATTTCCACCAACGCAATCTCGAAAACAAGCAGAAAAAATGGATTTTAAAACTATGAACTCACGTGAGGGGACTGAACGCCGATATCGGAATACTCCGTTATTACAAATATTTTACGGACGCTGTCGCTGTCAATAACAACAAAGACAAAAGATCCGTTGAACAGGAGCGACATCCATTTGAAAAGGGAATCTAACGATCCCGAAAATTTATGGTAACAAATAATAAAAATAAGTGAATCCAGTACTCCATAACATCGAATTCCTTCATTTATTTTTAAATGCTTCATAATAACGCCACTTCAACATAAAAAAACATAAAATATATACCGAGAAAAGCATACGGAGACCCTAAAATACAACATGAATATATATATATATATATATATATAATATATATATATATGAGGTAGATAAAAGGATAAGTGAGCAAGAAATGAATAACTCAAACAAATCAAGGGTTGAAATGATTTCGTCCGTGTTACCCGGACATCGTCAGTCGGAAATGATTTTATTAAAGCAAAATTTACGTGCGTACATGATTTGGTGAGGGTAGTGTAGGGTAGTTTGGAGGAAGAAGAGTAGATGTAGGGAAGTGCATGGGTAGGTCAGCATATATATATATGCATAAAATGCAAAAATAGTGGGTACGTGGAGAAACATCACACCTTTTAGACTACGTCTAAATAACCATAAATCAACCATAAAACTCAAATCACCACACAGCAAAATCGCACATAACTTTAGCACCCATCACACAATCTAGATAATGTCAAATGTGTCTTGATCGAAAATGGTTTTCCATCCACTCAATCAAGAAAACTAGGTGAACTAAAATGAATAATTAGATTAAACACCCACACCAAAGGTCTCAACAGTGATACAGGAACACTAAAAGCTTACAAATATTTCCAAAATACCTCCACTACCAATAACTCTATGACCCCCTGCAGAACACAAGGGACACAGAGTATAAACTCATAAAGTACCAACTGACCAATTAGCACCAAGCACACCCGCACAAAGATGACAACTACACTACCAGAAGAAGCAGATACTCCCACTAGAATAAACCAACAGCCAGGGACACTACTGTCCTTACACAGTCTGAAGAAGGGAGACATTATAATCCTGAAAATTTACCACTACTAAATAAACGAAACTCTACTAAAAAACAACGGAGTGTCTGATATTTATTTCTTGAATGCTTCATACAAATGCCCAAACCTGATATATGTACCTCCAACAAACGGATACATATACCAAAATAATCTCAATCTAATATATATAATATATATATATATATATATATATATATATGTGGGGGGGTCTGAAACTTGATTTTACGGATGTTGGTGTACCTTATTTTTCTACGCAAAAACGGTTAACTGAGAAAAAAAAATTTGAATACAAATCTTAACATAAATGTCTTATTAAATCATCCCATTTCTCTCTTGTTAACTCACACTGACATCCCATCAACATGAAATGTGTTTTATATGAATATGTAAATGTCCTGCGTTCCGTGACCTCCTGAGGTCACCCAGCGCATTATAAGAAAGTGGTATTAGTTACTGAAGTTAAAAACACCTTAATTCTTATACCATTAAATTCAACCAGAAATAAATAGAAAATAAATCTAATAAAAAGAATGATCGACTATTAAATAAAAAAAAAATCAATATTAGATAATAATTTATCTCATCTGTTGTTGTTTATTTGCTGCTAAATAAAGATAAACAAGGTGAACATCCTGTAAGTGATTTTGTCAGGGGTTTTATTTTATGCATTTCATTGCATTGTAACATGCTTGTATTTTCTGTATACTAGGGATGTCCAATTTGACGTGTAAATGTATCCTCCCTCCTATATCTAACACAATGAAACTTGTATAAAGGTTAATATTATCTTCAAAATTTTTGGACCATTCAAGGTAGAAACGTTAAAAAAACTCAAAATAAGTCTTCTGATATAATTATTCAGACTCTTATCTTTATAGAAAAAATAAAAATTGTTTTTATCTGTTCATTTTTCAGATTTCATAAAATGAAATAGTGTAAAAAGTATTTCCCTAAATGTATTTTAGGAAAAACTATTTTAAACATAATTTCATAAACAGGTGAATAAGTATCGAAATTTTCGTGAAATTTTGACTCTTAAGTGATTTTTCATAGAATCTTTTTTAAAAAGCCGGTAATCGTGACTTGTTTTTGGCTAGGTTAAATTTCAATTGATTTAATGGTGCGAAAATATAAACATTGTTTTCGTTCATAATTTTCATTATTTCCCTAAGCTGAATTTTTAAAAAATCACCAGGAGTTTTTTAAAATGTTTCTTCTTTTGAATGGTTAAAATATTTTGAAGATAATATTAACCTTTATTCAAGTTTCATTGTGTTAAATATAGGAGGGGGATAATTTTTGGTAATCTGAACATCAGTTACAGAAATGAGAGTAACCTCCCCTTGTTTGTTTCACTTTGAGGAAGCCATATGTTTGGTTGGCCATTTTCATTTCACCGTAAATCTACACTGAAAATACGAATTTGCTCGAATCAATACAACTGCATGTTTTAACACGAAAATATCATAAAATGTGTTCTTAATAACAATTAAGTTCATTTCAAATAGTGCGCAAGCACAATTAAGAATACATTCTATGATATTTCGTGTTAAAATATGCAGTTGTATTGATTCGAACAAATTCATATTTTCAGTGTAGATTTACAATGAAATGAAAATAGCCGACCAAAGCACACGGCTTCCTCAAAGGGAAACAAACAAGGGAGGTTACTCTCATTTATGTAGCTAATGTTCAGATTACCAACATTTATACCCAGATTAAACATACCCACTGTATATACCAGTACTCGTTTACATTGAGTTTTGAAAATTATTTTTTTTGTGTATTTCAGTTATTCGGAACAACAGGACTGGTATAAGACGAAGGGGAAGATTTAAAAGCTACATTCGGGCTAGAAAAATTCTTTTGGATTGTGTTATTTAAAAAAAAAAAAAGTGACAGCGGTTGACAGCGGCAAGGAACGAATAAATCACAGCGTCTCTTTTTGTCAAGTACGTGTGACGCGTTTGAATTCAGATTTAAAAGTTCAGACAATTAAGTTACAAATGACTCTTAATTCATTCTCAGTTATTTACACTACGAAGTCTTTTGGTGTCATCTGGATAAGAAGATGATTACGACTGGAAAATATGAGCCAACGTGATCTGACGAATATACAGAAAAAGTAAGAAAAGAAAGAAAAAAGAAAAAAAAAAGAGACAAAAATGAGATTTATTTCATTACATAAAAATCACAAGAAATAATCTCCACTTCGGAAGATTAAAAGAGTAAAACATCGTAGTGAATAAAAAAAAAAAAAAAAAAAAGAAGAAAGAAAGAAAGAAGAAAAAAGAGAAAAGAAAATAACAATTAAAAAATATGAAAGAATTTCTTTTAAATTCAATATTTGGAAACATCACCTCCTTCAGATAGGCACTATATATATATATATATATATATATATATATATATATATATATATATATATATATATATATATAGTTTATATTATTACATAAAAATTAACAACAAATAATCTACGCTTTGGATCCTTTTATAAAAAAAGGCTGCCGTGACTTCGTGGTAAAAAAAAACAAACAAAAACAAAACAAAATAAAAATAAAAATGAAAGAACTATTTAAAAGTTGGAAACATCATCTCTTACAGAGAGATACTATGTATATACATAAGAATACTTATATCATTACATAAAGATTAACAATATATAATCTTCGCTTCAGAAGCCTAAAAAAGGCTATCTTGACATTTTAGAAAAAAAAATGTAAGATCTTTTTTTTTTTTAAATTTATGATCATTTTTGCTGGGCACCATATATTTTCCCAGGTTAAAAGGTAGGCAATTAAATTCGGATGAAGAAGACAACAAACAAGTGAAGATAAAAACATATATTCATAAAGGTACAAATTGCAAACTTAATGACATTTGCTGCAAGACTTATCTGCTGAGTCCCTTGAAGTTTTGGGAGAGACTGGATATAGACGTCTTGTTGCCGTGTGCTCAACACTACAAGTGACTAGTCACGGAAATCAATTAGGGCGCCAATCTACGGTATTGGCTGATTCGCCCCCTGGTGCCAAGGGCAGATAATTAATTCCTATTTTTCCAAAAAAAAATCAGAGATACACTCTAATAAACAATGTTACCCGGTAAAGTTGTATTGTATATCTATTGCAACATGATAGATGGAATAAAGATGCAAATATTACTTTTAAAACCTGCACATAAAATCGGACCTGCTTACAAAATTCTAAGAAAAAAATAAATGAAAATATTATAAACGCTATTCTACCGCCAAAGTTGCGTACCGGTAAATCTTTACATATTTGAACGCAATTAGCTAATAAAATCTAAGAAAGCAAGTATCAACTGGACACGGCTCGTCAATATGGCATCCTTAATAAAATTCACGCTAAGTTCATAAATTCATGAAGGAACAATAATAATGAAAAAGAAAGTTGTAGCTTCTATATTCACGGAAATGTTTTATTATCTTGATAGTGGATTTTCTGCTTACAACAAAAAAAATGGCGTCTGGCTCATCCTGAAATAAGTCCAAACTCACATCTATAAAAAAAAACAAAAACTAAAAAAACTAATAAATAAATGAATTGAAGATGACTATTTTGTAGATCATATACTTCCCTATATTGATCGTTAACATTATATTTCAACTGAGCATAGAGTTGTTTGATAAATTCTTAGAGCTTAAATATGTTATCTTATCCTAAACAGGGCTGCTCAGCCACTCAGAGCTCTGCCCAAACCCAACCATTGCCAGTTTGATTGGGATACGACATTAAGATCTGAGCCACCAGTGTGCAGCGTTGAAACTACATTTAGTTAAACCTGTACGCTTCGCTACACCTCCATCGCCACTGGACTTTTAGAAAAAAAGTTAAATCAGGAAATACCTGAGCTGAAGAGAATAATTTTTAGTGGTATAGTGTGCACGGAACTAGCCACGCTTCTTGGTAATCAGAGTCAGAGAGACCGTGTGACAAACAAATTCGACAAGACTGCAAGACAAGGATACCTCAAGTGGTTTTTGGTACGCGCCTGGATACCCAGGTATTTCTACGTCCCCCGCGTAATGTATGTGCTAGATGGCCGTTGAGCAAGAAGCTTCTTCGCCCTTGAAAAGTCTTGATTTTCGTCCTGCGGGTGTCTAGCCACCCTCGTCATCTTATAACATGTTAGTAACAACATGTTAATAACAATACTGAAAATAATTGAAATACTGAAAGTAGTCGAACAAAAGGACGGTCTTGATATTGTAGAATAAACATTATACTCACCTCACAGGAAGGCTATGACCAGCGTCCAGTCACCAGACAAAAAAAAGACAGAGAGTAACTGAATACACTCTGTAGTAACTGAGAGGACATGTTCAAATGTTCAGTTTATATGGATGCAAATATACACACTAAAACCACCACCAATAAATGCTAGAAATAGACTTGACCATGCCACATAGTAGAATAGCCCAACCTGCTATTTAAACCACTTACCGAGTCTGGATTCTCAGAAGCTGATTCAATTCTGCAACAATTGAATACTGATCAGTTTACACAAATCCGACAGATATTAATGTTTTTTTTTCATTCTCCCCAATATGAATTGCACAGTAAATAAAAACTACTGATAAAACTACTGAAGAAGTATGTGCTTAGGTCTCAAAAAAGACCTAAGTACATTTTCCAACATGGTGATTGAGTTATCACAAGTACGTAGAACTGAAAACTTCACATAAAAAAAATAAAAAATAAAAGCCAAAAGCAAAAAGCAAAAAAAAAAGCTTGAATAATCTGAGCTGAATAGATACAAGTATAAACGTAGAAATACTTAAATATTTAAGATCTCAACTCGCATATACATATATATATGTTTCCCAAATATAATTAGATTATACTCTTGAATTTTAACTTTTAAAAATACAGAAATAAGAACAAGATAAACAAATTGAATTAAGCCGAATACTGAAAAAAACTTATAAAGGAAACATATGAACAGGCATAGAGTTCAACTATAAGCCGAGAGGCAGGTGACTCTATAATCAAATTAGAATAAACATCACAGGAGGAAGATAGAAGATTTATGAACATAATATTAGCTCAAACCTGTCCACCTACCTAATGACAAATAAGGATAAATAGTAGTACTTTCAACTTAGTCCAGTAAGTTGTTGTATCCTGAAAAGATCCAACGAACAAAACTATTGAACATAAATCTGGCTAGTCTCTTGACGAGAATTGTCAGACCCGAATTACTGAATGTAAATCTGGCCTGGTCTCTTAGCGAGAATTGCCTGATCCGAATTACTAAATGTAGATTACTGAATTAAATCTTATCTGTCTTTTGGTAGAAATTTCAAAAAGAAATTCTATGATAAATTATATATGTTTATTTGAATTTGAAAAAGAATTACATTGTAAACACGGTAAATAATCTGCCCTTTACTATTTTAACGTTAGTAAGCCCATCTTATTTTAAAAGTAGCCTAAAAGACACAAGTAGCGAAAATCAAGAAAAACAGCGGTAGACCATCATTTTTCACAATTGTTGTTATTAAAGCTCTACCTTTTATGAGGTATTGGGCACTCTTGGTGTAAATTACTGAAATAATACGACTCCAACGAAAACGTTGGAGCGGTATTCGAACACTATATATATGTATAAGCAGTCTCTTATTATGTGACGGTCTCTGCAAGCATACCGTTTATTCTAAAAGCTGTTGTGAAAATGAGAGTCGAACAAATTCTTTACAACTAAAATCTTTTTTGAAGTTTTCAAGTAAACTATTTCAAAATATATTGTTGTTCTATCCATATAAAAAAGTAAAAAAGTTAATCGAATTCCTTTCATGGTCATTACTGATTTCATTATAACATTTTCAAACGAGAATTCTCCTGTGGTCATCACTGGTAACCAAGTGACAGCAAGTCTTTTCAAATCTCGACATCTTTGTCAGATTTATTGACGACATTTAATATACATTAATATGCACCATTTCTTTTCGAAGCTTTGATTCTTCCAGCTTATCTCGAAAGCTGTTGACAGGTCGTTACAGTACTCCAACAATCATGTGAACGAAATACACCTTCATGTTCCATAATTTCTGCACGCATTGAGCAAGATCCTGATATATATACTCACTTTTTTTCGGTTCAAAGTGCTATCTACTAGAAAGGTTATTATTTGACACTTTTCCCATTATTCTTTACAAATAAATAAATAATAGATAAAATCTGATCGGTCTCTAAACGAGAATTCCAAATCCGAATTACTGAATGTAAATCTGGCCTGGTTGCATGCGAGAATTGCCAGACCCGAATTACTGAACGTAATCTGGATTAGTCTCTTAGCGAGAATTGCCAGATCCGAATTACTGAACGTAAATTGGCTTGTCTCTTGATGAGAATGTCAGACCCAAATTACTGAATGTAATCTGGTCTGATCTCTTGGCGAGAATTGCCAGATCCGAATTACTGAACGTAAATCTGGCCTGATCTCTTGTCGAGAATTGCCAGATCCGAATTACTAAATGTAAATTACTGAATATAATCTTATCTGGTCTTTTGGCTAGAATTTAAAATAAATTATATAATAAATTAGATATGTCTATTTGAATTAAAAAGAATTACATTTTAAACGTAAATAATCTGTCCTTGACTATTCTAACTTTAGTAAGCCCATCTTATTTTAAAGTAGCCTAAAAAGCGCAAGTAGCAAAAATCAAGATGTAGAATCGCCTGGAATTCAAAAATTATCCAATTTTCTATTTGTGGCTCGAATCTGGCAATCTTGCTCATGCCTTGATAAATTGATCCACCTGAATCTAAAAGTAATTTACTTGGCTTCTTTCGAAGAATCATCTCTGGTTTGCTGATACTGTTTGTAGATTGAATCCAAATTGTTTACCTTCTTATTCTTGTTATCCTTTACAGAGACTCAATCATGTATTCCATTCAGTCTTTGTACCCAATGGGTAACCAGTTCAACTTCGACTTCCCACAAGCTTTTTGCTCAAACGGAAGAGCAACTCCAGTGCCAGAGTCACCATAAGAAAACCAACGCTTCGGACAAACCTTACAAGTGTGACGTATGCCGCAAGGATTTTCTCGTAAGATTAATTGAGCAATCACGAAATGACCCAAACGGGGAGAAGCATTTTTATTGCAATTACTGTCAGAAAGCCTTCTCACAGAGGGCGCGGCTTGCCACGCACGAGTTGACACACACTGGAGAGAACCTTAGCTGTACTTTCTGCCCAAATCCTTCGCCCAGAAGGCTAACTATGACAACCACAAGCGGACGCAATAGGAGAGAAAACCTACAGGTGCACGTATTGTCCAAAAGCCTTCAGCCAACAGACCAATGTGGAAAATCACGAGCGTGTGCCCACGGAGAGAAGCCCTTCTCCTGCTCCTACTGCCCAAGTCGTTCAGCCAGATCACGAAATCTGAAATACACGAACGCATCCACACCGGCGAGAAGCCGTTCAAGTGCGAGTTTGTGATAAAGCGTTTGCCCAGATTGTAAACCTGGTCAACCACAAGAGGTCCATACCGGTGAAAACCATTCACTTGCACGTTCTGCGACAAGGCTTTCGCGCAGGTCGTCAATCTGGACAACCACCGGCGAACTCACACGAGAAAGCATTCAAGTGCTCATTTTGCGGAAAGGCGTTCGCCCAGCGAACGAATCTCGACAACCACATAAGCGAAAACACACCACCGGGAGAAGCCATTTAAATGCGACTTCTGCAGCAAGGTATTCACTCAGCGAACGCACCTGGAACAATCACAGGCGCATCCACACAGGAGAAAAACCGTTCAGCTGTACCACTCGGAAAAGCGTTTGCACAGAGGACAAATTCGACAATCATCGTCGGACCCACAGGGGAGAAACCGTCAAGTAGCGAGTATTGCGGAAAGCCTTTTGCTCAGAGAGCCATGCTTAAGAAAAAACCACAAGCGACACCCACGTGCGCTCTAAACCACCGAGCGGGAACAATCCATCCTGCTCGATTACCTTACACTAGCAACCGTCGTGCGAGTAAAACATGGGTCCAACCCACTGCCTGGAAAGCCACAAGGCAACCACCACACTTCAGAACATGAAACAGAGCTGTCCGATATGTTGGCAAGGGCTTCACCCAGCGCATAGACCTGGAACAAAACCATCAGCGGCCACCCATTGCATGACCATGCAACAGCCGTTTCGGGTCGGACTTTTACAAGAAAAGACCGCCGTTCTCACCGACAGTCACCACCATATAGGCCAACGGAAAGCAGCCGACCACAGCACTCGGATCGAGGTAAGCAAATGATCACTACCAGTCTCCCATCGGATACAATCTTGCTCCGTACCCCCAAATCTGTATGAATTCAGCATCGCAGCATCAGAGTCTCAGGGCTGAGAGAACAACTTACATCGTGTCACTCGGTTTCCCACATGGCCCTCCGGTTTGACACAGGTGGTCCATCCAACGAGCGGACGCCCTGCGCGTATTGAGGCAGGGGAAACAAAGACTTGAGTACCCGTGTAAAGCAGGGTCAATTATGCGGTCTTTGATGGAAGAAAAGCAAAACCGCTTCCCAATCTGTTGAAATACTCTTTTTTTCTTATAATCTGTATTGTATAAAATGTCACATTTCACGCTATGTCCTTTTTTGGGGTGGGTGGAGGCTAAGATTTGAAAACCCATCAGGGGTTGCCTTTGCTCTTAATTTCTTCTTTTATCCACCCTCAACCTTTATAAAAAAAGCTTATGTGTCGTTAACAAAAGTTCTTGAAGCGCTGTAATAGTTTCTTGTTGAATTCGTATATTATGCTTTAGTTTTTAAGTTTAATTTCTCGTAGAATTTCGATATATTACTTTTAAGTTTAAAATTGATATTTCTCGTAGAATTTTCGTATATTCTTTTAAGCGTTTAAGTTGAATTTCTCGTAGAATTTGGTATATTTCTATAAGTTAAGTTGCAATTCATCTCGTAGAATTGGTAATATTTCTTTTAGCATTTAAATATGAATTCTCGTAGAATTGATAATTTCTTTTAAGTTTAAGTGAATTTCTCGTTAGAATTTGCGTATATTTTCTTTCAAGGATAAGTTGAATTTCTCGTAGAATTTCGTATATTTTTTAAAGTTTAAGTAATTTCTCGCTAGAAGAATTTCGTTTACTTTCTCTTTAAAGGTTTGAGTGGAATTCCTCTTAGAATTTTTCGCTATATTTCTTAAGATTTAAGTTGAAATTTAGAATTGCTTGAAACAAAAAAATGTAACTAAGAACATTTCCTTTTTAAATAACCCAACATATATATAATGTACTTTACCAAACCCCCCCCCCGTCAGGTCAATTTCTTGACCGGAGGTTAACAGGTGTTGAATTCAGAGTTCTCCTTCTCCAGACGGTTACCTAGCCATGCCTAAAAAATCCAATCTACCCGCAAATCAGCCCATAGCTGGAGGGAGAATCGAATTTCATACCTTTTTCCAAGGTATTGAGGCACCATGGAAATGCACAACAAGCTTGGTCAGGAATTAACTCGGGTTGACGAGTCCATTTCCTACGACTCTAACCATTAGACCACGCACCTCCATAACCAACCATATGAACCAAGACTTTAATAAACTTAATTAGATATTATAAAATTTAATTATTAAAAATAAACAATAGAGAAAAACATTGTCTGTTATCCAGCATGGCAACCACTCCAGTTATTTTGTAAATACCTTTGAAATTTACAGCAAGTGAAGAGGCATCAACGCGTAAATATCATTGTATAATAGATAATACGATTTTAAAAAATGTGTAACATCTCCCCATTGTGTCGAGAATTTCAAATTAACATAAAAAATTACCACACAAAATATTTTCCTTCTAAAATTTGTCCTCATGTTGATTTTCATCGTTGGCACTGTTACAGCAATAATAAGTAAAAAGCAGCATATCAGACAGTGTTGTGATGGATGGAGGCATATTTTAAATATTCTAGTTATAAATTTATGCAGTTGTTAAAATGACAATTTATTCTGAGTTAAAAGTATTGAAATTACTAAATCTTTAGCAATTCTAGGCAAATTTGAACGAAAATAGGCTTTTTGATGTATTTTACCAGGCTGATCTTTGAATGCATTTCCGTCAAAAAAATTATGCAAATAAAGATTAGTTGTGTTTCAGTATCATTATACCAAACACAACTTCGCTGTTTGAGAAAAAAAAAATTAGTAATTTTCCAAAAGAAAGAAAATCAACCTACACTATCTATAATGTACCCGTGAAAATATAAATTTGAATTACGATGTAGTTTATAAAAAAACTGAAAATGTCAAGTTCTACCTTTTAGTAACGAGATGCCACCCCAAATTTTCGGGAATCTGACCTGCGCGCCAAAGCTGAATGTATTACAAGCGCTGCCTCTATTCTTTGATATAAAAAATTAACATAAAAAAACGCATAGTATAATTCTCACATCGGGGTTAAATTCGAATTCCAATTGTACCAGTAAATTACCAATCTTAATATATTGGGAAATATTTTATAATTCAAATGAGTAAAATACCCGAATTTAGGGTATATTAAGTAACCCAATTTTAAAAGTGCGCATCTGAATGAAAAGATAATGACAGAAACACAGTATATTTAACAATTTAATAAGCTAACAAGGAGAAAGGGAAAAATTTAGATGGAGGATAGATAAAGTTAAAGTTGCAGAACTTGAAGTTTAGTGTCCTAACAAAGTTATTTTGAAGCGTTATAACTAGTTTCTCATAAGAATTTCGTATATTGCCTTTAGGTTGAAAGTTGAATTTCTCGTAGAATTACTATATTTCTTTTCATGTCTAAGTTGAATTTCTTGTTATAAATTTTGTTTATTTCTTTAAGGATTAAAGGTTGAATTTCTCGTGTAATTCGTTTATTTCTTATAAGATTTAAGTAATTCTTCGTAGAAATTTGATATAATTTTTCTTTTAAGTTTAAGTTTTTTTTCTTTTTATTTTTTTGTTGTTTTTTTTGTTTTTTTGTTTTTTTTTTCTTTTGTTTTTTTTTTTTTTTGTTTTATTTTTTTTTTGTTTTTTGTTTTAGTTTTTTTGTTTTTTTTTTGTAAAAAGTTTTTTTTGTTGTTTTGTTTGTTTTGATTTTTTTTTTTTTTTTTGCTTTTGGTTATTTGTTTTTTGATTTTTTTTTTTTGTTTTTTTTGTTTTTTATTGATTTTTTTTTTTGTTTTATTGTCTTTTTTGCTTTTTTTTAAGTTTTTTTTTTTTTTTTTTTGTTTTTTGTTTTTTTTGTTTTTTTTTTTTGATTTTTGTTATTGATTTTTATTTTTTTTTTTTTTTTTTTTTGTTTTTTTTTTTTTTTTTTTTTTTGTTTTTTTTTTTTTTTTTTTTGTTTTGTTGTTTTTTTTTTTTTTTTGTTTTTTTTTTTTTTTTTTTGTTTTTTTTTTTTTTTTTTTTTTTTTTTTTTTTTTTTTTTTTTTTATGATTCTTGTTGTTTTTTTTTTTTTTTTAATGTTTTTTTGAATTTTTTTTTGTTTTTTTGTTTGTTTTTTGTTTTTTTTTTTCTTTTTTTTTTTAGGTTTTTTTTTTTTTTGTTTTTTTTTTTTTTTTTTTGTTTTTTCTTTTTTTTTTTGGTTTTTTTTTTTGTTTTTTTTTTTTTTTGAGAAGTTTTGTTTCTTTTTTTTTTTTTTTTTAGTTGAATGTTTTGTTTTTTTTTGTTTTTTTTTTTTTTTTTTTTTTTGTTTTTTGCTTTTTTGTTTTGGTGTTTTCTTTTTTTTCTTTTTTTTTGTTTTTTTTTTCTTTTGTTTTGTCTTTTTTTTTTTTTGTTTTTTTTTTATTTGTTTTGTGTTTTTTTTTTGGTTTTTTTTTTTTCTGTTCTTGTGTTGTTTTTATTTAAGTTTTTTTTTTTTTTTGTTTTTTTTGTTTTTTTTTTTTTTTTTTTTTTTTTTCAGATTTCTTGGTTAAATTTCGTTTATTTCTTTTAAGGTTTAAGTTGAATTTTCTGTGAAATTTGTTATTGTATTTTAAGGTTTAAGTTGAAATTTCTCGTGAATTTGATAATTCTTTTAAGTTTTAAGTTGAATTTCTTTAAATTTCGTTTTATTTCTTTAAGGTATAAGTTGAATTCTCGTGAAATTCGTATAATTTATTGTAAGGTAAGTTGGGAATTTCTCGTAGAATTTTATATTTCTTTTAAGGTTTAAGTTGAATTTCTTGTTAAATTTCGTTATTTCTTTTAAGGTTTAAGTTGACAATTTTCTCTGTGAAATTCGTATATATTTATTTTAAGTTTTAAGTTGAATTTCTCGTAGAATTTGATATATTTCTTTTAAGGTTTAAGTGAAATTTCTTGTTACAATTTCGTTTATTTCTTAAGGATTAGTTGAATTTTCATATATAATTCGTATAATTCTTTAAGTTGAAATTGAATTTCTCGTAGATATTTCTTTAATGATTTAATTGAATATTTTGTTATTTTCTTTTAAGGATTAAGTTGAATTTCTCGTAGAATTTCGTTATTTTTAAGGTTTAAGTGCAATTTCCGTAGAATTTGTATATTTCTTTTAATTGAAGTTTGTGTGTATGCAAGACACAAGGCAAGGCGTCTACGATGTTTGATTATCTTTCTTCAGAGAAAGTTTGACACTGGGTTAGTTCAACGAGTCGCTGATACGCGTATTACATGAGCAGGGCGAAGAATAACCTCGATATTCCCGTGATCAGTGTCTCAGAGTTCAAGGATTCAAGCCTTACTTAAAAAAAAAAAAAATTTTTGTCAAAGAACATGCTGACGATGAACAATTATATCACACTTTAATGGCAGCTGAAAAACCAAGAAAACGTGTTTCAGGTGGATGTGTGTACGTCCAAAATGATGGAAATAGGATGTGAGAGGTTAGAGTTAGTATGATCCGAACATTGCGGAGCATCTCGTATAACACACACACACACACACACACACACACACACACACACACACATATAATATTATATATATATATATAATTAATATATATGATATAGGACATCAAATAAGAAAAGTGTATGCATAGAGAGAGTCTCATGCTATATAAGCAGACCAGGTTTAAAAACGCTTGACTAACCACTTTTTATTATTCTCCCGTCTGAGGATTGTGTTATACACATGAAACTCGAATAACAGTAATATCATACTATAGGTATTATATATATTATATTATATTATATTATATTATATATATTACATTATATATTATATATATTCCTGGTAGTTTGGATCTTTCCATGTTGGTTGAACCAAAATAATGCAGTGTAAACCGGCAATGAGAGCTCAATGTGCCTAATGCCAGTGAGAGACGCACAGAGCAGAATTCAATAAATGAAGAAAAAACTTTAAATCTCGTTCATTACATAATATATTTAATGGGGTTGACATAGATTAGTGTAATGAAGCAAATTAAAAAGTTTTTTCCTCATTATGAGTATATAGTATATATATATATATATATATATATATATATATATATATATATTATAATATTAAACCTCCAAGTTAATATTCTGTATGTTTTTTTAGCAAACAGACATCTCAGAATATGTAGTAGCTAAAACGTAATTTTGTCAACTTTTTATTGGTTAGCAGTAGCATTAAAATATGTGAGTGACCTATTGTCGTAACAACCAAACAGCGAGGGAGTTCATCCCCTTTTTGCTGGCGCTAAATCAGGGAGAATTGTTTGATAGGGCGCCACATTACCGTCAGCCTCCAGATACTTTACCTTAAGCTGTGCTACTCATGTGTTGAGTTGATTGGGACCGATATCAAACCAGTGTATAATACGCACTGATTTTTAGAATTGTATCAGCTAAATTTAACTAAATTTAGCATTTGTTTAAATTTTTATCAGGTCAGACGACTATATAATAATGATATAATGACATTTTTTCATACTGACTATATAATGATTATATAATGACCCATTTTTATACTACTACATTAATAGATGATATGACTTTTTTTCATACTGACTATATAATAAATTGATATGACATTTTTCATACTGACTATATAATAATGATATAATGGAACATTTTTTTCATATTGACTAAAATAAAATGATTATAATAACATTTTTCAAGCTAGTTATATTATCTGAGATCTTTCAGCTGTTCTTTATATTAAAACATTCAAAAATATAAAATAAAAATTTTATAGTTTACAATATTACAATACAAAAATTAACCGGTCCAGCCGAGGTCCAGTGGCTTCTGCCCTGGACCTTACAAAGCTAACATCGTTGATCCCAGGGGAGAGGGCATCCCCAGCAACACCTACCCCTTCCATTTAAAGGGCAGGATTGGGTTCTATTGCCAAGTGCCCGAAGCACCCCCCTGATGGGAAAATGCCGACAGATTCAACGAATATTTTGTACCCGCACCCATGAGTCTCAGCTCGTGGTGGTACCACATTAATAGGCCTCATGTGCTAACCCGTACACGTGGGTCTTACGTGGTAAATATCTAGATTAACATTGTCATGGTTACGCAAAAATGCAACAAGCTTACAGGAAAAATAAGCTCATAAATAGTCGATATTAGTTATTTCTATAACTCCAACCTAAAAAAGGAACCACTCTGAATGAATTTATCTATTAATTAATCTAACGTATTAGTTTCCCATTAAACTAACCCTACACCCCTAACCTTACCCTAACCCATCTTCTTTTTTCCTAATAGATCAATAAATAAATAAATAATTTATCTGTCAATCAGAGTGGTTCCCCTTGTTTTGTGTTGGATTATAGGAAATAACTATAGTTCTCGTGTATATTACGCGGCCATAAATTTTTGGCTTGAAAAAATCTGGAAAATAGTGCGTCTTATACATGATAATTAGGTTGATTTTTTTAAAGTGATATAAATTGTGAAAACAGAAAGTTTCCCCTTGGTTCAGCTTTGTGTTTAAGGAGTATGGACAAAAGCCATTTGGGGCCCCCCTATGAATCATGCATTTCTATACATCAGAAAGCAGGAAACTTATATCTATCTATACATATATAAAGGGCAGTTGTGTGTATATGTAGTCGGAGAAACTTCGAAAAAAAACAATTAACGACACAGTAAATAAATATACATTAAATATCACCAGGGCTTGGCTTTCTGGGCAAAAATAATGAGAGTTAATTTATATTCGTGAAGATAATTAAAAAAAATAAAAATTTAGATGATAACAGCATAGATCGTTTTTTTTTCATTTAATATTTTAGATATAGACATTAACATTTCTTTTCAGGATAGTTGGATCAATACAAGGTCAATTTTTTTTTTTACATAGGGATTTAAATGGGGTATCCCACGATGATCAACTCACGATTCAGTAATAATGGATCTACAGACTAACTTTAAAAAAATCCCCCACTACCCAGGTGATTGCCGGGTAGCCGTTGCTAGTCTAATATATGGGTCTACATTTAAAAAGAAACTTAGAAATTGAGAAAGTATATTGAATCAGAAGCGCGTTGCCTCGACAGAGTACCCCGTCATTATTTTTCGACCTTACCTCCTCGTGCAGGCTTGTATGTAATTGGCGCCTGCTGCCTTCTCGGATGTGTAGCCGTTTCGCATGCTCCTCCTCTCCCCAGTAGAAATTGCTGCACCAATGTTGCCCAAGAAGAATGGTTAGGAATTATAATTTTGTCATTGAACGCAATACGACTATATTCAGGTATGCATAACCCTAGAGATTTGGAAGCATTTTTACTAGAGTCAAGAGTAGAAAATAATGATATATAGGAAATTTTTACTTAAAAAGTACATGAAGATATATATGGGTTTCTTTGTTTAATGGGCATATCACCTTCATGGGTATTAATGCCGATCTATCCACATAGAAGAACATGTAGTGCCTATTTAGCCCAAACTGGAGGAATAAGGACTTTCATACCTTTCCCAAGCTGTATTAGTTCGTAAAGTGAACGTGATAGTGTGACTAAGATACTAGGTTTTTATTATTTCTAATGGAAGATTATACGATTGTTTTTTTTTTTCTATTACACATAACATACACATAAACATGACACAAAAATATATACTCTACATACATACATACATACAGTTTTTGCATTAAAATTTGCTAACAAGAGATTTTGTTTTCAGGAGTTTCCTTCTCCTGGACTGGTGCCTACCAAGGCTAAAGAAACTCAGTTTATCCTACTATTCATTTCCCTACGGCGATAACCATTATGCTAACGCGCTTTTGTACATGGATGTTTGGCTTTGGGCTTCACGAACGAACGAAGAATGTATGAAGGCGTTTTTCGATTGTACATATATCTATCGAATTGATGTACAGTGGCATGAGTTAACGTGCCAAAAACTCTTTTTTGTCCGAGACCCAGACTCGTATCAGCCCATCCTGACGTGTTTTCCCGAAAACAATTATTCTTCAAATAACGGATAGTTATACATCAAGCTGGGAGCCCCTAATTGTCCACCCTAACAGCCACTACTGTTACAACATTCCCCTTACTTAAATGCTGAAATCCAGCGGAGAGTAGCGGCAGATAGAGCAAGGGACGATTACCCTAGCGACAAACATTTTGAGAAGTAAAAATTTTAGCACCTCTGAACTTTATCGACTGTAGGGAGCGATGTCAGTAAATTCTCATAGCTTTAAAAGATAAGACGATTGTGTTAGTATAGCATTAATTCTAAGGCAAACAAGCAACAAATAAATGAATTAAAACTTAAATTCCTTAACTTTAAATGGAATCAGCGGAGTAGCGGGAGTAGAGCAAGAGGACGATTACCCTAGGGACAACATTTTGAGAAGTAAAAACTTTAGCACTCTTGAACTTTATCGACTGTAGGAGCGATGTTCAGTAAATTTCTTCATACCTTTAAAAGATAAAACCATAAGCATAGATAGGTTTGAATAATGCTTTATAGTGAGCAATATCATCATTAACAAATTTTTAACACTCTTGAATTTTCTCGATCGTAGGAGCGGTGTTCATAAATTCTTCATATCTCTTAAAAGATAGGACGATTGTGTTAGTCTAGCATTTAATTCTAAGGCTAACTAACAGCAACAAATAAAAGAATCTTAAACTTTAATTCTAACAATTTATTAACGAGCAAACAAAAACAATGAGAGTAACAATATAAAGTCCTTCCTGTGTATGAGTTGAGTTAAGACTTACGCGGCATTGTGTGAAGATATCTGGTATGCTTATGTGATTTCTGGAGAGGATTTAAAATCACTGCCTGTAGAACTGGTCAGGCCTGTCTGTGTGGATTTTTGGTATTTTGCCGCCCAAACTTCTGGCATTCATCAACGTGATTGTATATCCAATCACAGAAGCCCTGCCCTCACTTACTCTATATACAGAATTACCATTTTACTGGCCCAACAGGTTCTTGAACAATGCTTTATATGAAGCAACCATTTCATTAAGATTTTTTAAATTCATTTTTACCAACCTAAGTTGGAAATTTTCAGAACACTCTGCCGATTACTGGTTAGAGTAAGGGTTATGGCTAATTCATCTCTCTCGCCAACTGTCCCTAATTCGTTATCGCCCCTGCAAGTCTTTCTCTGCAGCATCCAGAATCCGCGCAGAGCTGGTCGATGTAGATTTTGGCACCCTGTAATTTTTCGACCTTAGGAGCAGTATTTAATAAATTTTATACACCTTAAAATAAAAACAAAAAAACACAAAAAAAGACAAACAAACAAATAAATCCATTTAGACGATTAATAGGTTTGAGCAATCTTATAGTGAGGCAACTATATCATTAACAATTTGTTTAATTTTATTATCAGCATTAAAAATTTCATTAAAATCGGATAATTCCCTGATTTTTTTGGTAAATCTTTTTCAATCAAGGTTTAAATCTTATTTGTAAAATACGTCTATGACGTCACAATTGGTAAGTACCCTAGATATATATACATTCATTTGCACAGCCTCACTAGCATATGTAAGTTTAGTATCATATCGTAGCAACATTTTTACTTTGCCGGGTGTGTTGTGGGGCGGTATAGCCTATGGAAAATGTTAGTGTCACAAATATTTTCAAAATCTACTCAAAAATCGGCAATATTGAACCTCCTTGATCGTAGGCGGGTGCCAGAAAATTCTTATACCCTGAAAAAATAAGCCATTAGCCATAGACTGGGTTTGAAAAAGATATTTATTGTGAAATAACTTATATCATTAAAATTTGATTGATGTGTTACTTCTTTGTTCTCGCACCACAATAAATTATAAACATAGTCTAGCATATCTACTTGAATGAATTAACCCTAAACCTAAAACCCAATCCCCTAATCCTAACCCTAACCTTAACCTTAAGAAGTATGTGGTCTTTATAGACTCCCTCGCATTGGGGCTGATAACTAACATTAAGGCCCACCCCGTCGACTTTATTCTTAGCTGTTGCAAATAATCTAAGAGACAAGAAGTTATTTTAAACTACCATTCTTTCTTATATGGAAAACAATTCATACATATGTTTATTGGTTAGCCTTGGTCGGTTGAGCGTCGGACCCAGGAACCACAAGGTTCCAGAGTCATTACCGCCTCGCCGACTTCAAGCTAAATAGTAGCACACGGTATGTGCGTAAAGTGAGGCAGCCAAAAATCAATCTCCTTGCAATGTTAGTGAAAAGGATATTAACCTCGCTGTTGGGCTGTATACCGACTTAAGCCACCCCGGGACTTATGTTTAGATGACTAAGAAAAAATTTGTTCCATTTCCAGAACGGATCAACGTCACCTGATGAATGCATGCGATTCTGCATTCATGAAACCTAGTTTGACTGTTCTATTGCCATCAAAAAATAGATATGTAATTTACCTTATATTATTTATTTATTAATTATAAATAGCTCTGTCTTCTATATCGCAGCACTCTTCCTATACCAAACTGCGCCAACTTTGGCGCACCATTCCAGTGAAAGCTGAAGCGTGACATCCAGGCTATAGTATATACATATTATTATTGACTTTATATCATATACTGACTAAGAAAAAATGTTGCTTCATTTCCAGAACAAAACCGATATCTGATTCAATTGAAAAAATTAAAACTTGAATTTTGAATGTCTAAAAAAATTTGGAAAAAAAGTTGGCATCAGAATTCAGAATAATGAAAAAAAAAAAACAAAAAAAAAACCAAAAACAAATAAAAAAATCAACAGAACTTGCAGAATTTTTCGATTTAATAGTGCAGTTGAAAAAGGTACGATAAATTCAGTAAGGACAAACAAAATAACCCCACGTTATACAAACAAAAAACATTCCCATATTTATACACATATATAACAACTTAAATATTACGTTCCTACTACCATTTGGGCGCTGTCAGTTATGAAAACTTGGTCACTGAAGTTCTGCGTTTTCATCATCATACACCTCTCGCCATAAGACACCATCTTGCATCCCCTTTTTGAAATTGCCGTTACATACTTAATATTCTCCACTTACAACATTAGGAGTGCTGTTGGTCGTCAGTTGGTGTTAAAAATCTTGGGTCACTGGGAAGTTCGGTCTTTCAACATCATACTCCCCTCGCCTAGGCTGACCCTGTCAAGTAGATTGATCAAACTTCTGACCACTACCCACCTTATGAAACGCTAACCAGACATTTGCTTTTTTATTTGATTTGGATGGAGTTAAACTCTCTACCGAGATCTGATGGCAAGTAGTATAAAAGAAAAGACTACAAAAGCCTTGATCCAACCACCTGAGAACTGTACACAATATTATCCTATGACACATTAATATGTGTTAAAGGTACAAAATAAACAAAAGGCTACTTAAAAGGGCTAGAAAATCATAATGCCATGTGACCTTACCATTCCCCTGAGTGTACTCTCTA
>CM042151.1:32095132-32099154 GCA_023376005.1 Doryteuthis pealeii | reverse complement strand
GATGGTAGATTTAGGTCCATTAAGTTCATTTTAACCCAATTTTAATTTTCACGCGAAATATTCTTTGAACATTATATTGCTACTAATGTTTAAATGTATGTATTAGTCGCTTTTATTGTCAAAGGTTGTTTTTTTATGTATTTCCTGAAAACGTACTTGAAATTACGCACACAAATTACTACATACGCGCACACATACATACATACATACATACATGCATGCATGCACACATACATATATCTTTGCTCGGACTACATGTTAAAAAATTCTTTTGAGATTTTTGTCGGTCGTGTCGGCGAGTCTTGGAATATGTTGACTGTATCCCCCTATTGAGGGGTAAGACTCACCCCAAAAGGGGGTGTCCTGTGTATGACACTAAATTGCATCTGTTGAGGCTCCAGTTTGGGAGTTCTGAGGAATGTGGCGTATTTGTGAATGCAGTGTCGTTTTTATTGTTAAAGCGTGTTTTTATCCTTTATGCTTTAACACATTTTTTAACTCATTTTTCTATTTAACCTATAGATAAGACCCTAACAGGTACTACCGCTCCGAGTCAGATTGGATTTGGGAGTAATGGCAATGAAGGTGTACTCCACACTCCCCAGAGCTCCAGAATTGGAACTTCACTATTAGTTGCAGTTTAACGTCATACCCAGGACTAAGACCCTCAGCTACCGCCTTTTAGCACATATGTGATTTTTTTAAAAGATTTGGGATGGTGTCATAAGAGTAATAAAAAAAACTGGGACAATTATATAGGTGCTAGGCTTGGCGTGATCAGCCGATTGATGGGAGGTGGCCTCTCCGACCGATCTCTAGCCTAAGAAAGGGCCAAAGTGTAGTGGTGCATCTCATGGACGACTCAGCCTCCAGGATTCCGTCCTTAAGCATCGCGAGTCACTACCCATGGTCAACGAATGGGTGACTTCATTAAGGGGAAGTTATACATCTGCTGAGGTGCAGTCGACGTATTCTACAACCCCATCCGACTGGGCGGGTTAGTAGTTTGAGTCATTGTTTATGTTTATATTACTGAGATAGATAGATAGATAGATAGATAGATAGATATGAAGAGCTGAGAAAGAGAGAAATAAAGGAAGAAACATATATAGATAGATAGATAGATAGATAGAAAAAAGACTGTGTTATTAATGCAAGTGTTCCTAATGAACAGAATGCTCGATATGGAAATTCATTAAATATGCAAATTCTCCTTAGCCATCCGACAATATAAAGAAAATTTGAAAAACAAATTCCGAAATTGGGATGAATTAATAATCGATGTTTAAAACATTTCGGTTACATTGAACCTTCATCAGGATGTCTCTTGGGTGAAGAAAATGAGATGTTTTTATATGTAACCGAATGTTTTAAACATCGATTATTAAATTCATATTTCAATATCAAATTTTCTTATATATATATATATATATATGTGTTGTGTGTGTGTGTGTGTGTGTGTGTGTGTGTGTGTGTTGAACGAATAAATAAATAAAAGAAAGAAAATGTTGAATGGATAAAATTGATTTAATTTGAGTTACCAACACGTGTTTCGGACAGAAGTTTGTTCATGTAGACATGTATTCTATTTTTTATTATCTTAAATATGAAATGAAATAATAATAATAATAATAATAATAATAATAATAATAATAATAATAATAATAATAGAAAATTATAGAATATACAAAGAATATCAAACATTTTACCCTGATGGCCGTTTTTCTTTGTATACTTAAATATTTGATAATTTTCTATTATTATTATTTCATTTCATATCTAAAATGATAAAAAAATAGAATACATGTGTACATGAACAAACTTCTGGCCGAAACACGTGTTGGTAAATCAAATTAAATCAATTTTATCCATTCAACATTTTCTTTCCTTTATTTATTTATCCTTTCAACATATTGTCAGATTCATTTCCATTTTCATTTTACTATATATATATATATATATATATAATATATATAAGAGAGAGAGAGAGAGAGAGAGAGAGAGAGAGAGAGAGGGAGAGAGAGAAGGATGAGAGAGAGAGAGAGAGAGAGAGAGAATGAGAGTGAGAGATGCTTATATTTATAATCGGGCTATAAGCTATTTAAATTCCTTTGTCCCCCAACCCGTCCTGTTTATGCCAACAACAAACAACAACCCGAAGGAATATTTTTTTACCATTGATTTTTAAATCAACTCTAATCCAATTTCCAGAGTCCAATCATCTAAATTTTCAAGTCATTATGATACAATCCAACATTTTATTTAAATTTTCTAATATATTCTCGCTAATATCATATAAAAGCATATTTAATCTTTTAATAATAACGTTTAATTAAAATATATAATATATAGTGGATTAAACCTCCAAAATATTGAATAAATCTCAAAAAATTACTGGGGAACAATTTTGGACATAATTTCTGTGAGTTAGATTTTTCATTTGATTTAGACTAAAATTTGCATGCTGATTTCAAATTTCAGTTTCCATGTGACTGATAACAGTTAATAGCAGTCCATGCCTTTCCTATGCATATATTGACATCGTTTTTTGTAGATGAGATATTGCTACCAAGGTATGTGAATAGGTTTTAATTAAGAGTGTTCCTTCCTATAGACCAGTTGGCATACCAAGTTTAAAGAGTCCAGTCTATTACACTGGGGAACAATTTTGGACATAATTTCTGTTTGAGTTAGATTTTTCATTTGATTTAAATTAACATTGGCATGCTGATTTCAAAACTGCAGTCATTTTCTTCTATCACGTCAATTTTTCTCTACAGCTTACTCCCAAAATAAGCACAATTGTATTGTTTGTATGTTAGTAATGGGACTGGTCAACTGATTGTGTTGATTGTTTTATTGAAAATAAAAGAGAATTATTCAGATCTGGGACTAGGTTGATTCCCAGTCAAAAAACAAACATCAATGCATTTGTGAAGCTAGTCTATTTTGCATATTTTAAATTAAAACTTGTTGATTAAGACGTGTAAGCTGTGTGTTGAGAGTTTACGGATGTGGATCAATAGAACCCGTGATAAGTTGGCATTTGATATACCTATGATTTGGTGAGAGCCAAAATATTCTTGCGCAGACTGTTAATTTTGTTTAACGAAAACTTCACCATATAACAAAAAAAAACAAGTGTAAAATTGAATATCCTAGTCTAACATCAGCTATACGTCTAGTGCCTCATTCAGCTGAAATCCCAGTGTGGGTAGTAGAGCTTGAGAGAAGCATTTGGTGGAGAGGAATTGGCCTCCAAGATCTGACCTCAAACCTGTTGATCCCAACATTCTACATGAGCCATTTGTTGACATAAAGAAAATTATGTTCGCACTTTGCACATTAAACTAGGTCTCTTGAAGCAATTCATTAAAGCCTTGCCAATCGAAGGCAAATGTTTCAAGTACCACATTTTGGCATTTCCTGGCCTGTCAGTTGAAAAAAATCAAGGCCGGTGTGTTTGAAGGTCTACAAAATCGGGAAGTTATCAAAGATTAATATTTCATCGGGATAATGTCAGAACTCGAAAAGAATGCTTGGTTCTTGACAAGTTCTTTACCTTGTCAATAACTTTCTAGGAAATGTATGGGGAAAGAATTACACTGAAATTGGATAGCCATAGAATACTTGATTGCAACAAGAATATCAAGTTCCATTTTCTGCGTAGCCATCTTGCTAATGTCTTGGAAAACCTTGGTGTGGTCAGCTATGAGCAAGATGAATGATTCCACCAGATTTGAAATTCAATTAACATTTGACTTACATTAACAACATCTTTTGTGAACAAGATGAATTTGTTCAAGTAAATCATTTTCCATTGTAAATTTTTAAACCTTCCATAAAATAAGTTCAAATTTGTCACATGCAGTATTTTAATGATTTTTGAGACCAAGCGAGAGTATCCTGTTGCTTAAAATGTTGATGAATTTAAAATTTTTTGATTCAGAGTCCAAAAGTTTGTCATAAACAAGTGTCAGATCTAAATCAACAAAATTTGTGATGCCCAGTGTAATTTTATT
>CM042151.1:32015132-32085132 GCA_023376005.1 Doryteuthis pealeii | reverse complement strand
TCTAATGCTAAATCTTTTTTAAGAAATAAATTTCATTAACTTCATATGTATCAATAAATACTGGTGGTTGACTCCCAGACACTGCTTTCTAGCACCTATATGATAAAAAGAGGTGGGTGTTTGCCATAAGGACGATTTGAAGAATATGGTCGGGACAATCATATAGGTGCTAGGGCTTGACATGACCAGCGGGGCCTCTCTGACCGCCCGTCTAGCCTAAGTAAGGGCCTAATGTGGAGTGTTGCAGGTCATAGACTGTTCCTCCACAAAGACTCTGTCCTTAAGCATCACAGGTCGCCACCCATGGCCAACAGGTGGCCCCGTTTGGGAGAGTTTTACCCTTCTGCAGAGGTGCAGTCGTGTATTCTAACGCCTCAGCCAACAGGGCGGCTGACAGACTGACCTCAGCCAAAGGCTATTTGTGTCTTGTATTTGCCTTACAACTCCTCTGCATACTCTTTCATCTTATAAGAGACAGATCTGTTTGGAGAAAACATCTTTTGTTTAATAATAACTAAATAAATGACCATATTACTGAAAATATATTATTATAAAGCCTTATATCGTTCAGACGATTTGAAGAATATGGTCGGGACAATCATATAGGTGCTAGGGCTTGACATGACCAGCCGATTGATCGGAGGAGGACTCTCCGATCGCCCGTCTAGCCCAAATAAGGATCAAAGTGGAGTGTTGCAAGTCATACTGCTAAGCTACCAGGATTCCGTCCTTAAGCATCGTGTGGCGCGACCCACGGTTAACAGATGGCTCCATTGGGGTGAGGGTCTTACCCCTCTGCATAAGTGCAGTCGGCGTATTCTGCAGCCCCAGCCGACAGTATGGTATCCTACTCGATGATATTATCATTGAGATGTGTTTGAAAAATGCTTTATTGTGAATATTTACCACGTACCCCATGTGTATGTGTTAGGCACAAGGCCCTATTAATGTGGGACCACTCACGAACCGAAGCCCAGGTGGCGGGTGCAAAAAATGCGTTGACCCCGTCGGCATTACCCCTTAAGGGGGGAGCCTCAGGTACCGGGAAATAAACCAAGCCCTTCCCCTTTAAATCGAGGGGTTAGGTGTTGCCTGGGGGTATGGTCACCTGGGATCAACGATGCAGTCCAGGGCCGAAGCCACCAGAATCTCCGGTCGAAACCAACTATATAATTAAGGATTTCATTGCAAATTTTATCTTTTTTTGTGGTTCTCTCTCTCTCTCTCTCTCTCTCTCTCTCTCTCTCTCTCTCTCTCTCTCTCTCTGCACAAGATTCCACAAAATATGAATCTAGCATATCTGCTTGAATGTCATACTGCTTTTTATTTTGCCAACATCTCACGACATATCCCTTTGAAAAAAAACTGTTGTTTGGTCAATCTACCCCTACTATATTTTAACCGGTTATTTCCTATAACTCCAACCTAAAAAAGGGGGAAACCACTCTGATTGACTGATAAATGATTTATTTATTTATTGATCTACTAGGAAAAAAGAAGATGGGGTTACGGTTAGGGTTAGGGTTTAGGGTTAGTCTAATGGGAAAATAATGGGTAGATTAATTAACAGATAAAATTCATTCAGAGTGGTTCCCCTTTTTTTAGGTTGGACTTATAGGAAATAACGCTTTCTTACAAAAAGGTCGGAAAATTAAAACGGAAAGTTTTTTGGTGGTACCCAATGACAGTTTAACTACAGTCTACGAATTAACATTTTGCGAATTGGGTTACGGTTTTAGGGGATTTAGGTTGTTTTTAATTACGTATTGCTTTAAAAAAATAAATAACAAAAAACCCAAATTACTATACATTTAATTAACCATTGAAATTAATTATTGAATCTATAATTGAGACAGTTGTTTGTGTTAGTATTGCAATGTATAATTTCAATTAAACTTAGTTTTAAAAATATATTTTTCAACATTAAATGTATAGTAATTTGTGTTTTTTGTTGTTTATTTTTTTTTAAGCAATACGTAATTAAAAACAACCTTAATCCCCTAAAACCGTAACCCAATTCGTAAAATGTTAATTCATAGACTGTCATTGGGTACCACCAAAAAACTTTCCGTTTTAATTTTCCGACCTAAATCAGAAGTCAGCCCAAAAAGGCTTTCATTAATCTCTACCGTCGTACCAGGCCCACCGATAACAGTGGTTTTTTTTGTTGTTGTTGTTGTTTTTTGTTTTTTTCCTTTTTTTTAAAGTGTCAGCACAAACTTCCCTTTATAAGTTTCTCCAGTGAACGCTGAAGTTGTTATATACCTGTTCGGTGCCGTTGTAGTATGTGGCCTACCCGGTTTGAATGTGTCCTACCTCAGTAAGAATATATTTATAGATATAAGTAGTAGGCAATTTATTGAAACTAATTATTTTTCACATATATTCAATTTCAAGAAATGCAATTCAGCCATAAGCTATATATAGTAATTAAGAATAATTAAAAAAGAACTTATTCATAATTTATATGAATCAGAGATCTATTCAATTCTAAAATATTCTAAAATTCTGAAATAGTCTTAGGTTTAAGGGTTAGGGTTGGCAGTTATTATTATAACCATATAATGTGCTTTTTATTGTAGGCCACATACTATAAGAGATACATGATTTCGTAGGTTGGTTTGGTTTGGTTTGGTTTGTTTTACGGCATATCAACCTCAGTGGGTCATTTAATGCCAATAAAGTTTTGAAATAAAGCCATTCTTAATGGATACACAATTTTTTTTTATAAATACATTTTTCTATTTAACCCATAGATAGGACCCTAACAGGTACTACCACACCGGGTCAGAGTGGACCAGGGAGCAATGGTGATGAAGAGGTGCTCCACATTCCCCAAACCTCCAAAACTGGAACCTCACCATCAGATAGAGTTTAACGTCATTCCCAGGAAATGTAAACCCTCAGCCACGGCCTTCTAGCACCCAAATGATAAAAAGTGTTGGGGCTTGCCATAATGGCAATAGGGTTGGGGCAATCATATAGGTACTAGGGCTTGACGTGACCGCCCATCTAGCCTAAGGGTCTAAGTGGAGTGTTGCAGGTCATGGACTGCTCATCCACCAAGACTCCGTCCTTAAGCATCACGGGTCACCACCCACGGCCAACAGGTGGCCCCATTTGGGGGAGTCTTACCCCTCTGCAGGCGGGCGGCATGATTTCGTAGGCCATATTCAAAAGGTAGGCCACATACTATAATGGTACCTACCCGTTCATATCGGGTATATAAATGGAGAGAGAAAGAGAGTGAGGAGAGGCGATGGGTTCTTTCTTGTTCTGTTTGTAGATGGCCAACTTCCTGGGTTGATTCTACCGCGGTGAGAAGCTGGTATCTTGGGAGCAATTATCCTTACGTCTGCTTCTCTCAGTTAACGGCCAGAATCTGCTAAACCCAATTTCCATTCTCATGCCTCCCCTTTCGCGGAAATCGGGGGTCAACTAAAGGTCATTACCAATAACGGTTAATGGTAACTTTCCATTTACCGTCCCGTTATTTGAATTTCAACTACACTTACAGACATAATTTGTAGGCTACCTACGAATTATATAACAAAGTGTTCTGAAATTTCCAACTCTATTTGCCCAAATAGACCGGTGGTCAGCTCATACAACCAGGCGTAAAGAGATAAATATGCCGGTTAGTCAGATGACATCCTGCCAAATATATTCCTGATTTCAAAGACATCGTTTGATTACAGCAGTCACGTCTATATTTCCATATAACTCAACACCGTTTTTTGTTTTTTTTTTTTTTTCTTAGTTTTGTTTTAACTTTGCTTCATACTTATTCATACTTATTTAATTTTCATAGTTGTTAATTTGACTGTTTACTACCCCCAAAAAGATTGGCCCTGAAAATGTTATTTTTTCTTATTTGCAATGACTTCGTGTCACCATAGTGACAGACTTTTAATGTATACATTTTGTAAAAAAAAATTTCTGAGGGCGAAGAAGATTCTACATTGAGAAAATTTTTCTGTTATGCAATTCAAATTATTGGTGACTAACCATCTGATGAGACTTAATTTGGGGAGCTTTGTTAAATCAACTTAGATTTATAAAGGCCCCAATTTTGGTCGAAATAAATTTACTATGGAATGACGGTGTTGAGTTTTTCCTTCCTTTCAAAGGTGAATATTGCTCTGTATATAATCTAAAAAGATTATTATACATTGAGCTCTCTGTAGTGATTTAAAGATTCGTGTGCCCGATGTTGGGTATATACAGCTATACAACAGTGTGAAGATTTTACTACTTAATACAAGATTTCAGTGTTTGACAGCACAAGTTGTAAGTGTTAAAAAATTGTCAAAACAAAAGTTGAAGTTTAAAACTTAAATTTTTATCTTGACTTTTCAGCTAAATTTGACAGCATCATCTCAACAGTTAATTCAAATCTAACATCATCTAACTTGATTATTTCACTCTTGTACACTGACTTTGCATGTGAATTTCACATCCAGTTCCTAGTCCGAACATTTCGGAATCTAATGATGTTCGAAGTATTTAGTCTATGCATATTATAAATATATATGGTGCTAATGTATCTCCTTGTAGGACTCCAGCGCCAACGTCAAAGAAATCTGTGTCGCCATCAGGTGAGTATACCATTGCTTTAGTGTCCTTGTAGAGCATCATTATAACCGTTTCTTCGGGGAGGCCGTATGGTAGTAGTATTTGTTCCCTTTTCCCTCTGTGTATGGAGTCCAATGCCTTGGAGAAATCTACAGAAAGCAGCGTTGCCTCAACATTCTTTGCTCGAACCCCTTCTATGATTCAACGAATAGTCAGGATCTGAGAAGTTGTAGATTGATTTCTATGAAATTCGTTTTGGTTTTTCCTAAGTTTTTTTCTCTATTTCAGGTCGGATACGATTAAGAAGGGCATTAAATGTTTTAGCGGCTATAGCAGTAAGAGTTATGCCTCTATAGTTCTTAAACATACTGAGGTCACCTTTTCTAGGGAATGGGAGGGTGCAGCCTTTCATCCATTTATCTATTGTATTTTGTTTATATACTGCATTGCATAGTCTAAGTAGTATGTCATCGAATTTTCTTATTTTCCAGACCTCAGGAGGTATTTCGTCGAGGCTTGCAGCTTTTCTATTTTTCTTAGGGAAGGGGTTCTTAACGGTTTCTGGAAGTGGCCTTTCTATTTCTGGAGTCTATCTTTTTGGCTGGTTGCCTTTAATTTTGATCTCGAGGTACTTTTTCTACCGCTAATTTTATTTACAGATTGCCATACTAATCGCGACTGTCTGTCTTCTACCGAATGTCTGATTTATTCATTTGCTCTTGAATGTATTCTATTTGTTCTTTTTGTATGTTTTAGTTAGTTCTATCTGGGCTTTCTTAAGGTTTTATATATTGGTGTTAGTTGGGTTTCTTTTATTGCGTTGTGGTGCTTTTTTAATATCTTTTTTTCTTTTTTCTAACTGCTCCTGTCTCCCAGCGGACAGTGTGTTTGGCTCTTAGTTTGGTCGGTATGCACTCAGCTGCTGCTTCTAGGTGAGCACTAACAAAGTTTTCGTATTCCTCATTTGGAGTTGTTGAAATTCTCTTTAGTCAGTTCTTGTTAATACTAACAGACTCTAATAATAGTCGGGGCAGAAGTTAACTGCCCGAACCTATTTTTGTACGGGTGAGTTACTTGCTCTTTGACCTTTTTTCAGTTAGTGTTTTTTAAATAAAAATACACACCTCGTGTTAATGAAAAGCAGTCCTGATGTGTTGCCTCGTTAATTGATTTGAAGGTATCTCATGTGGAATATGTCTAGATGAGTAACTGCGCTTGCCAGAGATAAAAAGGTATGTCTTTTTTTTCTGTAGGATTAAGTTGATAAATTCACAACAGGAGTGTTGGATTCAGAAAGGTAATAATGTTAATTATTGTTAGTTGAACAGACAACTCCGACCAAGGGTGTTAGATATTACAATGGACTTTAATACATGGAGCACGTGGAGAATCATTTATACAGCGAGATACATAAGAGACAACATGGTAGATATATATGGGTAACACATATATGAGACAAGATACAAAATGGAAGTATAAAAGTTATGGAAAGTCCATAAGCCAATGTTACTTTCTACGTTGTCTGTGTGGGGGTTTTCACACCCACACAAAAAGGGTGTAGACAAACTGTCTAACCCATGTGTGTTCGTCAAGTCCCGGAGAAGAAAGAGGATTCAAACTTGGCGCTTGCCTGCTTAAATAGTCAGAGCGCCTGGTGGGGAAAACCAGAAACACAAGGGAAGATAACTCTTCCAGCCAAACAAGGACAGACAATCCTACAGGAGTGTACCCTGTTGATGTCTCCTGGGGTGTGTAGAACCTATTCCTTACCGTTAGCGAATAGCGATCGCATATGACTCTGTTGGCAAGTGAGGACCAGCCGTAACGTGCAGATTTACTAGTTTACAGTTTCCACGAAGACTTGGGCGTAGTTTTGCTATGGCTATTCTGTGATCGGAGGATACTCCTTCGAAAGAGGAGTATGCTTCACAGCTTATAGCGCTGTTTATCCACTTTTTATTTATTCGGATGTAATCTAGTTGTGTTTTTGTGTTATTTGGCTACGTGTAGGTCCATAGTTTGCCCTATAGTTTTTGGAATTCTGTGTTTAGGCATACAAGCCAGTTCTCATTAGAGAACTCGGCTAGGAGTTCGCCGTTTCTATTTGGACTAACGTGTAAGTAGAATCTATTGTTTTCGTTTCTGCCTACCTGCGTATTCATGTATTCCCCAATCACCAGGACGTTGTGTTTAGGAATCTAATGATATTCGAAGTACTTAGTCTATGCATATTATAAATATATATGGTGTAATATATCTCCTTGTCGGACTCCAGCACCAACGCCAAAGAAATCTGTGTCGCCATCAGGTGAGCATACCATTGCTTTAGTGTCCTTGTAAAGCATCATTATAACCGTTTCTTCGGGGAGGCCGTATGCTAGTAGTATTTGCATAGGGAGGATAGTTAATTGTAAAACGTTACGATGTCCATTTCAATGCAGACATTTGTATAGCAGTAACAAATACGTTCATTTAAGAATAAATAACAGAAAAGGGTATAGAGAAGTTCAATGTCTCAGCAATCTCGTATTAAAAAAAAAAGATTAAAGGAATGTGGTATGTCTCTTTGGAGAGTTGTGTAGATGCGTCTGGAATTGGTGGCTGAATCCACCAAAGGTTCTTACACTAGTTCTTTCGACACTACTTAGTGCCATCATCAGGTGTGAATCGGTGAGATGTTTCCGTGGTGACTCTGTTTTTAAACAAACAGAGTAGCAATAGGAATAAGTAGGAGGAGGGACACACAAGTTTATCTGAAATGTTATGGGGAATGGGAGGAGGAAATTGGCATTTGAGAATGTATTGGCTGGATTCGAAGTTGATCTTGTTTAAGGTGGATCTGAAATTATCTCAATTTATTGGTTCAAGACGTTTCGAACGCTAGAGGATCAAAAACTTCACATTAACTCTTTGCCTACTTTACGCCACTCACAGCAGCTCTTCACCCCATCCACCCCCCACTGCGATCCTACCATAAACTGCTGGCAATGGCTCCCGCTCGCGTTACTTGTTTGCACTGAAAAACCAGTCAGTTCCCTGAGACAAGCACTTGATCTTTTGGCAATAACAAACCAGTTGAATAGATAGTGAACTTTGAAAATATCCCATCATACAGGTAAAAATATACCAATGAAATTTGGTACAGCTAGAGGTGGTAATTTGGTAGGCAAAGAGTTAAAGATGAAAATCTCTAACTTTGAAATAAAGTTAATTTGAGCTAAATTACAACCATCTATACATATATAAAGGGCAGTTGTGTGTATCTTTATGTCCGGAGGAAACTTCGAAAATAAAACAATTAACGACAAAGTAAATATATATACACATTAAATATCACCAGGGTTTAGTTTCTGAGCAAAAATAATGGAGTTATATTTGGGAAGATGTTTAAAAATTCAAATTTGAAAAGTAACAGAAGGGAAAGTCATTTGCATGTTATTTTGTTTATCTTTTTTTTTCTTTTTTTTTTTTTGTTGTTTTTTGGGGTTTTCGCTTTGAAATATGATATTGATTGATTGAATTAATTGCATCATTTATATCTTTTTTTTTATATCTTTTTTTTTTAAATTGTAAATCATTGAATAAAAATTCTTACTATATTGTTATATATTTACGTGAAGATTTTATGGGGAATCCAGTGAGGATCTAACTTGTGATAATTAATAATGGATCTGCGAGACTAACTTTTTAAAATCACCCCTATACCCAGGCGACGCCGTGTAGCCACTGCTAGTAATATATAAATCTGATATATTGTACTAGAAATTATATAGCCATTTTTAGTGTCAAATAATTTAACAGGCATTTTTGTTTTCCTTGTCGCGGGAGCTATAGTACTGATGATCTTTGTACGAATGTAGCCATCTTCAGGTACTATAACTCGCGCTAATAAGAGATATTCAAGACTCTTAAAATTTCTCGATGGAATGCAAGTAATTTCGGATGAAAAAAGACGCGAACAACAATTGAAAATTAAGAAACATATATTCAAAATGTACCAAAATGGGGTTGCAAATTTGTGGCATTTGCTAGTGTGACTATCATTCCACTCGCTGGTTGACAAGGTAAATGGAGCGCTGGAATGTCATTCCACTCGCTGGTTGACTAGGTATAGGGAGCGCTTGAAAATGCGCCTCGCCTGGTGAACGGCCCCTCGATAACTGACTTTTGTCAAGGGATTTAATTTAGGCGCCAATATCGTATATTGGCGATTCGCCCCCTGGTGGCAGGGGTAGATAATTTAACTATAATTTTTTTCTGATACTAACCGGAAAAGAGTGAGAAGTAACACAACAAGGGAGTTGAGACTTGTTTAAGTTTTTTTTTTAATAAAGAAATATGTATTATTTGCATTTATGGTCGTTCAGAATCATTCTCTTGTTAATTCTCTTAGGACTAGTCGCGTCGATCGCCAACGCGGCAAAACTTGCAAATCCGTCGGAAAATTAAAGTACCCAGAAAAAACAGAACCCACAAATTTTGTAATAAAACTGTTAATTTTAACTAGGGTTTAGGGTTAGGGTTAGGGTTAGGGTTAGGGTTAGGGTTGGGGTTTAAGTTAGTTTAATGGGAAAATAAATAAATAATTTGGGTTCTGTTTTTTCTGGGTCACCCTAATTTTCCGACCGATTTGCAAGTTTAGCCAAACAGTTTTAATAATGAAAGACTGATATACTCTACCTTGATGATACAGGGTGACTCAGAAAAAAATAGAACCCACAAATTTTGTAATAAAACTGTTAATTTTAACTAGGGGCGTTTAGGTTAGGTTAGGGTTAGGGTTAGGGTTAGAGTTGGGTTTGGGGTTTAGGGTTAGTTTAATGGGAAAATAAATAAATAATTTGGTTCTGTTTTTTTCTGGGTCACCCTGTAATATGTTTTAATTTTCCGACCGATTTGTAAGTTTAGCCCTCTGACACTTTTTGATGCTTTCTGCTTGCTGGTTTAAAACCAGGCTTTTATAGCGTACGGGTGTGGTTTTTTTGTTTTTGTTTTTTTGTTTTTGTTTGTTTGTTTGTTTTTTGTTTTTTGTTTTCTGAGAGCCATGTAGTTCAGTTTCTGATTGGTCAGAAAACATTTTCCTGAACCTTTATTTTTCTTTCGCATTCGTCCCGGAAGTGGACACGTAAAGCCAGTTGAATTTCGGTACATCTTTGCCATATGAGGAGCGACTGTCGAGGTGAATACTTCCGTTTGCGTTGATGAGGGGGGCTAAAACAGGTTACGCCATCCTTTGATAAAGAATTTAAAAAAAAGAAATACTTTTTTTTAAATCATTAAAAAATACAAAAGAGTAAACAAAAATGAATTAGTATTATTTGTATTATTCGAACTATCGTCCTTATCTTCATTTTTATCGGTACAACGTCCAATTGGACACATAGCCTAGTGGATAAAGGAGTTAGGTTAAAACAGTTCTAAGTGACAATTCTATGTGACAGTTATCTCTAAACTGCAGGTTCAATCCTGGTCAGAGGTAGTAGTAACATAGAATAATAATTAACATAGCTTAACACCTGTACCCCACCTATGCTTAGCGGAATGAGAACAGGATACCCTGTGAACTCAATAAAGGATTAGGTTCAAAGTTCCATGGTGGCTCACGATTATGACAAGAAGGTTCCCGAGTTCAAAGAAGGTTCCCGAGTCTGAGAAGGTTCCCGAGTCCGACAAGAAATACCCGAAGAAGAACATCGGCCGAAACGTTGTACAGATATCAATGAAGATGAGGACAATAGTCCGAATAATACAAATAATACTAATTATCAAGCCTCATCTAAAAAATTAAGAGAAAAATGAATTATGTTACATATCTCATTAATAAGATAAAGCGACAATTCTTCTATGTTGTAGCCGTGTCAGTGGTACTGTAGGGCTGCACCATCTAACGAAGCATACATAGAAAAAGATAGATGGGCGCTACACAAGGGTGCTGCGTGCTGTCATGAACAAATCTTGGAAGCAGCACTCCACGAGAAAGCAACTGTACGGCCACTAGCCCCCTATCGCACAAACTGCCCAAGTAAGACGAACAAGACATACTGGACACTGCTGGAGAAGCAAGGATGAACTTATAAGTGATGTTTTCCTGTGGCACCTACACATGGATGCACCAATGTAGGTTGACCTGTAAAAACCTACATCAATCAGCTCTGTGCGGATTCTGAATGCTGCGCGGTGGACCTCCCAGGGCGATGACTAATAGGAATGGTTGGAGCGAGATAGAGAGAAAGAATCGTGGATATCCGTGCTGTCAACGCAACATGATGAAAAAAATGGTAAAACACATACATTACTCATTGTATTTATTATACAAACAAATAAATGTTGCATATACATGTAATAAGAAGCAAATGTAGTAAGAAGCTCTAATCCTCTAGGTACTCAAATTGCTTGTGTTCAGAGTTCACACACTCCTCTAATCGAGAACAGACACTCATGCACACTTTTGGATCAAAGGTCTTTATCAGCATCAATTTCCTGACAAGCCTCCAAAATGAACTGAATCATGTCTGTGCGGGGCTTGCGCGAGAAAACCTTATTCTTTACAGTCCCCCCCCCCCAACCGCCAAAAAAAATGCCAATTTACCTGAAGCGAATAAAAGGAAACGAGTAAATATATATGCAATTTTATTACTTAAGAGATGTCACTTTCACTTCAGTATAATCAGTGAAATTGGTGTCATATTATACTATAATATGACACCAATTTCACTGATGTGACACTACTGTATACCTACTTTTGCAACACCCTGTATATATACATTTTAAATTACTCGCATTAAAAAGAAAATAATAGTTACACGAAACGAATAATAGGAATTATCTATACATTATGTTGGTTATTTCCTATAAGTCTAACATGATCAAAGGGGAATCACTCTTGACTGATAAATTAATACTCACCAGATATAGTGCCTTCAGACTATCATCTCTTCAGCATCATGAAAGAGAGTTTGAGAGGCAAATATTATTCCAGTGACGAGGAAGTGAAATCTGTAATGAAAAGTGAACAGTCGGCAGAATTTTACGGGGTAGAGATGCATGTTCTCATTCGAAGGTGGAACATTGCTATTGAGAGAAACAGTGGTTATGTGGAGAAGTAAGGATGTGATCCACAGAGGACCAGCTTCATTTTGATGTATGATACCTGTTCCTGTGTTGGTAATTATATCTGTTCTAAATAAAATGGCATTAATTTTTGACACACCTATGTGGAGAATAGGGATGTGATTCACAGAGGACCAGCTTCATTTTGATGTATGATACATGTCTAACCCTAACCCTAACCCTAACCTAATCCCGTCTTTTTTTTCCCTAGTAGATCAATAAATAAATAATTTATCAGTCAAGAGTGGTTCCCCTTTGATCATGTTAGATCTATAGGAAATAACCATTATGTTACGGGGAGGCGCGTGGTGCAATTTTATCGCCGTAGGAAATGGATACGGCATAACCGAGTTCAAATCCTGGATGAGGCTATTTGCATTTCTCATAGCACTAATAATCTTGGGAAAGGTATGCATCCAACTATTCTCTCTCCAGCTATGGGTAAATAGTCGGACAGACTGGGCTCTTTAACCTTGGTTAGGCAACTAGTCGAGAACTTTTTAAATGAGTTTAATGATCCGTAAACGAAAAAAAAAAACAATTGTTAGTAATAATTTTTTAAATATATAAAAATCTCTGAAAATATGTTGCGCAAAATTCCGTATTTTTAAAATTATATTTTTAGATAGATTAAATAAAGCTTGATCTCTGCCGGAAATATCGAGTTCAACATGACACCTTCCAGACGTTTAAAATTCACTATTGAATTTTTAAGTGAATAAAAATAGGCCTATTGAATCAGATAAAATACCTTTCTTTTTTCTTAAATTAAAAGAAAAAGATTGTTTCTAAAACTACGAAAACAAAAACACGTGGCAAAAATATTTTTTGAGTTTTAAGAAAATAACGTTTAAATTTTCAAATCACTTTTTTCGGGTGATGATTTTTTTTTTCCCTATTTCTAGAAATGTAAAAATTAGGGACTAAAACTTTTTTCTTCAAATGACCAAAGGTCACCACAACCCACACACAATCTGAATTGATAAAAAAACATTTTTTCAATTTTTTTATATATATAAGATAAGCTATTCATCATGAAACAGTAATCTGAATATTAGCTACATAAATGAGAGTATCCTCCCCTTGTTTCTTTTACTTTGAGGAAGCCGTCTGTTTTAGTCAGCCATTTTCATTTCACCGTAAATCAACACTGAAAATACGAATTTGTTCGAATCAATACAACTGAATGTTTTAATACGAAAATATCACAAAATGTATTCTTAATTGTGCTTGTGCGTTATTTGAAATGAACTTAATTGTTATTAAGAACACATTTTATGATATTTTAGTGTTAAAACATGCAGTTGTATTGGTTACGGTGAAATGAAATTTGGCCGACCAAAACAGACGGCTTCCTCAAAGTGAAAGAAACAAGGGGAGGTTATTCTAATTTATGTAGCTAATGTTCAGATTAGCCATAAAACTAAGTCATAAATGAATAGAGTGGTGAAAATTTCATTAAAATCGGACAATTTCCTGATTTTTGTTAATTGTTTTTAAAAAAATTTTAAATTTCAATTTTTTTATTATCTCCCCTTACAATCTTTGGGTATACCTAGTTATTAATAATAATGAAATCTATTGTGTACAGTGCTCAGGTGCACCACAACTCATCAAAGTCTCATGTCAAGTACACAGAATAATGCAGTGTCAGGAACATGAACAGTTTACATTAGTAATATGCATGTATGTGTGCGCGTGTGTGCATATGTATGTGAGAGTGGCATCAGGTATAGTGTCGGCGGACTACAGGAAGCATGGAGGCTTTGAAAGATTCAGTGCTTCGGCAGCCTACAACAGACGCGGGCAGTTTATTCCATGTCTCCGCAATTCTGAGCGTGAAAAAATGTTTCCGAAAGTCACGTGAGCAGTGCTGTTTTCTGACTTTGTAGGCATGCCCACGTGTGTTGGAAAGATTATAAATGTATTTATTAGTCTTTCTTTTTTATCTTATAAAATTAATTAAGCAACCGGCTTATTTTACAAACGATGTCCTCACTCAACTGATGTAAGCTGCTTTTTTATCGTATGTGCACATTACCAATAATGAAAACACCAAGAGAAATAAATTGAACGTTTAAAAAATTCACGGGAGACAATTCAGAATTTATAAATTAGGAATTACCTCCCCTGAAAAGTCACTTTTCACAGAATTAGTATTTTTGTATATTTATATATTTTTATATTTTTGAACTTTTTCTCGAAGCGTTTCGTTAGAGTCCGAGTTGGGTAGCCATAGCATAGCATAACATTGACACGGCTACAGCTTGAAGAATTAGAGAGATAGAGAGAGTGTGTGAAAGAGAGGAATCACTTCATATTAGAGAGATGTCACTTCATATTAGAGAGAGAAAGATAAGAGTCACTTCATATTAAGAGAGAGAGAGAGAGAGAGAGAGAGAGAGAGAGAGAGAGAGAGAATAGAGAAGAGACATGGACACTTTTAGTCAAGGGAAATAATAAAAAGATTTTAATTTTTTAATAATAAAACAATTACCAAAAATCAGGAAGTAATTCAATTTTAATGAAATTTTCCCCACATTCATGAATGGATTTAATTTTATTAAGAATAGCTTATTTTATTTATTTTTTAAAAATTGAAAAAAACGTTTTCATCAATTTTGAATGTAGTTGGGGCGGGGTTCAATCTTTGGTCATTTGAAGAAAAGAAATTTCCAGTCCCTAATTTTTACATTTTTAGAAAGATCAAATCCTGAAGCACATATAAAAAATTTTTTTTAAATAAAAATTCAATACCCGAAAAAAATTATTTGAAAATTTAAAAGTTATTTTCCTAAAACTCACAAAATTATTTTGTGGCGTTTTTTTTTTTTTTTTTTTTTTTTTTTTTCGTAATTATAAAAATAACATTTTAATTTGAACTGAAGCAAAAATAGTATTTTCTCTGATTCAATTCACTTAAAAATTTAATAGTGAATTTTAAACGTCTAGAAGGTGGCATGTTATTCTCAATATTTTCACCATAAATCCAGCTTTATTTAATCTAAAAATGTAAAAATTCACAATTTTTAAACTTACATTTTTAGATAGATCAAAATATTTTCTGAGATTTTTATATATTCAAAAAATTATTACTAACGATTATTTTTTCGTTTATTGATCACTAAACGTATTGAAAAAAGTTATTTCCCCTTATGACCCAGACTAGCAATATGCTGTATAATTTTACATATGGGCTACCATAGATTTTTTACTTATTTACATGTAGAAATTTATTACTTTTCTATTTCATATATATATATATATATATATATATATATATATATATCCAACCCCTCTGCATGAGCAGCATGTAACACACAGTCTATTTTTAAGTCTAGTTTAGCAGGTTAGAATTCAGGGTTTTCTTTCTCCTAGACTGGTTTCCTAACCAGGGTTAAAGAACCAAGTCTGCCCTACTATTTACCCATATTGGAGGGAGAATAGTTGGATTTATACCTTTCCCAAAAGTATTAGTGCTATGTGAAATGCAAATAGCCTTATCCAAAATTTCAAATTGTCTCATATTTGCCTACACCATTACATTACCCACATATATGTATACGAGTGTGTGTGTGTGTGGGGGGGCTATCCGTGAATTGAAAATATGAAAGTATCCAAGAAAATTACAATGACATCACCAAATTTAGAAAAAGAGAAAACAAAGGAACAAATAAATTTGTCACATTTTCATTTCATTTTCATTTGAAAACACACACACACACACACACACACACACACACACACACACACATATATATATATATATATATATATATATATATATAATCCAAAAGTCCAGAGAAGAAATATTCCTTACGACACAAGAGTTTTATTTAAACAAAACCAAGTCGCAGTTTGAGAGCTCAATGTGTGCTCTTAATGTTAGAGTCACAGAGCAAATATATGAGTAAAGAAATAACAAAAGACTTAGAGATTTAGCATTATAGTCTATTTCAGGGAGCTTAGACTAATAGATTTAACTATTTGTCTAACAAATAGATAGACTATTTGTCTAAGCTCCCTGAAATAGACTATAAGCTAAATCTCTAAGTCTTTTGTTATTTCTTACTCTTATATATATATATATATATATATATATAATTTCTAAACTTCAACAGTATAAAATAAAACTCCTGGCTCTATAATTTGTAATTACACAATACAAACTTTCACCTGGAGGAAAAAAATACATAAAAAAAGAAAAGACCAAATCAAATGCACCAACTGAATATAATCAGTTGGCACTATCATAATGGGCAAAAGAAAAAAAATGGTAATCTGAACATTAGCTACATAAATGAGAGTAACCTCCCCTTGTTTCTTTCACTTTGAAGAAGCCTTATGTTTTGGTCGGACATTTTGATTTCACCGTAAATTTACACGGAAAATTCTAATTTGTTCGAATTAATACAACTGCATGTTTTAACAGGAAAATATCATAAAATGTGTTCTTAATTGTGCTTGCACATCATATTTGAAATGAATCTAATTGGTATTAAGAAGGCTTCCTCAAAGTGAAATAAACAAGGGGAGGTTACTCTCATTCAGATTACCAGAGCTTATACAGTGTTGTATGAGCGAAATGTCCTAATATGAAAAGGATTATTTTAGTAGAGAAAGTGTTGAGGTCTTTGATGTGTAACTGGTAGAAAAATAAAGTGTAAAGACTTACATGTTAAGCATGTTATCGTGTGCCATGCAACACGAGGTTGTTAGATTGCAAAGCCACATGTCTGGGGACAGGGAGACAACTGGTACATTGTTAACTCTATCAAGGTTTGAATGTAAAAGAGGGTTTGACTTTGCCGATTCCTCTTTTTTAATGATGTTGGGGCAATTCCATGTCAAATCATCCAGAAAAAAGTAAAATTGTCACCCAAAATGTTGTAGCTTTGGTTCTGGGGAAAACACCAAACTATCTTTTTGGTACAAATAATGTTTAATAATGTGAAATAATAATAGAAAAAAATTTTGTCATAGATTCAGTGCCACATTGGGATATTGATCTTGCTATGAAAAAATCAGGAATCAACAATAATTTAAAATTGGTTGACTTTCAGACTTTTTCAATAGCATTTTTGGATTTCTCGGGTAAAAATGCTTTTATAAACCAATTTTTAGGAGTACGAAGCTCTAGAACTCATTTTAAAGACAAAAATAGATTACAAAAAAACATTTTTCACCAACCCCACCAAATTTGGAGAGCTAAAAATCGACATAACTCCGCCAATTTTTGGAATTGGAAGCTCAAATTTTGGGGATTGATTAACTTTAACATAGTCCACACTGTACAAAATTTCAGAAAAATTGAAGGGGATGGGTACATGGCCTGGATGATTTGACATGGAATTACCCATTGGTCACATCACCTAGTAGCTATTTGCCAACATGGCAGGTAATTACCTTTTGTGTCCCCTAGTATTTAATAGGAGACCAAGAGCTAACCCACCCTACCTTCTTGAGAAATATTCATTAGCTTTGGGGGTTTTGCTTTTGTTTTTGTATTTTTCCCTTGAAGGAACATTTCACAAGGGTAATCCCAAAGGTAATGTCTCAAAAATATTTTGAAATTACTCAACCGTTTATTGTTTATTATCAATTAGAAGTGGCTACCCAGTGTCACCTGGGTAGAGGGGGGGTTAAAAAGTTAATCTCACAGATCCATTATTACTTATCACAAGTGAAATCATCGCTGATGCCCCATAAAAATCCCCAAGGAAATATATAACAATATAGTAAGAAATTTCCATTCAATGATATACAATTTTTATAAAAAATAAGATATAAATGATGCAATTAATTCAATCAATCAATATAATATTTCAAAGCAAAAAAAAAAAGACATTAAAAAAAAAAGATAAACAAAATAACATGCAAATGACTTTCCTTCTGTTACTTTTCAAAATGAATTTTTAAATATCTTCTCAAATATAAATCAAATCTTCATTATTTTTGCTCAAAAACCAAGCTCTGGTGATATCTGATGTGTATATATATATTTACTTTGTTGTTAATTGTTTTATTTTCAAAGTTTCCTCCGGACATACATATATACATAACTGCCTTCATATGTGCACTAGAAGCGCTACCCAGCAAAGCCTGGGTTGAGGAGATAAAAAACATGGTTTAATAATCATTTGCAGATCTATTACTACTGAATAGCGAGTTTGATCCTCGCAGGATGACCCATAAAAATCACCACATAAAAAAGATTTTATTTTAATCCAGCAAGAAACACCGAAAATGGCCGAGTAGAATTTTAACGTTATTTTATAATGCTATTTAATTTTTAAATGTATTTGATGATATAAATCAAATCTTCATTATTTTTGCTCAAAAACCAAGCCCTAGTGATATTTAATGTGTATATATATTTACTTTGCCATTAATTGTTTTATTCCTGAAGTTTCCTCCAGACATACACATACACACAACTGCCCTTTATATATGTACTAGAAGTGGCTACCGGCGTCGCCTGGGTAGGGGGATTTTTTTAAGTTAGTCCTGCACATCCATTATTACTGAATCGTGAGTTGAATCCTCGTGGGATACCCCATTGAAATCCCTATGTAAAAAAAAGACCTTGCATTGATCCACCTACTCTGAAAAGAAATGTTAATGTCTACTATCTGAAATATCAAATGAAAAAAAATCCATGTTATTATCATTTAAATTTTATTTTTTAATCATCTTCACAAATATAAATCAAATCTCTATTATTTTCGCTCAAAAACCAAGCCCTGGTGATATTTAATGTGTATATATATTTACTTTGTCATTAATTGTTTTATTTTCAAAGTTTCCTCGGACATACATATACACACAACTGCCCTTTATATATGTATAGATAGATAGATTATCAATGATATTTACATCTTTTAAAAGTATCTGTTTTTCTATGTAATCTCCATTTTGGTTTATGCATTTTTGCAGGTACCGTGTTGTTTTTGTATGCTCATGTTATACCTGCTGTCGTTGAGTAAGCCTTGAACCTTGTCATCATTGGAAAATTATATATATATATTATATATATATATGGCGTCAACTTCGAAAGGGATACACCTGTCATATTGGAGAGAACATGAAGGGTTGGAAATGTCAGGCATGTGGTCGAATTCTTCTTTCTAAGGTTGGATATGTAAATCCTAGCAAATCTCATCAGGGACAATTCATGCAAACTCCAGGAACAAAAATGTGTCTTGTGCAATCTGTAACAAAGTCTGTAAGTCAGCTTCTGGTCTTAAGAGACATACGGTGGTGCGTAAGCATAAAATTTTATCATCTGTTACAATGGGAAGGACGTCCTTCCTATGTCATATTTGCATCAATCTTTGTGGAACTGCAGTGGGTTTGATGAGTCATTTGAGGGCTCATGAGAGGAAAGGTTCTGGTGGTGGGGTTATAGGATTGTGAGGGACGACAGTGATCTGTAAAGATTATGCTATTGCTATATATATATATATATATATATATATATATATATATATATAAAATAATTATGTAATAGTTTATGTATATATATTTAGTTACATGGATATTTTTAACAGCGAACCTGGCTCTTGTGCCTTTCATTTTGGCATTCATTAGGCAGAGTTAGGACCCAGCCTGATGAATGCAGTGACAAAACCACGAAATCCAGAGTTGCAGTTAAAGATATCTATGTAATTAAATATATATATACACAAACTAACATATATTTATTTTTAATTATGACATAGTAGCTCCATCACAGATATTGAGCACTCTCCTAATAATACTGCAAATATTGGCCCACCCACCAACTCACCAAGTGAGACGACAGTGAGAACCATACACTATTGCAATATATATATATATATATATATATATATATATATATATATATACAAATGTATATATATATACATATATACAAATGTATATATATACATATATATATATACATATATATACACAAACACACACATATATGGTTGGAAATTCATCCTTTGGAATACTTACTTATTGCTTATTATTTACACACACACACACATATATATATATATATATATATATATATATATATATATATATATATATATATATATATATATATATATATATGTGTGTGTGTGTGTAAATAATAAGCAATAAGTAAGTATTCCAATATATATTTCTTTTATCCTCTTAAATTCAACTCATTATTAATTTAAGTAGCTCTCCTAGTCTTATTATTTGATTTTGTGAATAAATTTAAATTTTTACAAATACATGCACGCGCGTGCGCAGAAGCGTGTACTCGTACAATACATTCCATGATTACATACCCGCATTTTATTTTTAATTTTGTAGATTGTTTATTGTCTATTAAAGTATCAATACCATCTCACTATCCTACCGGTTTTTTTCTTATTTCTGTTCTATTCATTAATTTACTTATTTATTTATCTCTCTTTCTTTCCTTCCTTCCCTAAACATTTTCGCAAACAATGGCAACGGCCCTCTCCTCTTGTGTCTGTTCGACTGCAACATCACACACAACGCACCACAGAATATGGCTTCCTCCGCCTGGTCGTTGTGGCCTCACTAGAGCCGTTCGCGTATTTTGCTTGCAAATATAATCAAATGGCAGCGCAGGAACGGACGACAAATCAATGCAACCCCCACCTTCATTGTTCGGGACCGTCTCTGCGAAATTTCATGCCACGAATCGATGAAATCAGAAATAAAAAAGGGACCATTTCATCTTCTTGGGGGTAAGTAAAAGGTGGCAGGCAATTTTTTTTTTTTTTACCTCTATCAATAATGGTAATAATAATAATATTAAACACTAAAAGAAACTTTAGAGAAAGAAAAGGCCTTTTAAATAAACCTCTGAACAACCTCCGCTTATTTTAAACCACTTGTTTCTGGCTTCTAGTTGTTTTTCATTTATATTTTTGGATTTAACTGTTCAATTATTCAGCCACTATTTACTAATAACAACGCGTGTAGTTGACTCTGACAATGCAGGTCCCCCCTCTCCCGGTAAAAAAGGAAAAATGATTCTGAATCTTCCACTATGGATGCACAGAAGTGACCAGTTCCTTTTTAGTTTATATGCGTTAAATAAATAAATGTTACCTCTTCGACAGTAGGGTTTTATTAATAATAATGATAAACTAACTTCTTGAAGGTAGGAGAATATCATTTTTTTCATTTTTGTTTTGTTTTGTTTGGGGGCGGATATTGTTTCTGTTTTCATTTTTTACATGCTTAAATCAACCAATTTGAAAAATAATAATAATACGGCAGCAAATATTTAAAATAAATACACAGTTACAAAAAAATAAATAAATAAAACGTGTTACAATTTATCAATCCGCTAGTCTACCAGTTCCAGCCGATCCCATGCTGGTCTTAGATAAATAGATATAGATAAATATAAATAAATAGATATTTATTATTTAACTAAACTTGGCTATATTTTTATAATGCAGTGACTACAGTGCATTCATTATCTGAACATTTTTTTCGACAATTTTTTTTTCTTTTACTGTTATCATTCATCTTCTTAATTAATTTCATTTGCTTTTTCACTGCAAATAAATATATATATATATATTGTTTGTTTTTGTTTTTATATGAAATCTTAAAGAAAATGCGGGCCAAAACATTAACGAATAACAAATGTGTTTGCTTTGAAAAATTATCACTCGAAAAAAACTGTTCAGTCCGTTTTACGACAAGGTTGTCCTATGACCAAACAAAGTTCATGTTTAATGTATTGATTGTGATTATGATTGTTTTAAAATGATTTTATATACATAGTTTTCTCGACGACTTCGTAGAGTAAACATTTTTTAATCCTCCCAATATGAGGCATGGTAAAAAAAGATTATACAGAAAAAACTCGGTTAACTTTTCAGTATTATTTTTTTAATTACTCAACAAAATAAAGTTCTTTTGACTTTTTATTAAAGTATTTTTTTAAATTTTATTTTGTAATCGTTTCCTTGTCGATTACAACAGTTTGAGAGGAGGAAAAAATTGTGGAGTTTTTCTTCTCAAGTTGTCGTCAAACAACACACCGATGGGGACGTGTGAGCAAGATACCCACCTAACAGTTTGTCCGAAACGACTTCGGCATTTCTTTTGCTGTATAATTTAATATTTGGCAATAATAGGATAAAATCCAAGAAAACAATATCTCCCCTCTCCCTAAAAAAAAAAAAATCGCTTTATTTATTACCATTAAAAGGGATGGCTACCTAAATTTGTCTAAATGCAATACTGCATTTCACTTGCACTTCATTTGTAAATAGAATGAAATGTGCATTGCCTTCATTTCATTTGATTTTGAACTGATTTAACATTTTTAATTTGGTATGAATATTTATTTATTTTTATTTATTTATTTTTAGTTGGAAGATCCAGAGAGTGATATCTTTTTTAATTGATTGATTTAAAGTTTAAATCAATCAATTAAAAAAGATATCACTCTCTGGATCTCCCAACTAAAAATAAATAAATAAATATTCATACCAAATTAAAAATGTTAAATCAGTTCAAAATCAAATGAAATGAAGGCAATAAACAGCTTTAAGCAACTCGTCTGGGGGTTATTTTATGCCTAGAGGTTAGGGAATCGCATTCATGTTTACATTTTTGTGCAGTTGTCTTTTTAAAGAGTTTTCTGTTTTGTTTGGGTTTTTAGGTTTGTTTGCTTTTGTTTTGTTTTTGTTTTTTTGGGAGGGGTACTTTTCTTTTCTTTTTTTTTTCTTTTTTGCGTGCATACGAATAATTTGTAAACATCTAACCGGTACTACCACTCCAGATCAGAGTGAATAAGTCGACGGCGTGGCCTAATGTCGGTACCAGCCAGACCGCGAGGAAGCTATCCCCATTTCACTAGCGTCTGAGGTCGAGCGCCACACCTACTACCAGCTCCTCACTTTACTGCACAGATCCCTGTGCTACTCATACGCTGAGTTGGCGGGGGCCAGTATCGAACCAGAAACCTTGCGATTACTAGGCAAGTGCTCTACCGACTGAGCTAAACCAATCCCTGTCAGAGTGAACCTGAATCACCAAATAAGTTACCGTTTTAATTTTGACGACGATTTGCAAGTTTAATCCATTCAAAATATATTTTATCCATTATTCTTATACTTATCACAAGTTAGATCCTCACTGGATGCCCCATAAAATCCCCACGTAAATATATAACAATATAGTAAGAAAATTTAATTCAATAATTTACAATTTTAAAAAAATACAATATAAATGAGGCGATTAATTCAATCAATCAACATCATATTTCAATTACCTTCTGTTACTATACAAACTTTAATTTTTAGATATCTTCTCAAATATGAATAAAATTTTCATTATTTTTGCTCAAAAACCAAGCCCTGGTGATCGTGAATGTGTTGTGTATATATATATATATATATATATATATATATATATATATATATTTACTTTGTCGTTAATTGTTTTATTTTCGAAGTTTCCTCTGGACATACACAACTGCTCTTTAGATTAATAGATAGATAGATATAGATAATCTGTCTATAGCAGTCCATACCTTTCCTATGCGCAAATTGACACCGCGTTCTGTTGATGAGATATTACTACCTAGATATGTAGACTGGTCTACTTATTTCAAAGGATTGACCTCCAGTGTGAAGCCATACTCCGCTCAATGGGGCCATCTGTTGGATGTGGGTGTCGATCCATGATGCTTAAGGACGGAATCCTGATGGCCGAGCAGTCCATAACTTGCAGCACACCGCTTTGGTCCTTACTTTGGCTAGAGAGGAGGACGGAGAGGGCCCCTTCAATCAATTAGGTGGTCACTTCAACAATTCTTATAATCTTATTATAATGGAGATTGTGTGTTTGTCTGTTTGTAACCGAAACTATATTACTATACAAGTCACAATTCCCTTTGTTAATTACATCACATTCTCCATGATTTTATTTTTATTCAAACCTCAATTATTAATAAAATTGTTTTACATCATTAAGACTGTTGACCATATCTGCAAGCTAATAACACGCAGTTGTACTTATATATACAACAAAATAGCGGTTTACAGTGTGAATGGGAAGGCTAATTTGCATATTCATATTAAAAATTTGATTTTAATAAATATGTGCTTAGTATTATTGATTTCTAATTGTTTGGTTTTATCTTAATGAATATGAGCAAAAATCTCGGGGATAAATCTTAAAAGAAATCCCTTAACAAGAAGAAATAACTGTAATATTATTCTTTACTTCCTATTTTAACTAAATAGTTAAATTAGGAAAATTTACCACTGAAAGACGGGAGTAATGGGAAATGATGGAAGAGTTAGTTTCAAAGTTGTTCTATTTTTCAATCATACCCCCTCTGTTCCAAATCGTTTTATCTGCATTTTAATCAGTTTTATTAGCCTTTCTAATTTAATATGATATTTTATTATATTAAAAGTTAAATACTTGCACCCTTGCATATATTTGCTAGTATATATTAAAAAAAAACTTAACAGGTCTCTTAGTCCTGTTTAAAGTTGTACTTGAAACTATACGGCCTTATCGGCTAGGCTTAGAATGACTGTATTCCCTGAAGAGAGGCAAGAAGGTTTTTAGGGGACACTGAGGGTTGCGATTTTTATTTGAAATTCTTTTTTTTTATTTATTTTTTTTTTTAGAGAGAGAGAGAGGGGCAGTGTTTTGAAGGGCTAGTGTTTTGAACTATCGAATAATGTACTGAGTGGTCTGAAAGTCTTGTCATCCCTCTTGTTTTAACTTTCATTATTTTTTGTTTTAATAATATAAAAGTTATGCCATTATTTTACCTCTAAAAAAAATCTTTAAAAATTGAATAATTTTCTAGAATTCCCTGGTTGTATTAAGTGATTATTTTACCACTAAAAGAAAAAAAAATGTAGCAGTGACAAGACTTTCAGACCATCCTGTACATTTCAGGGCTGTAAGTTATTAATTTCTTGGCCAGACTGCCAACTTTTCAGAGAGCCTTCGTTTAAGACTCCTATAAGTGTAAAGCTTAGACTTATAGATTTGAGAGTTCGATCCTCACTGTATCCATTGGATTGTGTTTTTAGCTTAATTTAACACTGTACGTACGTATAAAAAATAACTTAATAGTAGGGTCTGCCAAAAGTCTCGTCATATGCGTATTTTACAAAATAAATTTAACACCCGATTGAAAATAAATTACCAAAAATCAGAGAATTATCCGATTGTAATGAAATTTTCAATGTTGATTAATCAATGAATGATTTTTATAATACATCAGTTATTTTATTTCAAAACTTTCTGATTTTTTTTCAGGTCACTAAACTTTGACCCCTCCCCTTATTTTGGAAGCGCAACATATTGGTGGGGTTATATACTTTTGAAACTAATTACAGTATGAATAAAAAGACAAAAGACCGAAGGTGTGAATAGAAGGAAAAAAATGAAGGGTGCTTCTCTGGTAGAAAATAAGAACCGAAAATCGGAAAATTAAATGTAGAAAATTAGAATAAATTTAAAAAATAAAAAAATAAATTTAAAAAATGTTTGAACTTTTTTTTTCACTATGTGATCTAAGTATATTATATTATAAGTGAAAAAATTATACTTCAATATTTCTTCTGTTTAATAGGGTGGGGGCCTAACTTTTCAATTGAATTTTCTCCAAAGAATATTAGATAACAAAAATAAAGTAGACTAGTTATTAAATAAATATTTGTTTTTAGAATATTAAATTAAGCGTTAACTTAATGAAAAGTCCGTCTACGGAAGGCCTTCTTGTCTAGAAAATCCGAGTTGATATGCCGTTAAAATCAATCAATCAATTGAAAATATAAGATTTTATCTGGATATTCATGGTCAATGTTTGTAGTATACCAAAATTTATACATTCATAAAATTTGCTTAGTCCACCCCATACACACACAAAAAATACACAGGCCCCTAGGTACCACCAAAATCACGTCACGTGATCAGTTTAGGCAATATTGAAGGAAGAAACGTAAATATTTTTGAACTTTTTTTTTAAATCTCGCAAAAAAAATAACGAACATAATGAGTTGTTTCAAAGAAAAACAGTTAATTCTAAGGACTGGCAAAAAATTGAGCTTCTACGAGTTTTAAAACCGAATTAAAAATAATTAAATCTATTATTTAAGGTCAAACTTTGTTTAAATCGATAAGTAGTAACATAATGACCATCATTAAAAAAGAAAAATATTATTACAATATGCAATTTATTTTTAATACATTTTATACATTAAAAATCGTCCGAATTTCAACAAAAAGTTACGTTGAATTTATTTTGATTTATCGTGTTCAATAATGGCTTTAAAATATTTTTAAAATACTTATAAACATTTCTTTTTAGAAATAAGTAAAGCGTTACTTTAAATACATATTCATTAAATGTTACTGAAATTTTTCACACTCGTTTTAACTTTTAACCAAGGAAAATCCGTTTTTTGTATGTAAAAAAATCAAAAATTTATTTAGTTTCATTGAAAATAAAATGTGCATATTATTTACGTTTCGTGTATGGTATTCCATAATTGCCATAATATTTTAAAAATTTTTTGTGTTGTTTGATTGACGTAAAACCCGGTTTTTGACAAAATGAATTTAGCACCCCCTCCTACAGAAAATAATTTACCAAAAATCAGGGAATTATCAGATTTTTATGAAATGTTCAGTGTTGATTAATCAATGTATGAACTTTATAATGCATTATTTATTTTATTTCAAAACTTTCTCATTTTGTTTTAGGTCACTTAATTTTGACCCCCCCTCCTACTTTGTGGACGTAAAATCTCTGCGAGTTAGTCAGTGTTCGATATTTAATTACAGTATAAATAAAAACTTTTTATTTATATAAAGATAAAAGACCGAAGTTGTGAATAGAAAAAAAATTAAGGGGAATATTCTACGAGAAAATAAATACCGAAAATCGGAAAATAAAATATTAAAACAACAAATTTAAATAATTTTCGGAGATTTCTTTTTTACTCATTTCGATAATTATTTAATTGGCTATTATTTTATAAAAGAAAAAACATCAATTAGAATTTGAATATTTTTAATTAAAAAGGAATAATTGAATTAAAAATAGTAATAATGAAATGAACTTAACTTATTAGATATTGAATCTTTCGGTTAAATTACTGACACAAACAATAACTCTCCTGAATAGAGAGGAAGATATTTTATGTTTTTAAAACATAAAACATTTGGCCTTCCATAGAATTATTGGTAAACATTATGGTTTTTTTTATTGAAAATCAATTCAATTGTTTTAAAATATGTGGCCTTGATATTAAGTTTAAAATGTTATATTTTTAGTTTCTAGAAATAAATATCTATTTAATGCAAACCTTACTTTATACTCACGAGTTAATAAGTTTTGAAGAAAAATTCTATTTTCGCAGAAAAAATATCGATATATAATTTTTTTTTTTAATAAGATAATAGTCAATTAAATAATTATGGAAATGAGTAAAAAAGAAATCTCCTAAAAAAATTATTTTATAATTTTTTTTTACATTTTATTTTTCGATTTTCGGTACTTATTTTCTCATAGGAGCTCCACCGTAAAAAATTTTTTTTTGTTTCTATTCATAACTTCGGTCTTTTATCTCTTTATTTATACTGTAATTAGTATCAAGTTAGGACCAACTTGAAGCAATGTTACGCCCCCAGCATAAGGGGGATCAAAATTAAGTGACCTGAAAAAAATGAGAAAGTTTTAAAATAAAATAAATAATGCATTATAAAGATCATTCATTGATACATAAACACTGAAAATTTCATTAAAATCCGATAATTCCCTGATTTTTGGTAAATTATTTTCTGTAGGGGGGCTAAAGTCATTTTGTCAAAAAAGAATTTTAGCCTCTGTTTGCTAGTCCCTAGTTAATTCGAAGATCAAATTATCCGATTGTGAAAAATATTCAGTTATCTTGAAAAATAAGTAAAACAGTCCGCTTTTGTTACAACAGGGTTGATTTCTTTATTGATGTTTTTAGCAGAATTTTGTATTCATGGTTCTTTTACTAAAAAAAAAATCCCGTATAGAAACTTATAAAAATCTTCTGATATAATTATTCAGACTCTTATCTTTATAGAAAAAAGAAATTAAAAATCGTTTTTTATCGGTTCATTTTTTCAAATTTCATAAAATAAAATTGGGGGGGGGGCGTAAAAAAATTTCCCCCTATACATTTTTATGAAAAACTTATTTTAAACATAATTTCATCAACAGGTTAATAATTACCGAGATGTTCGTAAAAATTTGACAGTTGATTTTTCATAGAATTTTTTTTAAAGCCTGTAGTCATAACTTTTTTTTTGGCTACGTTAAATTTCAATTGATTTAATGGTGTGAAAATGTAAACATTGTTTTTGTTCATAATTTTCATTATTTCCGTAAGCTGAAAAAAAATTGTTTTAAATCATCAGGAGTTTTTTTTAATGTTTCTTCTTTTGAATGGACAAAATATTTTCAAGATAATATTAACTTTTATGCAAGTTTCATTGTGTTAAATATGGGGGGGGGGCGTAAATTTGACAGGTCAAATTGGAGGTCACTACAAGTCTCAGATTGTTGTTAATTTACGAAGTTTTGCTTAGTCTATCACAAAAGCCTCGGGTTGCTTGCAATTACCTGCCGTTCCTCTATAGAAAGTGGTACTGCTTTATTGTGTAACTTCAGGATCTGGAGTGGTAGTATCTGATCTGGAGTGGTAGTATCTGATCTGGAGTGGTAGTATCTGATCTGGAGTGGTAGTATCTGTTAGGGTCCTATATATGGGTTAAATAGATTTTTAAATACTTTAAAAACAATGTTTTAAAAAAATGAGTTAAAATTTTTTGAATACCCAACAAGAATGAATAAAACAAAACGTCATCGGCATAATTCTATACAGGTTGACATTCCGTAAAATCCAACCAACCAACAGTTGACATTTATTCATTTGTTTATTGTTTTTGCGACATTATTTATTTTTAATTTTATGAAAAGAAAAAGAGCTGAAAATTACAAAAATATTTTTTGATCAATCTACAAAAAGAAAAAAAAGAGAGTAATTGGATTTTTTATTATGATGAAGGGGTCTTTATTCCGAAATATCAAGAAAATAAATCAAAGGTAGACAAACTACTTCATTTTTCTTTACGCTTGTATTGTGTTAGCCTTCAAAACCAACCACCAAACCAATATAAATACAATGCTTTAAGCAAATTATATAAAACTTTTATTTTTTTATTGTTTTTATTTATATTTCTCATAAAATAAGGCCGTGTTAGGTCAGTCGGATAGACTCCCTCACTGATTAGCTGATACCGACTTTAGGCCATCCCGACGACGACGACATAAAATAAATTACAATTTTTGATGCTTTGAAAAAAACTAAGAAAATTCGTTTGTTTTCTTCTTGTTTAGGGTTTGACAAACCGTGTGTGTGTGTGTGTGTGTGTGTGTGTGATCCCGCTATCATTTCCAATCCCACGAACAACCGTAATGAATGAATAAATAATTACTGGTAGTACGAGAGAACACGTTTTGTTTTTGTTTTTTTTTGAAGGGGAAAAAAGGGATTGTATTTTAAAAAGTGAAAAAAATTGAAAATTGTGTATGAAAAAAATCCTCAATATATTTTTTAATCATTCATTTTATGAAAAAAAAAAAAAATTTAGATAAAATCTAAACCGCACGCAACATTGCTAGGATTTATTTGTTGGAATCCCTCAAACGAAGTCTTCACAGCACACACCGTTCACCTTTTCTAAACATTCCACAAATTTAATTTTAAAATTTGAAAGAAACACACACACACACACACACACACACAAACTGTAGTTTTAAATTCATCAGATTCTATCACGTATTCTTATTATAATGTTATTATTATTATTATCTTAGCACATATAATAATGTACATTAGCTCTGCTAAAGTATGCTACAGTTTTTTAAACGAATTAAAATTAATTAAATCGATTATTTAAGGTCAAACCTTTTGTCTAAATCGATAAGTAGTAACATAATGACCATCAATAAAAAAGCAAAATGATATTATACATTTAATTAATTTTTAATACATTTAATTTTTTTTTTTTTTTTTTACATTTTATTTTTCGGTACTTATTTTCTCATAAAATATTCCCCTTAAATTTATTTTTTTCTATTCACAACTTCGGTCTTTTATCTTTTCATTTCTACTATAATTAGTATCAAACGCTGACCAATTCGCAGAGATTTTACGCCCCTAAAATAAGGCGGGGTCAAAATTAAGTGACCTGAAAAAAATCAGAAAGTTTTGAAATAAGATAAATAATGCATTATAAAGTTCATTCATTGATAAATCAACACTGAAAATTTCATTAAAATCCGATAATTCCCTAATTTTTGGTAAATCATTTTCTGTAGGGCTGAATTCATTTGGTCAAAAACGCATTTTAGGTCAATTTTGAGTATACCTAATATACAGCAACGATTTGGTTTGAGCAAAGCATACCCATTATTATTATTATTATTTATTTTATCACCAATGAGTGTGACCCTTGTTGAAGGTTCCATACTTCTGGCCCTGTGGCGTACTAAGCCAAGCGTTAAAATAACAATCATTTTTATTTTATCTTCGCTTTTTATTATTTTCAAAAATTCTCCAAAATTAAAATTAGAATTTTAATACTAAAAAGCCAAACTAAAATAGATAGAATATTTCTCCCAGAGAGAAATTTCAGCTGTATGATTCAATCGAATGTTTGTTTAATAATCACAATTGCCGCTATTACTAACTTGCTATATCAACTTAAAGTCTTAAACTTTCTAATTCATGTATGTCTCCATTATTATCCTTTTAGTCTTCCGTAGTTTTCACAACCAGGTCTTTTAGGCCTACGTCAAACGGGTACCGTCATTGTTAAGGAGGAAGGAACTTATCCTGCTTTTGTAATTAATTAATCTGGACAAATACATTAGAAAGATTCGTTCGTCTAGAATATTCTGTGGACTATTTGAAACATTTGTAATCACTGGCCTCTTTACTGGGGTCAACTGAAAAAATTATTTTGGGGAAATATTTTGAGGTTTGCTTTATTTAAAAAAAAACCTTTGGAAAAAAAAGACAGATTTTCGTTTTAATGATATAATCGTTAAGAATATAATAGTATTAAGTAGCAATTGTATTTTGTAATTAATCAGAAAATTTATAATAAAAAGATTCTCTCATATTAATAAAAGAAATCAATTAAAGTAAAAATCAAGTACAAAGTAAAGTATATTCTGGTTAGGTTCAGAATATTTATTTTTGTTTGTAATAAAAATGTCATAAAATATCTTTAAAAAAATAATAAACCGTGTTTATTAACCATTACCAATAAATAAGTCTTGCACCTTCCGCCTAAAAACTCTAAATACAATTTTCTTCTTTTTTTTTCTTTTTGTTTATAAACATTATTAACAATCAATGAATGACGGTATGCTTTGATTGCAAAAAACGTCTTAAAGATATTTTTTTACCTATATTCATATTCCGAGAATTTGTGTTTTATTACAAAATACAAAACATATTTTTATAATAATTTATATAATCTTTTTATAATTGAAGGCTTTTTTTTTCTTTTTACATTTTTGATAATAATTTTCTGCTTTGTTTTTATTTCTTTATCTAGCTATTTATTTCTAAAATTCTCATATGTGTGTTCATTAGATGTATGTATGTGTGTATGTAAGTATTTTCATTATGTATGTATGTGTGTATGTAAGTATTTCATTAGATGTATGTATGTGTGTATGTAAGTATTTTTCATTAGATGTATGTATGTGTGTATGTAAGTATTTTCATTAGATGTATGTATGTGTGTATGTAGTATTTTCATTAGATGTATGTATGTGTGTGTATGTAAGTAATGTATGTATGTGTGTAGTATTTTCATTAGATGTATGTATGTGTGTATGTAAGTATTTTCATTAGTATGTATGTATGTGTGTATGTAAGTATTTTCATTAGATGTTATGTATGTGTGTATGTAAGTATTTTCATTAGATGTATGTATGTGTGTATGTATGTATTTTCATAGATTATGATGTGTTGTTGTGTGTGTGTGTGTATGTGTTCGTTAGGTGTGTGTGTGTGTATGTGTCGTTAGGTGTGTGTGTGTGTGTGTGTATGTGTTCGTGTAGGTGTGTATGTGTTCGTTAGATGCATGCGTGTATGTATGTGTTCGTTAGATGCATGCGTGTATGTATGTGTTCGTTAGATGCATGCGTGTATGTATGTGTTCGTTAGATGCATGTGTGTATGTATGTATGTATGTGTGTATGTATGTGTTCGTTAGATGCATGTGTGTATGTGTTCGTATGTATGTATGTGTTCGTTAGATGTATGTATGTGTTCGTTAGATGTATGTATGTATGTTCATTATGTGTATGTGTTCGTTAGATGTATGTATGTATGTGTTCATTAGATGTGTATGTTCGTTAGATGTATGTATGTATGTGTTCAGATGTGTATGTGTTCATTGATGTGTATGTGTATGTGTTCATTAGATGTGTATGTGTTCATATGTGTGTATGTGTGTGTGTTCATTAGATGTGTATGTGTTTGTGTATGTTCATTAGATGTGTATGTGTGTGTGTATGTACGTTTATTGGATATGTATGTGTGTGTGTATATATGTTCATTGGATGTGTGTGTATGTTCATTAGATGTATGTGTGTGTATATATGTTCATTTGATGTGTGTGTATGTTCATTAGATGTATGTGTGTGTATATATGTTCATAGGATGTGACTGTGTGTTCATTAGATATATGCATGTGTGTATGTATGTTTATTAGATGTATTATTATGTATGTATGTATGTATGTATGTTCATAATGTATACATATAGCATCAGTTTATTTTAATCGCCTATGATTCATCTAAATATCATCACTTAATTGTTATAAGCTGTTTAGCTATGAACATGTCTTCAATTGAATTTTAAATTCTTAAAGTTTTTAAAATATAAATATTCAGTCTTTATTCGTTTTTATCACACTCTATATACAGTGTTGTTATTGACTGTACATACATTTATTTCTACATACATTTATTTCTAATAGAACATTATATAATAATAATAATAATAATAATAATAATGAAATTTATTGTGTACAGTGCTCAGGTGCACCACAACTCCTCAAAGTCTCATGTCTAGTACATAGAATAGTGTATTAGTGTCAGGAACATGAATAACATACAGTAATAATATACATGTATGTGTGCGTGTGCGTGCATATGTGTGTAGGGGGGGTATCAGGTATAGTGTTGGTGGATTACAGGAAGCATGGAGGCTTTGAAAGATGCATTGTTTCGGCAGCCTACAACGGATGCAGGCAGTTTATTCCATGCCTTGGCAACTCTGAGCGTGAAAAACTGTTTCTGAAAGTCATGTGAGCTATGCTGTTTTTTGACTTTGTAGGCATGCCCACATGTGTTAGAAACATGGAGATCAAGAAGGTGTTCAAGTTTATATGAGGAAGATTCAAAAATTATCCACACTCTTGTTTTATGGCAGTAGAGCTCATCTTGGATGATTTGATAAGCAGAACCATGACTAGTCTACAGAGAAAAAGCCACCTCATCGATGATAACTCATGTTACACTGTAAAGACAGCAAGCAAAATGGCGCAATCAGGCTCTAACTTTGATCACATAACCACAACAGTGCCAACTATAAGCCTGTATGCACAGAATACAGTTTGACAATAATAACGATATGTTATCACAAAAGTGCGGATAATTTTTTTTACTCTCCCTCATACAATTAAACTTAGTATTATCAGGTATTATTTATTGTAAAATTCTACAGAACTGAAACTCAGTCATTAAAAATGTGAATATGTAGCACTCCAAAAATAAGTACACTCCTTATAGATATCTATGCAATTTTATTTTTGGTTATGAATTTATTGATTGATTTTAATGGCATGTCAACCTATCTGGGTGTAATATATTGCCTTGACCAGCAGTGAACCCAGTGGATGTAGTTGACTGATACATTTGGTCACTAATAAAATCAACAAAGTGGCTACTGGAAGACAAGAAGTGCTTGGGTATGACACCTGAGAGACAAACACAGGGAATATGATAATTTTCACCTTTAGTTGGCTAAATTCCTAGCATAAAATTGTACATGCGCATTATCTGAAAGGAACTTAATTGTTATTAAGAAGACATTTTATATATTTTGTGTTAAAGCATGCAGTTGTATTGTTTTCGAAAAAGTTTCTAAGATTTGTTTATTTCGCACAGAGACTTTCTAAATGGCTACCAGCTTGTTTCAAAGTGAAAGTCAATGGAGGTTACTCTAATTGCCTTATTTGCTAGGATTTTAGCCAACTAAAGGTGAAAATTACCGGGAATATGTGGGTATAAGCCATAACCAATGAAAAACAAGCTACTTTGTAGAAAGAGATAACAACATGAAGACAGGATAAAATACATTTGTTTATTCAAGCAATGGTACAAGAAGGCAACAAGAACTATTAATAACTAGAAGCGGCTACCCAGCATCACCTTGGTAGAGGGGGGGGGGTAAAAAATTTAGTCTCATAGATCCATTATTACTGAATCATGAGTTGGTTTCCCACAGGATATCCCATTAAAATCCCCACGTAAAAAAAGACCTTGTGCTGATCCAGCTACTCTGAAAAGAAAAATTAAGGGCCGGGTTAGCTCTGTCGGTAGAGCATTCGGCTAGAAACCACAAGGTTCCTAGTTCGATACTGGTCCTCGCCAACGCAGCGTATGAGTAGCACAGGGATCTGTGCGGTAAAGTAAGGAGCTGATGGTAGGTGTGGCGCTCCACCTCAGATGCTAAAAAAACAATCTCCTTGGTCTAGCGCTATTGAAAAGGGTATAGACTCCCTCGGTGACTGGCTGATACCGACTTTAGGCCGCCCCGACGACTTACTTTTTTTACTTATTTACAACATTAAATACAAAAAAAATCCACACTGTTATCATTTAAATTTTAGTTTTTAATTTTCTTCACGAATATAAATCAAATCTTCATTATTTTTGCTCAAAAACCAAGATATGATGATAGTGAATGTTTATATATATTTAATTTTCTTGTTAATTGTTTTATTTTCATAGTTTCCTCCGGACATACATGCACTGCCCTGTCGGCTGGGGCGTTAGAATGCATCGACTGCACCTCTGCAGAGGGGTAAGACTCCCCCAATGGGGCCACCTGTTGGCCGTGGGTGGCGACCCGTGATGCTTAAGGATAGAGCCCAAGTGGATGAGCATTTCATGACATGCAATACTCCACTTTGGCCCTTGGGATAGACGGGCGGTCGGAGAGGCCCCCTCCGATCAATCGGCTGGTCACGTCAAGCCCTATCACCTATATGATTTTCCCAACCCTATTGCCCTTATGGCAAGTCCCAACCCCTTTTTATCATATGGGCACTAGAAGGCGGTGGCTGCGGGTCTACATGTCCTGGGAATGACGTTAAACTCTATCTGATGGTGAGGTTCCAGTTTTGGAGGTTTGTGGAATGTGGAGCACCCCATTCATCACCATTGCTCCCTGGTCCACTCTGACCCGGAGTGGTAGTACCTGTTAGGGTCCCATCTATGGGTTAAATAGAAAAATGTATTTATAAAAAAATTGTATTATCCATTAAGAATTGATTTGTTTCAAAACTTTATCAGCATTAAATGACCCACTGAGGTTGATATGCCGTAAAACCAAACCAAACCCAACTCTTTTTATCATTATTTTTGCTCAAAAACCAAGATATGATGATAGTGAATGTTTATATATATTTCATTTTCTTGTTAATTGTTTTATTTTCATAGTTTCCTCCGGACATACATGCATATAGACTGCCCTTTATAGATGTATAAATAGAAGATATATAGATATATGCAAGGGGGACAACTCTGCATTATAGAGCTAGTCATCTCATTATAATGAGCAAAGAGATGTGTTTGCAAGAAAACTGCATGGGTGTCATGGTCAGGGAGGTGCGACCATGTGGGTTACATGGGAGTTTTATGACTGTATAATAATTATAAGGATTTTGATTGAAGTTCAGTTTTTGTCTGCTGTTCAAACTCTGGACTGCTCCTTTGTATGTGCAAACTCCTACTCTGCACAAACATCATCATTGAAGAATGAAAATATAAGATTATATTTTTACATATACATATACCTCGTTGTTTGTAAAAATCCAGCAGCAGAATACAATATAGGTTTATTTTATGTTTGTTTGTTTTGTTGGCACATCAACCTGGGTGGGTCATTTAATGCTGACAAAGTTTTGAAATAGATTCATTCTTAATGGATACTCAGTGCAAATCATCGTTGTGTAACTAGAGATGCTATCATACTTCATTCTTTCTATCATACTTCATTCTTTCATTAATTTTCACCTTTTAGTTGTCAAAATCCCTAGCAAATAAGGCAATTAGAGTAACCTCCCTTGACTTTCACTTTGAACCAAGCCGGTAGCTATTTTGAAAGTCTCTGTGCAAAATAAACAAATCTTAGAAACTTTTTCAAAACCAATACAACTGCATGCTTTAACACACAAATATCATAAAATGTGTTCTTAATAACAATTAAGTTCATTTCAGATATTTTTATGCTAGGAATTTAGCCAACTGACTTTCACTTTGAAACAAGCCGGTAGCCATTTTGAAAGTCTTCGTGAGAAATACACAAATCTTAGAAACTTTTAGAAAACAATACAACTGTATTCTTTGACACAAAAATATCAGTTTAATGGGAAAATAATGGGTAGATTAATTAACAGATAAAATTCATTCCGAGTAGTTCCCCTTTTTTTAGGTTGGAGTTATAGGAAAGAACCCTTTTTTTATATATATATATATTATATACTCTTTTCTGTAACTGCTTTTTGTATCCTAGGGGATTGTGTATCTGGCTCTTTGGTCAATATACATTCAACTGTTGTTTCTTGGTGGATGCTGACAAGGTTTTCATATTCATTTTGAAAATTATACAGAAATTAACTTTATTTATGTCAGTTTCTTTTTTTTATAAGAAGTAATAATCTTATTATGATGGAGATTGTGTGTCTGTCTGTAACCGAAACTATGTCACTACCAACGTCACAATTTAGTCAATCGGCTGGTCACGTCTATATGATTTTCCTATTGCCCACCCCTTTTTATCATAACATGGGAATGACGTTCTCGATATCATCCTTCAAATTATCGGCATTAAATGACCCACTGAGGTTGATATACCATCTTATTTATCATAGCTAAGATTGATTTACCTCAAAACAGCCCATATTATAATGTTTAAAATCATGCAATGTGAGTTATATATCATTAAGAAATAAATGTTTACTTAGAATATGGTGTGAATGATTTGCATACCAGTTTTAACAAAACTGTGTTTAATAAATAATTTCATGGTGTTATTGATTTCTAATATTATTGTTTTATTCTCAAACGTATTAAAAGAAATCCTATGTATAATTTTATATTGAAATCAATTGGAATAAAGTAAAAATAAGTGTAATTTTTTTTGTGTTCGTATTTAATTTCATTAGTCTTTCTAATTCAATATAATATTTAATTATATCAAAACTTAAATACTTGTGCCCAGAGGGTGCTTTTTTTTTTTTTTTTTTTTTTTTGTAATAATTGATAATAATACTCTTTTCTTTTATTTCAGAAACCAAGACACCCTTCAACCAAAACAATATTGTCGAAGCTGAAAATCTGCGATATTTAATATGTATAAGTAAAACAATTGTTATTTCAATTTTGCCAGTTCCCATGTGAAACAAAATTGAAAATCATAAACTGTTTTACATACATGCATACATATATATGTATGTCTATATATTCTAAAAATTCTGAAAATTGCAAGCTTTATATTCTTCAGTTTTCATTAATTATAAAAATAAAATAAATTTTTAAAAAGCAATATTTAACAACACTGAAAATAAAACATTCTAAGCAGTGAAAAATTAAACCAAATTTTAAAAAAAATTAAATCATTAGTTTTAATTAGATTTTATAATTCAGAAATCAACACTGGATCAATTGCAGAACTGGGATTCTTTTTTACTGCAACTGAGAAAAAAATTTGACTTGAAGAGTTGCTTCCCTTAACTATACAACAAATCATTCATTAAGTTAATGCAATTTTCTTCTTCTTAATATTATTTCTACGGAATCAAGACAGAATTCAGATGTCTTTTTTACTTGCTGAGATATTTAGCTTCTTCTGCGTAAATATAGTAACCAAAAGACTGTTTTGGTACAGTTACAGTCCGTTTAGATTTCATTCATTTGAAGTTAGACCTCTTACCGTCTGATTATTGCATATTAGTTTCATACCTATATGCATACTATATAAATCACCCCCAGGGGCCATAGACCAAACAAAAGACTTCTACCTTTGTAAAAGGACTACAAGTGTATTTTATAAAGACCCAGTTTTGAACAGAAAGGCTGATTTGTAAGAAAAAGACCAGCCGGTATTGAAACTCACGTTCCCCGTGTTAAAAAGAAAAAACATGCTAGCAAGAGTTACCTACCCTTGACCTTAAAAAAACAAGAAGGAGGGAAAAATGGAACAACGAGAAAGAAAATCACGCATCTATTTCTTTCATTTTCAAAGCAGTTTTTCGTAACATGTATAAATTTTTCTGTGCGGACAATTATCTATCTATATTTATATATGCTCATCAAGCAAGAAATAACATGTTGCCGTCAGCACCTACCTGAATAAGAAGTTGAGATTTAACGATTGTCCTAGACTTGAATCACTTGTATGAATTTTCAGTGACAATAATTTGTTTTAGATGAATCACGTAATTTCAATTTAAAAATAAGGGTTATTCGTTGAGGCTATTAAATTTAAAGAAACAATCAACAAGTCTTGATATAATTTCACTTTTAATTGTAAAAAAAAATATATATATATAAATTGGATTATATAGCTCAGTTGGTTGAGCATTCACCTAGCAATCACAAGGTTCCGGGTTCGATACCGCTCCCCGCCAACTCAGCCCATCAGTAGCACAGCTTAGATGATCTGATTTGTGCAGTAAAGCATCTGGGAGCTGACGGTAGGTGTGGCGCTCCATCTCAGTAAAAAATCAAAAAGCTTCTCTTTATAGATATTAAAAATCCTTTTTTGATGTTTTTTTTTACATCAATACTTGAAATCCTAAGTTAAGTTTTTAAAAACTGGTGATCGGTAAATTGATTATATATATAAGATAATATGTGAGACTTGTGATTGTATCTGGCTTTTCTATATAGACGTTAAGTCACAGACAGCTAATCTTCAAATTTCCCCGGTATGACCTACACACACAAAACTGACAACTTACAACTGAAAGAAAAAAACAACAACCTGTAGTGCACACATGCACGCAACACATTTTTCTTTTTTTAAAAAAAAACGAAAGCAATATTTTTTTATCTTCATATTGTTGGCTTGAAGACAATGTTTCGAATGATACACTCTGTCCTTCTTCAGGTGCACATTTGTACCATGATGCGCATCCATATATGCAAAGACCCTCCCATGTGAGCTAATCCCTCCAAAAAATAAAAGTGATGCTCAATGAATTTATTATGTTGATACCAAATGAAAACTTGTGATACTTTCAGATGTTTCTGTATAAAAAAAAATATATATATATATTCATATCTGTATAAATTACAGACAGCATTATTACTGATTATGATCTGCACATAGTTGACTGATAATTTACTATTGCAAAAAAAAAATACAGACAGAATCATATTCTTGGAAGCAGTTGTCTCTCTATTTAAAAAAAAAAAGAAAAAAACTAAAACAAAAAATACCCAATTCCACGTTTTTCTAACAGATGTCGAAATCTATTTGGTTCTTCATTTCAACTTGGACATTTAAATCTTTGAACCTAAAACAAATTACTACTGTCATCATTCTCATAGAAATTTCTCTGAAAAAAAAAAACAAATATTTTTTCAAAATCGATAGAGCTGATTTTTTTTAATATAAAATTCAATTTATCATTCTAAGGAATATCTAGAGATTTAAACCCCCCCCAAAAAAAAACATCAAAACAAATACAGACAGACTTCTCACATATTGATACCATAACCTGGTTTTTAGTCGTGGGAGTCTCACATATAGAAACAACTCAAAATTCTAATTTTTTACATTTCTGTGTAGTCTGAATTTTTGCTTCACCTCTAAGCATAAAATAACCCAAATGGGTTGATATGCCATTAAAATCAATCAAAAATATCATACTGTTGGTTAGAGTTAATGGAAAATAAGTACAATTAAATGAACCCATAAAAGAGAAAGATTTTGTTATTTCTCTTACTCACTGGTCCCGTAACTTGGTTGGGTTGTGGGGGCGCTACACATGTACTGTGTCTTTGGCAAGAATAACCTGGCAAAGCCCATCCCTCTCCAGGTCTACAACAGGTTTGAATTCAGAGTTTTACTTCTAGACCAGTTGCCATACCAAGATTAAAAAGCCAAGTTGCCCTACACATAGTTGGAGAGGGAATAGTTGGATTCATGCCTTTTCCCTAGGGTAACATTTGTACCATGATGTTTTACTATCAATGTTAAATTATTGGTAAATATATGAGGAATAATTACAGACACTGAAATGAAATACAAGACACTATGTGAACTGCAGACAGCCTTGCTCAGAATTTGAACTCTGTTAGCCAAGTCCACTTCCTACGACAATAACCATTACACTATGAGGTTTACATAATGATAAAAATAAACAATTCTGGAATCTTTAATACAACAATTACATATCATCAATATTTTTAGAGTGATTATATTTTTAATATTATGAAAACAAGCTCGTAATATGCCGACTGTTTAAAATGAAAATTCATCTTTTACTATCAATGTTAAATTATTGGTAAATATATGTGGAACAATTACAGACATTGAAATGAAATAAAAGACACTAGAACAGAGACCATTAAAATTTTAGTGTAAGAAAAAAAAAAAAAAAAATTAAAAATGGCTGAAAAACAATTTTCTAGAAATATGTACGCATTGCAATTCTCCCAGAACTGTGCAACAGGAACCGAAGGTTCCATATGTGGAAGTTCCAATGAAAAAGCTTTTCCATGGATGAATTACAATAATCCAGCCTCTTCTCCTTTGGGTGGTACTGGAAAACCATCTCAATATCAAATAAGCAGCAAAACCATTCAGAACAGTCATCAACCACATACCATCAACAAACGTTCATATCAACCTCCACCACCACCATCCCTACAGCCACAACCTCCTCCTCCTCCACCACCACCACCTACCGCACCAACGGGGGCCCCGATGGAAAAACCTTTCCACTGTGATCTTTGCCCTCGGCAGTTCGCCCGTCGGGAGACCTTAGTCTCGCACAGAAGAACCCACACAGGAGAGAAACCCTTCACATGCGACGTGTGTTCCAAACAGTTTGCACGACGCGATACCTTACAATCTCACCGTCGGACACACACTGGGGAGAAGCCCTTTCACTGTGACTTGTGTGGGGAACAGTTTGCTCGCCGTGACACACTACAGTCCCACCGGCGGACACACACCGGAGAGAAACCATTCCAATGTGAAATATGTCAGCGACAGTTTGCACAGAGAGATGCACTACAGTGCCACAAAAGAACTCATACTGGGGAGAAGCCCTTCCAGTGCGATCTCTGTGTGGAACGGTTTGCTCGCCGAGATACCCTGCTGTCCCATAAGCGAACGCACACTGGTGAAAAGCCCTACCGCTGCGACCTGTGCCCAAAGCGTTTTTCGCAGAGGGATACGCTACAATGCCACAAACGCACCCACACGGGGGAGAAGCCATTCCACTGTGATATTTGTGACAAGTGTTTCTCACAGCGAGACACGCTGTTGTGTCACAAGCGCACCCACACTGGGGAGAAGCCATTTCGTTGTGACATGTGCGGAGAACGGTTTGCTCGCCGAGACACATTGCAATGTCACCGGCGCACGCACACTGGCGAGAAACCATACCAATGTGATGTGTGCAGAAAGCAGTTCTCACAGCGGGATACGCTGCAATGTCATAAAAGAACACACACTGGAGAGAAGCCTTTTCGTTGTGAGGTGTGCGGCGATAGCTTTGCTCGACGTGACACTCTGAAATGCCACAAGCGCCGACACACGGGTGAGAGACCATTCCAGTGTGACGTGTGTGCAGAGCGGTTTGCCCGCAGGGATACACTGTGCTCCCACAAGCGCACACACACCTGTGAGAAACCCTTCCGCTGTGATTACTGTATCCAACAATTTGCCCGCCGTGATACACTGCAGACGCACACAAGGACACACACCGGAGAAAAACCCTATCAGTGTGGCATCTGTGGCAAGCAGTTTGCTCGAACAGATGAGTCTGCACGTCACAGACGTACACATGCCAATTCTACCACTGCTGTGGTCACATCAGCTCAACAGACACCAGCTGTTATAACAGTGTCTCAACATCAAGGTCCACCAAGAAGCCAACCGCATTCGGCTGCGGTTACATTTATGCAAAGCAATTTTATACGAGCTCCTAACTGTGACAACACACCTAAGCGGTATACACCAGTCAGTAATTACTTGTGGCAAACTGTGTATATATAAGACTCAAAAACATGACTCCACTTTTTTTTTCTTTTCTAAAATGACATTTTTATGTGAATGTTTCTCCAGTTCTAACGTTCATGCTTTTTTGTGTTTTTTTTTTTTAAGGTTTTAACACTTGAAAAAAATGATAAGACTCTATTACCATTCATAAAATTGTACAGACTATTACTTTCTCTTTTTGATTTTTGATTTTTCTTAACTCTTAACATCCTGTTGAGAATTTAAGTCCAGAGCCCCATTCATATAAGGATTTTATCAAAAAATGACCTTTTCATTTCAAGTTACCTGTTATTTCCCTTCAATATAAGACTTCTAAATTATGTTTAATATTGCATTTAAACAAAGGCTATCATTTGGGGGAGATTAGGAAAACGAATGTGACTTCCGTCCGGGGCGGAATAGGGTGGTATAGGATGTTAAGAGTTAATACAATTATCATATATACTTGCATATTATGCCACTTTCTGAATCCAAAAATTTTAGCTACCCTGTCAGATAGAATACATCAGCTGCACCTCTGAAGAAAGGTAAGCCTTCCACTACCAATGGGGCCACTTGGTGACCCCTGATGCTTAAGGACAGATTCCTGGTGGCTGAGCAGTCCATGACATGCAACAGCCCTACCTCCTCTGATCAATTCTCTGGTCACATCAAACCCTAGCAACTATATGATTGCCTCGACTCTATTGCCCTTACAGCAACTCCCAACCCTTTTTATCATATATGTGCTAGAAGGCAGTGGCTGAGGGTCTTATTGTCCTGGGAATGACATTAAACTGCATCTAGTGGTAAAGTTCCAATTCTGGTGCTCTGGGGAGTGTGGAGTACCCTTCATCGCCATTATTCCCGGGTCCACTCTGACCCGGAGTGGTAGTACTCATTAGGATATCATTTATGTATTAAATAGATCAAAGGATGAGCTTTAAAGAATGTCTTTACAAAATTGAGTTTTAAAAAATTGAATACCCAACAAGAATGAAGAAAACAAAACATCTTTGGCATAAAATAACCCAGCAAGGGTTGACATGCCATAAAATCCAACCAATCAACTTAGATTTTAACCTAAGGGGCTTGCACAATACACACGATCAGATATATACACAATGTCTGTATCTCAATGTTTGTGACCCTCTAATATTAGTTTCGTTGTTTTGTTTTATCAACCCTTTTCAGGTCATTTAATGCCAAATGAAGTAATTTTGATATCAGGTTCGTTGCAGTACATGCTGTTGTTTAAATGGTCACCCATCTAAGTATTGAACAGGTTCATCACTGCTTAACTTTGGTTATCTAGTTGGATCCAGTGCTTTCAATGTAATGACTGCTGGCAGGTTGCTTAATACTTGCTGCTGTTTAAATGGTCACCATCTAAATATTGAACAGGTTCATCACTGCTTAACTTTGGTTATCTAGTTGGATCCGGTGCTTTCAATGTGACGACTGCTGGCAGGTTGCTTACAATACTTGCTGTTGTTTAAATGGTCACCCATCTAAATATTGAACAGGTTCATCACTGCTTAACTTTGGTTATCTAGTTGGATCCGGTGCTTTCAATGTGACGACTGCTGGCAGGTTGCTTACAATACTTGCTGTTGTTTAAATGGTCACCCATCTAAATATTGAACAGGTTCATCACTGCTTAACTTTGGTTATCTAGTTGGATCCGGTGCTTTCAATGTGACGACTGCTGGCAGGTTGCTTACAATACTTGCTGTTGTTTAAATGGTCACCCATCTAAATATTGAACAGGTTCATCACTGCTTAACTTTGGTTATCTAGTTGGATCCGGTGCTTTCAATGTGATGACTGCTGGCAGGTTGCTTACAATACTTGCTGTTGTTTAAATGGTCACCCATCTAAATATTGAACAGGTTCATCACTGCTTAACTTTGGTTATCTAGTTGGATCCGGTGCTTTCAATGTGATGACTGCTGGCAGGTTGCTTACAATACTTGCTGTTGTTTAAATGGTCACCCATCTAAATATTGAACAGGTTCATCACTGCTTAACTTTGGTTATCTAGTTGGATCCGGTGCTTTCAATGTGACGACTGCTGGCAGGTTGCTTACAATACTTGCTGTTGTTTAAATGGTCACCCATCTAAAAATTGAACAGGTTCATCACTGCTTAACTTTGGTTATCTAGTTGGATCCGGTGCTTTCAATGTGACGACTGCTGGCAGGTTGCTTACAATACTTGCTGTTGTTTAAATGGTCACCCATCTAAATATTGAACAGGTTCATCACTGCTTAACTTTGGTTATCTAGTTGGATCCGGTGCTTTCAATGTGACGACTGCTGGCAGGTTGCTTACAATACTTGCTGTTGTTTAAATGGTCACCCATCTAAATATTGAACAGGTTCATCACGGCTTAACTTTGGTTATCTAGTTGGATCCGGTGCTTTCAATGTGATGACTGCTGGCAGGTTGCTTACAATACTTGCTGTTGTTTAAATGGTCACCCATCTAAATATTGAACAGGTTCATCACTGCTTAACTTTGGTTATCTAGTTGGATCCGGTGCTTTCAATGTGATGACTGCTGGCAGGTTGCTTACAATACTTGCTGTTGTTTAAATGGTCACCCATCTAAATATTGAACAGGTTCATCACTGCTTAACTTTGGTTATCTAGTTGGATCCGGTGCTTTCAATGTGACGACTGCTGGCAGGTTGCTTACAATACTTGCTGTTGTTTAAATGGTCACCCATCTAAATATTGAACAGGTTCATCACTGCTTAACTTTGGTTATCTAGTTGGATCCGGTGCTTTCAATGTGACGACTGCTGGCAGGTTGCTTACAATACTTGCTGTTGTTTAAATGGTCACCCATCTAAATATTGAACAGGTTCATCACTGCTTAACTTTGGTTATCTAGTTGGATCCGGTGCTTTCAATGTGACGACTGCTGGCAGGTTGCTTACAATACTTGCTGTTGTTTAAATGGTCACCCATCTAAATATTGAACAGGTTCATCACGGCTTAACTTTGGTTATCTAGTTGGATCCGGTGCTTTCAATGTGACGACTGCTGGCAGGTTGCTTACAATACTTGCTGTTGTTTAAATGGTCACCATCTAAATATTGAACAGGTTCATCACGGCTTAACTTTGGTTATCTAGTTGGATCCGGTGCTTTCAATGTGACGACTGCTGGCAGGTTGCTTACAATACTTGCTGTTGTTTAAATGGTCACCCATCTAAATATTGAACAGGTTCATCACTGCTTAACTTTGGTTATCTAGTTGGATCCGGTGCTTTCAATGTGATGACTGCTGGCAGGTTGCTTACAATACTTGCTGTTGTTTAAATGGTCACCCATCTAAATATTGAACAGGTTCATCACTGCTTAACTTTGGTTATCTAGTTGGATCCGGTGCTTTCAATGTGATGACTGCTGGCAGGTTGCTTACAATACTTGCTGTTGTTTAAATGGTCACCCATCTAAATATTGAACAGGTTCATCACTGCTTAACTTTGGTTATCTAGTTGGATCCGGTGCTTTCAATGTGACGACTGCTGGCAGGTTGCTTACAATACTTGCTGTTTAAATGGTCACCCATCTAAATATTGAACAGGTTCATCACTGCTTAACTTTGGTTATCTAGTTGATCCGGTGCTTTCAATGTGACGACTGCTGGCAGGTTGCTTACAATACTTGCTGTTGTTTAAATGGTCACCCATCTAAATATTGAACAGGTTCATCACTGCTTAACTTTGGTTATCTAGTTGGATCTGGTGCTTTCAAATGGACTTGACCATAAGCCCTCAAATATCAAGCTAAAATTCAGAAAGTCACATGATATGCAAATATATACAGTAAGTGTTCAGTTTAGTTAATAATAAAGTACTAATCTGATCCCCCACTTTATAACCTATAGAACATGGAATGAAAATTCCATCAAAATAAAGAAGACAGAAAGCCTCGTCAATTTATCATTCAGACTAATATCTCCATCCTTCTTGTTTATATACAAGGGTGAGTCAAAAAGTAATGCCATTTTGTTTAGGATAGATATAATTACCAACACAGGAACATGTATCATACATCAAAATGAAGCTGGTCCTCTGTGGATCGCATTCCTACTTCTCCACATAGTCACTGTTTCTCTCAGTAGCAATGTTCCACTTTCGAACGAGAGCATGTATCCCTGCCCCATAAAATTCTGTTGATTGTTCTTTGAGCCACTTCTTTACTACAGATTTCACTTCCTCGTCACTGGAATAATGTTTGCCTCACAAACCCTCTGTCATGCAACCGAATAGATGATAGTCTGAAGGCGCTAAATCTGGTGAGTATGGAGGATGCGATAAAGATCTCCACCCAAATGAGGTGATTTTCTCCCTTGTCTTGATGTTTATGTGTGGTTGAGGATTGTCATGCAGAAGAAGGACATTGTCGATTGGCAAGTTGGGTCTTACTTGTCGGATTTTTGCTCTGAGCCTCGTTAGGGTCCAATGTAGACCTTAGTTTTATAGATAAATAAAAAAAAACTTCACATGAAATAAAGAAAATAGGGTTATTTCCTATAACTCCAACCTAAAAAAAGGGGGGAACCACTCTTAATGAATTTTATCTGTTAATTAATCTACCCATTATTTTCCCAATAAACTAACCCTTAACCCTAAACCCTAACCCTGTCTTCTTTTTTCCTAGTAGATCAATAAATAAATAATTTATCAGTCAAGAGTGGTTCCCCTTTGTTTATGTTGGACTTATAGGAAATAAGCAGAAAATGGCATTACTTTTTGACAAACCCTTGCATTAAGTGTACATAAAGTAAGGGTTCAGTTTATCTCTCATCCAACTAGTAAACTGATCCCTGAATTTCATCTGTGAAATATGCAATGAACTTATGATGGCTCTCTAAGATGTGGTATCGTTAGGTTGTATACATTTGTTGGGTAAAATATGGGGGATCGATTTTATTATTGGTTCCAATGACAAACTAATCCCCCACTTTACGTCCCATGCAAAGTGTAAATTCTTAGTGGCCTGCTGGTTCAGTATTCGTGAAATGAGAAGTCATTTTAGCCTTTTGTGTAAGTTTGGGTAATCCTTAACTTTTTCCTCGTAAATTCCTACCATAAAATAAACTGAACCCTCAATTTATGTCCGTGTTTTTGCAATAAATGTTTTATTTTTCTTGCACCCGTTATTTTACGATACTGAATATATTTTCTTTATTCTTTAACAAATAAAGAAAATATATTTAGTATTGTAAAATAATGGGTGCAAGAAAAATAAAACATTTATTGCAAAAACACGGACATAAAATGAGGGTTCAGTTTATTTTATGGTAGTAATTTACAAGGAAAAAGTTAAGGATTACCTAAGTTTGTATATTTGGGAACATAAATTGAGGGGTCGATTTTAAAATTATCTAAGTATAAAAAATGATCACCCATTTTATATCCAGTAGATTGTATAATAAACTACAGGTGTTTGTGAGCTGAAGTAGTATTAGAATTCCTAAGTTTGTCTCTTAAATGGCCAAAAAGTGAGGGATTAATTTTATTACTTTCTAAATATCATAACTGATCACCCAATTTGTTATCAATGGAAATTATTTAATGAACTACAGGTGACTTGGTGCTACTGATACGAGACATTGTTAACACTTATCTTTATTTATATATATATATATATATATATATATATATATATAATGTGCTTAATTGAAGTCATACCTAATTTGAAATTAATTAGTTGATAGTTAATGAATTAGGCAAATAGGGTTCGAATCGCACACAAAGCAGCTTCTTGTCTATAACTCTACTGATGAGGTATAATATGCCGAAATGTACATACAGAGATTGACTTTTTCTCAATTTGTTTACGCCTTACATTTGAACAGATATGCACGCCTAATTCATTAATTATCAACTAATTAATTTCAAATTAGGTATGACTTCAATTAAGCACATATTCTCCCAAAAATTGTCAGCTATCGCCATCTCAAACAAACTGTTTACTCATATATATATATATATATATATATATATATATATATAAAGAAGGTTATAAAAAAATAAATGTACTGGCTTTTTATTTTTTTATTTTTTTATTTTAAGCATGAAAGAATAGTGAAACTAAGAATTCAAATGGGCCAATATTCAAGAAATAAGTTGACTTACCTGTTTCGTTTGGATTAATTGTGTAAAGGATACTAGTCTAAGGAGATTTATAATAATAGTTTCCGGTTTAAAAAGTATGGTAGCTAATTTTGATTTGATGTAAAAAAAAAAATTTTTTTTAAATTTGAAGTTAATAGATTGTGATAAGAAAATGAGGACCATATGACCTTTAGGCACCCCTTTTGCTTTGTTGATTCATAAGTACATTTTTGGATGATTCTTAAATTGTAAACAGTCATAGGTAATTGAATTTATATATTTAAAAAAAATATTTTTGAGTGATGAGAGGGGTGGTAAATATTGGTGTAATGTTACTTCTAGACGTTATTTTAGTGGTATTGTATATGGTTAGTGTTTTTTTTGGGGGGGTGGGTGGGGTGGAAGGAGGTGATTCAGGGGGGAGGGGGAATCTCATTTTCAATTGTGTTCAACTTGGACCTTTTAAACAATTGGAGATAAAATGTGATTACCTTTCTATAGGTACCACTAAAATAGGTCATGTGATCAGTTTAGGCCATATATAGTGTTGCATACCTCTTTCCTTACTTACTTCTATTCTTCTTCTGGCGTCTTTGATATCTTAAGTTCTTCTAGCGTCTCTTCTAACGTCTGGACTTCGTCTTGGTGGTCGATCGCACTTAAATCATTTCTTCTTCTAGATCAGTCTTGTTACCAAGACATTTACCAACCACAAAACCGTGTTATTTTCTTAAGCTTTTATTTACTTAACTAAACATTTCAGGTAACTAAAAATCTGACTAACATAGCGCGCGTATGCAGTGAGTTCCAGTTAAGGCAGTATATCTCTGCCCGACATCCAAACTGAAACTGAGGACCCAACCAGATCCCACGTGACTTCACGTATTTCACGGGCTTTCTGTACTATTCCATGGAAAGTCCCGCCCGTGATATGAAAAGGACCATCCCTTTAGAAATACAGGGGATTGACAATAATCTTATGCAACTGCATAGATTATGTAACAATAGGGGTGTGGGTTAAATTTCACAGGGAAAATTGGTGGTACCTACCTTTCTAATACCAGATCTTCTGAAGATATTGAAGATGGAATTGGTGACCAGAGTTCAAATCCTGGATGAATCTATATGTCTTTCACTTAATGCAATGTTTTTTGGGAAAATCATGAATCGATCTGTTCTCCCTTCAGCTATGTATTACGTATTTACCCAACCCTTCCACTAGGAGTATAAGGACCTATAGGTAATTGAATTTATATATTTTTTATGTTGAATGACGAGGGGAGGATGTAGATATTGGTGTAATGTTACTTCTAGACATTATTTTAGTGGTATCGTGTATGGTTAATGTTATTTTTAGGGGGGGGGGCTGATTGGGTGATATCTCATTTTCAATTGTGTCTATATCATTTTTTATAACTTTGTCATATATATATATATAAAGTGGTGAATATTCCTAAGAAGCTTACTCAATAAAAAATATTCTGTACAAAATTTAAAATATCTTTATTTATTAAGTTTAATGGATTATTGGACCATATTACCTTTAGGCACCCCTTTTTGATCTTGATTAAGAAAGGACATGTTTTTAATTTACACCGTCAATATCCGGTTGTTGGTTAAGGTTAGGGGTTAGTTTTATAAAACTTTTTTTAAATCTAAAAATCGTCTGTTAAAACAACCGGATATTGATGGTGTAAATGAAAAACATGTCCTTTCTTAATCGAGATCAAAAAGGGGTGTCTAAAGGTCATATGGTCCGGATTATTTATTTCAAAATCTATCATACAAAACTTTATAAAGACTCGAGGGATTTATACTTATTGTAATAAACACTTGAAATTTGTGAGCAGATAATCCCTATGAAAATCTGTACCTCTGATACTCAAAATCCAACTTGACATAATCACTCTCCACAGTAAAATGATATAACACTTCCCAATGAAATATGAAATGAATTTGGCTACTGTCTTTAGTAAGTAAGTATGCATAGCATTCAGCAGCCAAAGAAAGTGAACCGATATGCAAAATTCAATTTGTCATATTCACTTTCCATAATAAATAAATAAATTCCATACTTTATTCTGAAATCCCCACCAGACTACCTGCGCAGATCGAGTCGGAGCGTGCAATACACGACTCACCACCGTCGTGGTTTCTCGATGACTGACTAAAATCTATTTCTAATCTAAACCGGAAGAGGGTCTCCTCCACAGATTCTCACGGTATCCACCGGAAAGGATCAGGATGAGGTCAAGCCTTGTCACTCATCCTTCAAGGCCGTGGGCTGTAACTTATAACAGCCATTTTGATTTCTACACTACTATACATAAATATTAAGAATCTAATAATTATGTAACATCTATCTATTATTATTTTAAATACAAAATAAAATAATAATAATTGAAAACTACAAAATCTTTTAGTATACAAGGAATAACGGCCTTCACCGGAGTAAATTCTTTGGTGTTTTAAATCAAAGCAGTTAAAATACGGATTTCTGAAATGTTTGAAAACGCACATATATATATATATATATATATATTCATATTTAAATGGTAGTCAGTCAAAATCCTGCCAGAGCTGAGCTGAATGGTATAAGGTTTGTTGCCAATCTTTAAGAAAAAACAAACAAAAGTAGAAAAATCAATCATGATAAGAAAAATACATTTCAAATTCAATTTTGTTTTTATTTATATATATATATATATTATATATATATATATGAAGTAAAAAAAAATAAGTAAAGTCGTCGGGGCGTGCCTAATGTCGGTATCAGCCATGCAGCGAGGGAGTCTATCCCCTTTTCACTAGCACTAGACCAAGGAGATTATTTTAGTATCTGAGGTGGAGCGCCACACCTACCATCATCTCCTTACTTTACCGCACAGATCCCTGTGCTACTTATACGCTGAGTTGGTGAGTGTGGGTATCGAACTAGGAACCTTGTGGTTTCTAGCTGAAACACTCTACCAACTGAGCTAACCCGGATCAGTCATCCACAGACATGTGTTTCGATGTCTACGTCTCATCAGTGCAGCTCGACATTTTTTTAACAGCTACCTCTAGCCGGGAGCGAAACCCAACAGAATTTTCATCTGACAAGCTCCTTACCCTTACGGCCATCAGTGACTGTCAGTCAGAGGTGAACAATTAATTGATACATACTTACAGGATATATGTTTTTACAATCACCAGAGAACTGAATTCTGTAAACAACAGGCGAGTAAATGCCTTATGCTAAATGGTGAAAGTTCAACTAATGTCTCCCCTACAGTGCTCTACTAGGAAAATATATAAATAAAAATGAAAAAGACAAGGTGTTCAGGTGATGGATATTTTGATATAGTAGCCGATACTATAACGTTTTGGATTGTCTAGTAAACCATCATCAGAGCATTTATCTATATTGCCTGGCATTACCTTATTAGAGTATGGAGGCGCGTGGTCTAATGGTTAGAGTCTTAGGAAATGGACTCATCAACCCGAGTTCAAATCCTGAACGAAGCTGTTTGGATTTCACATAGCGCTAATACCCTTGGGAAAGGAATGAATCCAATCATTCTTCCTCCAGCTATGGGTAAATAGTAGGGCAGACTGGGCTTTTTAACCTTGGATTGGTAACCAGTCTAGGAAAGAAAACTCTGAATTCAAAAATTCCCTCCAGCTATGGGTTAATTAGTAGGGCAGACTGGGCCCTTCAGCCTTGGTAGGTAACCAGTCTAGGAGAGGGATAACTCTGAATTTAAAAATTCCTGAGGTCGGTCGTGATTGGGTTTGTGGCAACCCTTGATGCACCAATTTCTTTCCTATCGACTGTGCCAAAAAGTGTGGATGGTCCAACACAAGCCTTTACCACTATAAACAAATCACTATGTGGATGTTCACTGTATGAACAATCATACGTCGATCGACGGGAGAGTCCATCATATTTTAGGAAAAAACTATTTTTAACATAAATTCATCTAAAGGTGAATAAATCTTGAAATTTTTGTGAAAATTTGACTTTTAATTGATTTTTTCATAGAATTGTATTATTTTTATGTAGTAATGATATTGACTAAAAATTAAATACTCATTGGTAAACTTATTTAATTCCTGAAATGATTGTGATGTAAGCTGTGACATAGTTTTGGTTATGGACAAATAGAGACCGAATCTCTATTATTAATAGATATTAGATATTAATGCAAAATAATGATGAAAAATATGCATTTTCATTAACTGATTTTAATTCTTATGTAGTAATGATGCTGACTAAAATTAAAATATCATTTATAAACTTACTTAATTCCTGAAATGACTGTGGCATAAGCAGTGAAGTAGTTTTGGTTAGACAAATAGAGACTGAATCTCTATTTTTTAATAGATATAATACATAAATTATTGAAATAAGTTAATAAAAATACATATTTTTCATCATTATTTTGTAAATATATCTATTAAAAATAGAGATTCAGTCTCTATTTGTCTGTAACCAAAACTACTTCACTGCTTATGCCACAGTCATTTCAGGAATTAAGTAAGTTTATAAATGAGTATTTAATTTATAGTCAGCATCATTACTACATAAGAATATTAAAATCAGTTAATGAAAATGCATATTTTTCATCATTATTTTGCATTAATATCTAATATCTATTAATAATAGAGATTCGGTCTCTATTTGTCCATAACCAAAACTATGTCACAGCTTACATCACAATCATTTCAGGAATTAAATAAGTTTACCAATGAGTATTTAATTTTTAGTCAATATCATTACTACATAAAAATAATACAATTCTATGAAAAAATCAATTAAAAGTCAAATTTTCACAAAAATTTCAAGATTTATTCACCTTTAGATGAATTTATGTTAAAAATAGTTTTTTCCTAAAATATGATGGACTCTCCCGTCGATCGACGTATGATTGTTCATACAGTGAACATCCACATAGTGATTTGTTTATAGTGGTAAAGGCTTGTGTTGGACCATCCACACTTTTTGGCACAGTCGATAGGAAAGAATTGGTGCATCAAGGGTTGCCACAAACCCAATCAACGACCGACCTCAGGAATTTTAAATTCAGAGTTATCCCTCTCCTAGACTGGTTACCTACCCAAGGCTGAAGGGCCCAGTCTGCCCTACTAATTAACCCATAGCTGGAGGGAATTTTGAATTCAGAGTTTTTCTTCTCCTAGACTGGTTACCAATCCAAGGTTAAAAAGCCCAGTCTGCCCTACTATTTACCCATAGCTGGAGGGAGAATGATTGGATTCATTCCTTTCCCAAGGGTATTAGCGCTATGTGAAATCCAAACAGCTTCGTTCAGGATTTGAACTCGGGTTGATGAGTCCATTTCCTAAGACTCTAACCATTAGACCACGCGCCTCCATACTCTAATAAGGTAATGCCAGGCAATATAGATAATGCTCTGATGATGGTTTACTAGACAATCCAAAACGTTATAGTATCGGCTACTATATCAAAATATCCATCACCTGAACACCTTGTCTTTTTCATTTTTTATTTATATATTTTTCCTAGTAGAGCACTGTAGGGAGACATTAGTTGAACTTTCACCATTTAGCATAAGGCATTTACTCGCCTGTTGTTTACAGAATTCAGTTCTCTGGTGATTGTAAAAACATATATCCTGTAAGTATGTATCAATTAATTGTTCACCTCTGGACTCAGTCACTGATGGCCGTAAGGGTTAGGAGCTTGTCAGATGAAAATTCTGTTGGGTTTCGCTCCCGCTAGAGGTAGCTGTTAAAAAATGTCGAGCTGCACTGATGAGACGTAGACATCGAAACACATGTCTGTGGATGACTGATCCGGGGTTAGCTCAGTTGGTAGAGTGTTCAGCTAGAAACCACAAGGTTCCTAGTTCGATACCCACACTCACCAACTCAGCGTATAAGTAGCACAGGGATCTGTGCGGTAAAGTAAGGAGATGATGGTAGTGTGGCGCCACCTCAGATACTAAATAATCTCCTGGTCTAGTGCTAGTGAAAAGGGGATAGACTCCCTCGCTGCATGGCTGATACCGACATTAGGCACGCCCCGACGACTTTACTTATTTTTTTACTTCATATATATATATATATATATATTATATATATTATAATAAAAACAAAATTGAATTTGAAATGTATTTTCTTATCATGATTGATTTTTCTACTTTTGTTTGTTTTTCTTAAAGATTGGCAACAAACCTTATACCATTCAGCTCAGCTCTGGCAGGATTTTGACTGACACCATTTAAATATGAATAATATATTATATATAATATATATGTGCGTTTTCAAAACATTTCAGAAACCGTATTTTAACTGCTTGATTTAAAACACCAAAGAATTTACTCCGGTGAAGGCCGTTATCTCTTGTATACTAAAAGATGTAGTTTTCAATTATTATTTATTTTATTTGTATTTAAAATAATAATAGATAGATGTTACATAATTATTAGATTCTTAAATTTATGTATAGTAGTGTAGAAATCAAAATGGCTGTTATAAGTTACAGCCCACGGCCTTGAAGGATGAGTGACAAGGCTTGACCTCATCCTGATCCTTTCCGGTGGATACCGTGAGAATCTGTGGAGGAGACCCTCTTCCGGTTTAGATTAGAAATAGATTTTAGTCAGTCATCGAGAAACCACGACGGTGTGAGTCGTGTATTGCACGCTCCGACTCGATCTGCGCAGGTAGTCTGGTGGGGATTTCAGAATAAAGTATGGAATTATTTATTTATTATGGAAAGTGAATATGACAAATTGAATTTTGCATATCGGTTCACTTTCTTTGGCTGCTGAATGCTATGCATACTTACTTACTAAAGACAGTAGCCAAATTCATTTCATATTTCATTGGGAAGTGTTATATCATTTTACTGTGGAGAGTGATTATGTCAAGTTGGATTTTGAGTATCAGAGGTACAGATTTTCATAGGGATTATCTGCTCACAAATTTCAAGTGTTTATTACAATAAGTATAAATCCTCGAGTCTTTATAAAGTTTTGTTATGATAGATTTTGAAATAAATAATCCGGACCATATGACCTTTAGACACCCCTTTTTGATCTCGATTAAGAAAGGACATGTTTTTCATTTACACCATCAATATCCGGTTGTTTTAACAGACGATTTTTTAGATTTAAAAAAAGTTTTATAAAACTAACCCTAACCTTACCAACACCGGATATTGACGGTGTAAATTAAAAACATGTCCTTTCTTAATCAAGATCAAAAAGGGGTGCCTAAAGGTAATATGGTCCAATAATCCATTAAACTTAATAAATAAAGATATTTTAAATTTGTACAGAATATTTTTTATTGAGTAAGCTTCTTAGGGAATATTCACCACTTTATATATATTATTATGACAAAGTTATAAAAAATGATATAGACACAATTGAAAATGAGATATCACCCAATCAGCCCCCCCCCCTAAAAATAACATTAACCATACACGATACCACAAAATAATGTCTAGAAGTAACATTACACCAATATCTACATCTCCCCTGTCATTCAACATAAAAAATATATAAATTCAATTACCTATAGGTCCTATACTCCTAGTGGAAGGGTGGGTAAATACGTAATACATAGCTGAAGGAGAAACAGATCGATTCATGATTTTCCAAAAAACATTGCATTAAGTGAAAGACATATAGATTCATCCAGGATTTGAACTCTGGTCACCAATTCCATCTTCAATATCTTCAGAAGATCTGGTATTAGAAGGTAGGTACCACCAATTTTCCCTGTGAAATTTAACCCAACACCCTATTGTTACATAATCTATGCAGTTGCATAAGATTATTGTCAATCCCTGTATTTCTAAAGGGATGGCCTTTTTTATCACGGGCGGGATTTCCATGGAATAGTACAGAAGCCCGTGAAATACGTGAAGTCACGTGGGATCTGGTTGGTCCTCAGTTTCAGTTTGGATGTCGGGCAGAGATATACTGCCTTAACTGGAACTCACTGCATACCGCTATGTTAGTCAGATTTTTAGTTACCTGAAATGTTTAGTTAAGTAAATAAAAGCTTAAGAAAATAACAGGTTTTGTGGTTGGTAAATGTTTGGTACAAGACTGATCTAGAAGAAGAAATGATTAAGTGCGATCGACCACCAGACGAAGTCCAGACGTTAGAAGAGACGCTAGAAGAACTTAAGATATCAAAGACGCCAGAAGAAGAATAGAAGTAAGTAAGGAAAGAGGTATGCAAACACTATATATGGCCTAAACTGATCACATGACCTATTTTAGTGGTACCTATAGAAAGGTAATCACATTTTATCTCCAATTGTTTAAAAGGTCCAAGTTGAACACATTGAAAAATGAGATTCCCCCTCCCCCCTGAATCACCTCCTCCACCCCACCCACCCCCAAAAAAAACACTAACCATATACAATACCACTAAAATAACGTCTAGAAGTAACATTACACCAATATTTACCACCCTCTCATCACTCAAAAATATTTTTTTTAAATATATAAATTCAATTACCTATGACTGTTTACCAATTTAAGAATCATCCAAAAAATGTACTTATGAATCAACAAAGCAAAAGGGGTGCCTAAAGGTCATATGGTCCTCATTTTCTTATCACAATCTATTAACTTCAAATTTAAAAAAATTTTTTTTTTTTACATCAAATCAAAATTAGCTACCATACTTTTTAAACCGGAAACTATTATTATAAATCTCCTTAGACTAGTATCCTTTACACAATTAATCCAAACGAAACAGGTAAGTCAACTTATTTCTTGAATATTGGCCCATTTGAATTCTTAGTTTCACTATTCTTTCATGCTTAAAATAAAAAATAAAAAAAAAAGCCAGTACATTTATTTTTTTATAACCTTCTTTATATATATATTATATATATATATATATATATATATATGAGTAAACAGTTTGTTTGAGATGGCGATAGCTGACAATTTTTTGGGAGAATATGTGCTTAATTGAAGTCATACCTAATTTGAAATTAATTAGTTGATAATTAATGAATTAGGCGTGCATATCTGTTCAAATGTAAGGCGTAAACAAATTGAGAAAAAGTCAATCTCTGTATGTACATTTCGGCATATTATACCTCATCAGTAGATTATAGACAAGAAGCTGCTTTGTGTGCGATTCGAAACCCTATTTGCCTAATTCATTAAACTATCAACTAATTAATTTCAAATTAGGTATGACTTCAATTAAGCACATTATATATATATATATATATATATATATATATAAATAAAGATAAGTGTTAAACAATGTCTCGTATCAGTAGCACCAAGTCACCTGTAGTTCATTAAATAATTTCCATTGATAACAAATTGGGTGATCATTATGATATTTAGAAAGTAATAAAATTAATGCCCTCACTTTTTGGCCATTTAAGAGACAAACTTAGGAATTCTAATACTACTTCAGCTCACAAACACTGTAGTTTATTATACAATCTACTGGATATAAAATGGGTGATCATTTTTTATACTTAGATAATTTTAAAAATCGACCCCTCAATTTATGTTCCCAAATATACAACTTAGGTAATCCTTAACTTTTTCCTTGTAAATTACTACCATAAAATAAACTGAACCCTCATTTTATGTCCCGTGTTTTTGCAATAATGTTTTATTTTTCTTGCACCCATATTTAAATACTAATATATTTTTTTATTTGTTAAAGAATAAAGAAAATATATTCAGTATCGTAAATAACGGGTGCAAGAAAAATAAAACATTTATTGCAAAAACCGGACATAAATTGAGGGTTCAGTTTATTTTTATGGTAGGAATTTACGAGGAAAAAGTTAAGGATTACCCAACTTACACAAAAGGCTAAAATGACTTCTCATTTCACGAAACTGAACCAGCAGGCACTAAGAATTTACACTTTGCATGGGACGTAAAGTGGGGGATTAGTTTGTCATGGAACCAATAATAATCGATCCATATTTTACCCAACAAATGTATACAACCTAACGATACCACATCTTAGAGAGCCATCATAAGTTCATTGCATATTTCACAGATGAAATTCAGGGATCAGTTTACTAGTTGGATGAGAGATAAACTGAACCCTTACTTATGTACACTTAATGCAAGGGTTTGTCAAAAAAGTAATGCCTTTTCTGCTTATTTCCTATAAGCCAACATAAAAAAGGGGAACCACTCTTGACTGATAAATTATTTATTTATTGATCTACTAGGAAAAAAGAAAGACAGGGTTAGGGTTTAGGGTTAAGGGTTAGGTTTATTGGGAAAATAATGGTGAATTAATTAACAGATAAAATCATTAAGAGTGGTTCCCCCTTTTTTTAGGTTGGAGTTAAGGAAATAACCCTATTTTTTTATTTCATGTGAAGTTTTTTTTATTTATCTATAAAACTAAGGTATACATTGGGACCCTAACGAGGCTCAGAGCAAAAATCCGAAAGTAAGACCCAACTTGCCAATCGACAATGTCCTTCTTCTGCATGACAATTCCTCAACCACACATAAACATCAAGACAAGCGGAGAAAATCACCTCATTTGGGTGGAGATCTTTATCGCATCCTCCTTACTCCAGATTTAGCGCCTTCAGACTATCATCTATTCGGTTGCATGACAGAGGTTTGTGAGGCAAACATTATCCAGTGACGAGGAAGTTGAAATCTGTAGTAAAGAGAAGTGGCTCAAGAAAATCAACAGGAAATTTTATGGGCAGGGATTACATGCTCTCGTTCGAAAGTGGAACATTGCTACTGAGAGAAACAGTGACTTTGGAGAGTAGGAATGCATCCATCAGAGGACCAGCTTCATTTTGATGTATGATACATGTTCCTGTGTTGGTAATTTATATCTATCCTAAACAAAAATGCATTACTTTTTGACTCACCCTTGTATATAAACAAGAGGATGGAGATATTAGTCTTGAATGAATAAATGACGTAGGCTTCGTCTTCTTTATTTTGATGGAATTTTCTTTCATGTCTATTAGTTTATAAAGTGGGGATCAGATTTAGTACTTTATTATAACTAAACTGAACACTTACTGTAATATTTGCATATCATGTGACTTTCTGAATTTAGCTTGATATTTGAGGCTATGGTCAAGTCATTTGAAAGCACCAGATCCAACTAGATAACCAAAGTTAAGCAGTGCAGAAAACCTGTTTCAATATTAAGATGGGGTGACCATTTTTAAACAACAGCAAGTTTGTAAGCAACCTGCCAGCAGTCGTCACATTGAAAAGCACCGGATCCAACTAGATAACCAAAGTTAAGCAGTGAATGAACCTGTTTAATATTTAGATGGGTGACCATTTAAACAACAGCAAGTATTGTAAGCAACCTGCCAGCAGTCGTCACATTTGAAGCACGGATCCACTAGATAACCAAAGTTAAGCAGTGATGAACCTGTTTCAAATATTTAGCATGGGTGACCATTTAAACAACAGCAAGTATTTGTAAAGCAACCTGCCAGCAGTCGATCAACATTGAAAGCACCGGATCCAACTATTATAAACCAAAGTTAAGCAGTTTGATGAACCTGTTCAATATTAGATGGGTGACCATTTAAACAACAGCAAGTATTGTAAGCAACCTGCCAGCAGGGTACATCACATTGAAGCACCGGATCCAACTAGATAACCAAAGTTAAGCAGTGATTGAAACCTGTTCAATATTTAGATGGGTGACCATTTTAAAACAACAGCAGTATTGTAAGCAAGCCTTGCCAGCAGTTCGTCACATGAAGCACCGGATCCAACTAGATTAACCAAAGTAAGCCGTGAGAACCTTTCAATATTTTAGGATGGGTGACCATTTAAACAACAGCAAGTATTGTAAGCAACTGCCAGCAGTCGTACTTGAAAGCACCGGATCCAACTAGATTAACCAAAGTTAAGCCGTGAATGAAACCTCGTTCATATTTAGATGGGTGACCATTTAAACACAGCAAGTATTTGTAAGCAACCTGCCAGCAAGTCTTACATTGAAAGCACCGGATCCAAAACTAGGATAACCAAGTTAAGCAGTGTGAACCTTTTCATATTAGATGGGTGACATTTAAACAACAGCAAGTATTGTAAGCAACCTGCCAGCAACGTCGTACATTGGAAAGCACCGGATCCAACTAGATAACAAAGTTAAGCAGTGATGAACCTGTTCAATATTTAGTGGGTGACCATTTAAACAAACAGCAAGTATTGTAAGCAACTGCCAGCAGTCGTCACATTGAAAGCACCGGGATCCAACTAGATAACCAAAGTAAGCAGTGATGGAAACCTGTTCAATATTTAGATGGGTGACCATTTTTAAACCAACAGCAGTATTGTAAGCACCTGCCAGCAGTCATCACATTGAAAGCACCGGATCCAACTAGATAACCAAAGTAGCAGTTGATTGAACCTGTTCAATTATTTTAGATGGGACCAATTTAAACACAGCAAGTATTGTAGCAAACCTGCCAGCAGTCCATTTGCACATTAAAAGCACCGGATTCCAACTAGACTAACCAAGTTAAAGCCGTGATGAACCTGTTTCAATATTAGATGGTGTGGACCATTTAAAACAACAGCAAGTATTGTAAGCAACCTGCCAGCAGTTTCACATTGAAAGCCCGGATCCATACAGATAACAAAGTTAAAGCAGTGATGAACCTTTCAATATTTAGATGGGTTGACCATTTAAACTAACAGCAAGTATTGTAAGGCAACCTGCAGCAGTCGTCACATTGAAAGCACCGGATCAACAGATAACAAAGTTAAGCACGTGATGAACCTGTCAATATTTAGATGAGGTGACCATTTAAACAACAGCAAGTATTGTAAGCAACTGCCAGCAGTCGTCACATTGAAAGCACCGGATCCAACTACGATACCAAAGTTAAAGCAGGTGATGAACCTGTTCAATATTTAGCATGGGTGACATTTAAACAACAGCAAGTATTGTAAGCAACCTGCACAGCATCTCACATGAAAAGCACCGGATCCAACTAGATAACCAAAGGTTAAGCAGTTGATGAACCATGTCAAATTTAGTTGCCAAATGTGACCATTTAAAAACAGCCAGTATTGTAAGCAAACCTGCCAGCGAGTTCATCACCATCTGAACACCAGCACCAGATTCCAAACTAGAATAACCAAAGCTTTAAGCAGTGATGAACCTTGTTCAAATATTAGATGGGTGACCATTTTAAAACAACAGCAAGTATTGTAACCAACCCTGCCAAGCAGTCGTCACATTGAAAGCACCGGATCCAACTAGATATACCAAGTTAGCAGTGATGAAACCTGTTCAATATTTAGAGGGTGACATTAACACAACAGCACGTTATGTAAGCAAACCTGCCAGCAGTCGTCACAATTGACAGACCCGGATCCAACGTGAGATAACCAAAGTTTAGCAGTGATGAACCTGTTCAATATTTAGATGGGTGACCATTTAAACAACAGCAAGTAAATTGTACAGCAACCTTGCACAGCAGTCGTCACATTGAAAGCACCGGATCCAAACTAGATAACCAAAGTTAGCGTGATGAACCTGTTCAATATTTTAGATGGGTGACCATTTAAACAGCAGGCAAGTATTGTAAGCAACCTGCCAGCAGTCATTACATTGAAAAGCACTGGTCCAACTAGATAACCAGGTTAAGCAGTCGATGAACCTGTTCAATAACATTAGATGGTGGACCATTTTAAACAACAGCATGACTGCACGAACCTGATATCAAATATACTTCATTGCATTAAATGACCTGAAAGGGTTGATAAAACAAAACAACGAAACTAATATAGGGTCACAAACAATTGAGATACAGACATTGTGTATATATCTGATCTTGTGTATTGTGCAAGCCCCTAGGTTAAATCTAAGTTGATTGGTTGGATTTTATGGCATATGTCAACCCCTTGCTGGGTTTATTTTATGCCAAAAGATGTTTTGTTTTCTTCATTCTTGTTGGGTATTCAATTTTTTAAAACTCAATTTTGTAAAGACATTTCTTAAAGCTCATCCTTTGATCTATTTAATACATAAAGTATCCTAATGAGTATACCACTCCGGAGTCAGAGTGGACCTGGGAATAATGGTGATGAAGTTGTACTCCACACTCCCCAGAGCACCAGATTGGAACCTTCACCTAGATGCAGTTAATGTCATTCAGGACAATAAGACCCTCAGCCACTGCCTTCTAGCACATATATTAAAAAGGGTTTGGGAGTTGCTGTAAGGGCAATAGAGTTGAGGCAATCATATAGTTGCTAGGGTTTGATGTGACCAGAGAATTGATCAGGAGGTAGGCTGTTGCATGTCATGGACTGCTCAGCCACCAGGAATCTGTCCTTAAGCATCAGGGGTCACCAAGTGGCCCCATTGGTGGTGGAAGGCTTACCTTTCTTCAGAGGTGCAGCTGATGTATTCTATCTGACAGGGTAGCTGAAAATTTTTGGATTCAGAAAGTGGCATAATATGCAAGTATATATGATAATTGTATAACTCTTTAACATCCTATACCACCCTATTCCGCCCCGGACGGAAGTCACATTCGTTTTCCTAATCTGCCCCCAAAATGATAGCCTTTTGTTTAAATGCAATATTAAACATAATTTAGAAGTCTTATATGAAGGGAAATAACAGGTAATTTGAAATGAAAAGGTCATTTTTTGATAAAATCCTTATATGAATGGGGCTCTGACTTAAATTCTCAACAGGATGTTAAGAGTTAAGAAAAAATCAAAAATCAAAAAGAGAAAGTAATAGTCTGTACAATTTTATTGAATGGTAATAGAGTCTATCTTTTTTTCAAGTGTTAAAACCTTACAAAAAAAAAAACACAAAAAAAGCCATGAACGTTAGAACTGGAGAAACATTCACATAAAAATTCATTTTAGAAAAGAAAAAAAAAGTGGAGTCATGTTTTTGGTCTTATATATACACAGTTTGCCACAAGTAATTACTGACTGGTGTATACCGCTTAGGTGTGTTGTCACAGTTAGGAGCTCGTATAAAATTGCTTTTGCATAAATGTAACCGCAGCCGAATGCGGTTGGCTTTTTGGTGGACCTTGATTGTGAGACACTGTTAACAGCTGGTGTCTGTTGAGCTGATGTGACCAGCAGTGGTAGAATTGCATGTGTACGTCTGTGACGTGGCCAGACTCATCTGTTCGAGCAAACTGCTTGCCACAGATTGCCACACTGATAGGGTTTTTCTCCGGTGTGTGTCCTTGTGTGCGTCTGCAGTGTATCACGGGGGCAAATTGTTGGATACAGTAATCACAGCGGAAGGGTTTCTCACAGGTGGTGTGTGCGCTTTGGGAGCACAGTGTATCCTGCGGGCAAAACCGCTCTGCACACACGTCACACTGGAATGGTCTCTTCACCCGTGTGTCGGCGCTGTTGGCATTTCAGAGTGTCACGTCGAGCAAAGCTATCGCCGCACACCTCACAACGAAAAAGGCTTCTCTCCAGTGTGTGTTCTTTTATGACATGCAGCGTATCCCGCTGTGAGAAACTGCTTTCTGCAAACATACAATTTGGGTAGGTTTTTCGCCAGTTGCGTGCGCCGGTGACATTGCAATGTGTCTCGGCGAGCAAACCGTTCTCCGCACATGTCACAACGAAATGGCTTCTCCCCAGTTGGTGCGCTTGTACACACAGCGTGGTCTCGCTGTGAGAAAACTTGTCACAAAATATCACAGTGGAAATGCCTTCTCCCCCGTGTGGGTGCGTTTGTGGCATTGTAGCGTATCCCTCTGCGAAAAACGCTTTGGCACAGGTTCGCAAGCGCTTAGGGCTTTCACCAGTGTGCGTTCGCTTATGGGACAGCAGGTATCTGGCGAGCAAACCGTTCCACACAGAGATCGCACTGGAAGGGCTTCTCCCCAGTATGAGTTCTTTTGTGGCACTGTAGTGCATCTCTCTGTGCAAACTGTCGCTGACATATTTCACATTGGAATGGTTTCCTCTCCGGTGTGTGTCCGCCGGTGGGACTGTAGTGTGTCACGGCGAGCAAACTGTTCCCCACACAAGTCACAGTGAAAGGGCTTTCTCCCCAGTGTGTTGTCCGACGGTGAGATTGTAAGGTATCGCGTCGTGCAAACTGTTTGGAACACACGTCGCATGTGAAGGGTTTCTCTCCTGTGTGGGTTCTTCTGTGCGAGACTAGGTCTCCCGACGGGCGAACTGCCGAGGGCCAAAGATCACAGTGGGAAAGGTTTTCCATCGGGCCCCCGTTGGTGCGGTAGGTGGTGGTGGTGGGAGGAGGAGGAGGTTGTGGCTGTAGGGATGGTGGTGGTGGAGGTTGATATGAACGTTTGTTGATGGATGTGGTTGATGACTGTTCTGAATGGTTTTGCTGCTTATTTGATATTGAGATGGTTTTCAGTACCACCCAAGGAGAAGAGGCTGGATTATTGTAATTCATCCATGGAAAAGCTTTCATTGGAACCTCCACATATGGAACCTTCGGTTCCTGTTGCACAGTTCTGGGAGAATTGCAATGCGTACATATTTCTAGAAAATTGTTTTTCAGCCATTTTTAATTTTTTTTTTTTTTTCTTACACTAAAATTTTAATGGTTCCTGTTCTAGTGTCTTTTATTTCATTTTCAATGTCTGTAATTGTTCCACATATATTTACCAATAATTTAACATTGATAGTAAAAGATGAATTTTCATTTTAAACAGTCGGCATATTACGAGCTTTGTTTTCATAATATTAAAAATATAATCACTCAAAATATTGATGATATGTAATTGTTGTATTTTAAGATTCAGAATTTTATTTTTCATATGTTAAACCTCATAGCTGTAATGGTTATTGTCGTAGGAAGTGACTTGGCTAACAGAGTTCAAATTCTGAGCAAGGCTGTCTTGCAGTTCACATAGTGTCTTGTATTTCATTTTCAATGTCTGTAATATTCCTCATATATTTACCAATAATTTAACATTGATAGTAAAACATCATGGTACAAATGTACCCTAGGGAAAAGGCATGAATCCAACTTATTCCCTCTCCAACTATGTGTGGGCAAACTTGGCTTTAATCTTGGTATGGCAACTGGTCTAGAAGTAAAACTCTGAATTCAAACCTGTTGTAGACCTGGAGAGGGATGGGCTTTGCCAGGTTATTCTTGCCAAAGACACAGTACATGTGTAGCGCCCCCACAACCCAACCAAGTTACGGACCAGTGAGTAGAGAATAACAAAATCTTTCTCTTTTTATGGGTTCATTTAATTGTACTTATTTTCCATTAACTCTAACCAAACAGTATGATATTTTTGATTGTTTTAATGGGCATATCAAACCCATTTGGGTTATTTATGCTTAGAGGTGAAGCAAAAATTCAGACTACACAGAAATGTAAAAAATTAGAATTTTGAGTTGTTTCTATATGTGAGACTCCCACGACTAAAACCAGGTTACGGTATCAATATGTGAGAAGTCTGTCTGATTTGTTTTTGAATTTTTTTGTTTTTTTTTTTTAAATCTCTAGATATTCCTTTAGAATGATAAATTGAATTTTATATTAAAAAAAAATCAGCTCTATCGATTTTGAAAAAATTTTGTTTTTTTTTTCAGAGAAATTTCTATGAGAATTGATGACAGTAGTAATTTGTTTTAGGTTCAAAGATTTAAATGTCCAAGTTGAAATGAAGAGACCAAATAGATTTCAACATCTGTTAGAAAAACGTGAATGGGTATTTTTGTTTATTTTCTTTTTTTTTAAATAGAGAGACACTGCTTCCAAGATAATGATTCTGTCTGTATTTTTTTTTTGCAATAGTAAATTATCAGTCAACTATGTTGCAGATCATAATCAGTAATAATGCTGTCTGTAATTTATACAGATATGAAATATATATATATTTTTTTTTATACAGAAACATCTGAAAGTATCACAAGTTTTCATTTGGTATCAACATAATAAATTCATTGAGCATCACTTATTTTTGGAGGGATTAGCTCACATTGGAGGGTCTTTGCAATATAGGATGCGCATCATGGTACAAATGTGCACCTGAAGAAGGACAGAGTGTTATCATTCGAAACATTGTCTTCAAGCCAACAATATGAAGATTAAAAAAAATATTGCTTTCGTTTTTTTTAAAAAAAGAAAAATGTGTTGCGTGCATGTGTGACTACAGGTTGTTGTTTTTTCTTTCAGTTGTAAGTTGTTCAGTTTTTGTGTGTTAGGTATACCGGGGAATTGAAGATTAGCTGTCTGGTGATTAAACGTCTATATAGAAAAGCCAGATACAATCACAAGTCTCACATATTATCTTATATATTATTAATCAACTTACCGATCACCAGTTTTTAAAAACTTAACTTAGGATTTCAAGTATTTGATGTAAAAAAAAACATCAAAAAGGATTTTTAATATCTATAAAGAGAAGCTTTTGATTTTTTACTGAGATGGAGCGCCACACCTACCGTCAGCTCCCAGATGCTTTACTGCACAAATAGATCATCTAAGCTGTGCTACTGATGGGCTGAGTTGGCGCGGGAGCGGTATCGAACCCCGGAACCTTGTGATTGCTAGGTGAATTTGCTCAAACCAAATGACTATATAATCCAATTTATATATATATTTTTTTTTTACAAATTAAAAGTGAAATTATAATCAAGACTTGTTGATTGTTTCTTTAAATTTAATAGCCTCAACGATAACCCTTATTTTTTAAATTGAAATTACATTCATCAAAACAAATTATTGTCACTGAAAATTCATACAAGTGATTCAAAGTCTAGGACAATCGTTAAATCTCAACTTCTATTCAGGTAGGTGCTGACGGCAACATGTTATTTCTTGCTTGATGAGCATATATAAATATAGATAGATAATTGTCCGCACAGAAAAAATTTATACATGTTACGAAAAACTGCTTGAAAATGAAAGAAATTAGAGCGTGATTTTCTTTCTTTTCGTTGTTCCATTTTTTTCCCTCCTTCTTGTTTTTTTAAGGTCAAGGGTAGGACTCTTGCTGCATGGTTTTTCTTTTTAAACGGGGAACGTGAGTTTCAATTACCGGCTGGTCTTTTTTCTTACAAATCAGCCTTTTCTGTTCAAAACTGCAGGTCTTTTATAAAATACACTTGTAGTCCTTTTTACAAAGGTAGAAGTCTTTTGTTTGGTCTATGGCCCCTGGGGGTGATTATTTATATAGTATGCATATAGGTATGAAACAATATGCAATAATCAGACGGTAAGAGGTCTAACTTCAAATGAATGAATCTAAACGGACTGTAACTGTACCAAAACAGTCTTTTGGTTACTATATTACGCAGAAGAAGCTAAATATCTCAGCAAGTAAAAAAGACATCTGAATTCTGTCTTGATTTCCGTAGAAATAATATTAAGAAGAAGAAAATTGCATTAACTTAATGAATTATTTGTTGTATAGTTAAGGGAAGCAATCCTTCAAGTCAAATCTTTTTTTCTCAGTTGCAGTAAAAAAGAAATTCCAGTTCTGGCAATTGATAGTGTTGATTTTCTGAATTATAAAATCTAATAAACTAATGATTTATTTTTTTTTTTTTTTAAATTTGGTTAATTCTTTCACTGCTTAGAATGTTTTATTTCAGTGTTGTTAAATATTGCTTTTTTTAAAATTTATTTTATTTTATAATAATGAAAACTGAAGAATATAAAGCTTGCAATTTTCAAGAATTTTTTAGAATATATAGACATACATCATATATGTATGCATGTATGTAAAACAGTTTATGATTTTCAATTTTGTTACACATGGGAACTGGCAAAATTGAAATAACAATTGTTTTACTTATACATGTTAAATATCGCAGATTTTCAGCTCGACAATATTGTTTTGGTTGAAGGGTTTCTCTGGTTTCTGAAAAAAAGAGAAAAGAGTTATTATTATCATTATTACAAGCAAAAGCAAAAAAAAAAAAAAAAAAAAAAATGCACCCTCTGGGCACAATATTTAAGTTTTATATAATAAATATTTATTGATTAGAAAGACTAATGAAATTAATACGAACACAAAAAAGATTACACTTATTTACTTTTATTCAATTGATTTCAATATTAAAATATACATAGGATTTCTTCTTAATGACGTTTGAGAATAAAACATAATATTAGAAATTCAATAACACCATGAAATTATTATTAAACACAGTTTTGTTAAAACTGGTATGCAATCATTCACACCAGATACTATGTAAACATTTTATTTCTTAATGATATATAACTCACTTGCATTTGATTTAAACATGATAATATGGGCGTTTTGATAGGTAAATCAATCTTAGACTATGATAATAAAGATGGTTGGTTTGGTTTGTTTACGGCATTCCAACTCAGTGGGTCATTTAATGCCGATAAGTTTTGAATAAATCAATTCTTAATGGATAATACAATTTTTTATAAATACATTTTTTCATTTAACCCATAGATGGGACCTAACAGGTTACACCACTCCGGGACAGAGTAGGACCAGGGAGCAATGGTGCATGAAGGGAAGTGCTCCACATTCCCCAAACCTCAAAACTGGAAACCTCACCATCAATAGAGTTAAAGTCATTCCCAGGACATGTGACCCTGCAGCCACCGCCTTCTAGACACCCATATGATAAAAGGGGTTGGGGCTTGCCATAAGGGCAATAGGGTTGGGAAAATCATATAGGTGCTAGGGCTTGACGTGACCAGCCGATTTATTGGAGGGGGATAAATAAGATGATAATTAAGATTAGATATTATTTAATAACCATAGAGAATATATTGTAAATAACTAAGGGAATTGTGACTGTTGGTTGTGACATAGTTCGGTTACAGACAGACACACAATCTCCATTCATAATAAGATTATTACTTCTTTATAAAAAAAAGAAACTGATCATAATAAAGTTAATTTCTGTATAATTTTCAAATGAATATGAAACCTTGTCAGGCATCCACCAGAAACAACAGTTGAATGATATATTACCAAAGAGCCAGATACACAATCCCCTAGGATAAAAAGCCCAGTTACAGAAAGAGTATTATTTAATTATATATATATTATATAAAAAAAGGGTTCTTTCCTATAACTCCAACCTAAAAAAGGGAACTACTCGCGAAATGATTTTATCTGCTTAATTAAATCTACCATTATTTTCCCATTAAACTGATATTTTGTGTCAGATTACAGTTGTATGTTTTCTAAAGTTTCTTAGATTTGTGTATTTCTCACGAAGACTTTCAAATGCTACCGGCTTGTTTTCAAAGTCAAAGTCAGTTGGCTAAATTCCTAGCATAAAATATCTGAAATGCAACTTAATTGTTATAGAACACATTGATTGATATTGTGTGTTAAAGCATGCAGTTGTATTGGTTTTAAAAAGTTTCTAAGATTTGTTTTATTTTGCACAGAGACTTTCAAAATAGCTCCGGCTTGGTCAAAGTGAAAGTCAAGGCGAAGGTTACTCTAATTGCCTTATTTGCTAGGGATTTTGACAACTAAAGGTGAAATTAATGAAAGAATGAAGTAGATAGAAAGAATAAGTATGATAGCATCTCTAGTTTACACAACGCCATGATTTGCACTGAGTATCATTAGAATGAATCTATTTCCAAACTTTGATCTCTCTCTT
>CM042151.1:31998391-32015032 GCA_023376005.1 Doryteuthis pealeii | reverse complement strand
CTTTGCTCAACGTCAGGTTGAAACTAAATCTAATAGTTACATTTTTCTCATGTCACGAAAGATTCATGCCTCTCTAGGGGTCAGTTGGGGGTCATCCAACAGAAATCTACCCGCCTTACGCTTTCAACCTCCAATGAACCTATATCAAAATTAACAGGGTCTTGTCCAAAACTATGATCCCACATTAATATGTAACAATCTACGTAAATTTTAGTCATGAAAAATATGAGTTGTAAAGGTGTGTAGGAGTTTTAAATAAATATGGAATATATAACAAAGTAATAGAATTAGGAACATCAAGGGTAATATTAATTAGAATTATTAATAATAATTATTGACAAAGTTACAAGTATAAGTATTAAATGTGTTTTTGGCCACTAAAGCCAAAACTGCTTCTTATAGTATGTTAGAAGGCTTCAGAGAAGTCTCTAATGTAGGTGAACATGTATGTAATAAACCCACGAAAAGAAGTACATATTACAACAATACAGAATTTATTGTCTGAGCACATGTAACATAAAATATATAAACTAGATACAACAGTTAGGACGAAAAGTCTTTGGAAGTAAGGAAGAGTCTTATAGAGTGGAAGAGTCACCTACTGTATATGACCCACGTGGTAGGGTCTAATAAAGAGGCTATGTACACACAGGGATACAGCCAATAGTTGGCGGGGGGGAGTAAGACCCCCACTAAACCTTAATGGACAGAGATACAACTTGTTAGTGCAAACATTGAGGATACCGCAGATCAAGAGAAGAGGTGAGTGAATGGAAGCGATAATGCTAATCAGTGTTTATATATTATGTGGTGTCATGGGTTGTTGACAAGACCCTGTAGTTAGTTTGAAATAGGTTCATTGGAGTTGAAAGCATAGGCGGGTAGATTTCCAATGGATGACCCCCCAACTGACCCCTAGAGAGGCACGAATCTTACGATTTTATAAACCAATGTTTAGTAGTAGGGAAGCTCTAAAACTCATTTTACAGACAAAAATAGGTTACAAAAAGGCTCCATTTTGCGCCAACCCCACCAAATTTGGAGAGCTAAAAATCGACATAGTTCCGCCAATATTTGGATTTGGAAGTTCAAATTTTGGGGATTGTATAATGTTAACATAATCCACACATGGAAAAACATTCAGAAAGTTGAAGGGGGTTTGTGACAATTTTACTTTTTTCTCGATGATTTGACATGGAATTACCTATATACAGTCGTGTGTGTGTACGTAAGGGTGTATGACCGAATGAAACTATGAAAATAAAACAATTAATGATGAAGTAAGTATAGATACACACATTCACTATCACCAGAGCTTGCTTTTTGTGGGAAAATAATGAAGATTTTATTTACATCTGGAAAGATATTTAAAAATTAGGGTTTGAATCGTAAGAGAAGGGGAAGTTGTTGTTTGCGTTCATGATTAAAACATAAACAAATCAATTATGTAAAACCAAAAAAATCAATGGATCTACGAGACTAACTTTTTATTATCCCGCCTCTACCCAGACAACGCCGCGTAGCCGATTCTAGTTATTAATAAATGACAGTAGAAGAATCTCGCGTGCCATAAGAAAAACGTAACTAGTTAGATTCAGTTTCAACCTTCAGATTGACGCAGAGTAGACAAATAAGGATGGGTTAAATAAATCTTGATCAAGGAAATAAAAAGTCTTGTGAGTTGATTAATTGCATGACTAAAAAAAATAGCCTTTAGAAGAAGCAGAAGACTAGACGACAAGATGACAGCAGAGGCAGTAAAGCAGAAATGAACCAACAAGTAAGTCTCTCTCTCTCTCTCTCTCTCTCTATCATCCGAGTTTCCTCTCTCGATTATATACCTGATTCTGGGTATATATGGCTATACAATAATCAGTTTCAATCGAACATATTGAAAACAAGGAAAGAAAGAAAATAAGAGTGAGAGAGAGAGATAAGGAAGTAATCAAATTATAAAACATCTAAATATATACATAATAGAATAATAATAAGTTATAATATATATACTTTAACTGTTATATAATCCACTTCCTGATCATTTGTTATTTAATTTTATTATCCCTATTGTTTCTAATTCTTGTTACTTTGTCAATCATTATGAATAATTTTGATCCTAATTCCTGTTGTAGCAGTTGTATGGGATGAACTTCAGGAGAAAAGGGTTATCTTCCCTTGCCACCAGGATTTGCCACTAAGTGGCATTACTACCAGGCTATTTAAACTCAGCCTGGGAAGCTGTCTCTCTCTTTGATCTGGTATCCTCAATGTTGCACTAGACAAGTTGTATCTCTGTCCATTAAGGTTTAGTGGGGTCTTACTCCCCCCCCCCGCCAACTATTGGCTTGTATCCATGTGTGTACATAGCTCTTTATAGACCCTACCACGTGGGTCATATACAGTAAGTGACTCTTCCACTCTATAAGACTCTTCCTTACTTCCTAAAGACTTTCGTCCTAACTGTTTGTATCTATGTTATATATTTTATGTTACATGTGCTCAGACAATAAATTCTGTATTGTTGTTATATGTACTTCTTTGTTGGGTTTTATTACATACATGTTCACCTACATTAGAGACTTCTCTGAAGCCTTCTAACATACTATAAGAAGCAGTTTTGGCTTTAGTGGCCAAAACTACATTTAATACTTATACTGTAACTTTGTCAATAATTATTATTAATAATTCTAATTAATATTACCCTTGATGTTCCTAATTCTTATTACTTTGTTATATATCATAATTAAAACTCCTACACACCTTCAACTCATATTTCACTGACTAAATTTACGTAGTATTGTTACATATTATGTGGTATCATAGTTTGTGGACAAGACCCTGTTAATTTGATATAGGTTCATTGGAGTTGAAAGCGTAGGCGGGTAGATTTCTGTTGGATGACCCCCAACTGACCCCTAGAGAGGCATGAATCTTTCGTGACATGAGAAAAATGTAACTAGTTAGATTTAGTTTTCAACCTGACGTTGAGCAAAGAGGATGCCAATCTCTCTGCAGGGGTTGTTAACTCCCCGCACGGAAGAACAGGGGCAAGAAAAAAAATCTTGATAGGAAAAAAATGTCTTCTGGTTTAATTAATTGCATGATTAAAAAGTTAGCCCTTAAAAGGAAGCCCTTAGTAAGAAGACAGCTAGTCAACAAGATGGCGGCCAAAGAAGTAGATTGGTTTGGTTTGGTTTGTTTTACGGCATATCAACCTCAGTGGGTCATCTAATGCCGATAAAGTTTTGAAATAAATCAATTCTTAATGGATAATACAATTTTTAAAAAATACATTTTTTTCTATTTAACCATAGATGGACCCTAACAGTCAGAGTGGACCGGGGCAATGGTGAATGGGGTGCCCCACATTCCCCAAACCTCTAGAACTGGAACCTCACCATCTGAGTTAACGTCATTCCCAGGACATGTAGACCCGCAGCCACCGCCTTCTAGCACCCATATGATAAAAAGGGGTTGGGACTTACCATAAGGGCAATAGGGTTAAAATCATATAGGTGCTAGGGCTTGACGTGACCAGCCGATTGATCAATCTTCAACCGCCCGTCTAGCCCAAGATAGGGCCAAAGTGAGTTGATATGCTTGTAAAAGAAGTAGAAACAACCAAAAAAGTTAGCAGAAGCAGTAAAGAAGAAATGAAGCAACAAATAAGTCTCAAGTCACTCTCTCTCTCTCTCACCTGAGTTTCCTCTCTCAATTATATACCCGGTTGGGTATATATGGCTACTAGGGAAAGGGGGCAACCAAAATGGCCCACAATTTTATCTTTTGTTATATATTTCAGTTTCTTGGGGATTTCTGTTTTTGATTCATCCCAACCCCTCCATCGCCCTCAAATCACTCGAAGCACAAAACTTAGTGCTTAATCATAATATCCATTCAATAATAGGAAAATTAGTAGAATTAAGTCACAGAGCGAAAGAGGTATTTTGGTGTAAGTAGGCTGAGCAAGGATTTGGTATGGATCAGTCAGCGAGTGAACCTAGCTAAATAGACTCATGTGGTAGTATGACCAGTTTTGTCACCACCCCCTCCCAACAAACACACTCAATGTATCTCTCTTTTAAAACGAATAAATTTTTGGAATGAGTGCATGAGTGTGCTCACTTCAAATATCCGATCCACACCTGTAAAAAAAATTTCAGAAAAATTGAAGGGGTTGGGTGACAATTTTACTTTTTTCTGGATGATTTGACATGGAATTACCCACTCTCTCTATTATATACCCGACGATGGGGATATATATATATATATATATATATATATATATATATATATATATATAGTTGTAGATAAAAGTTTTTCTCTCTACCACAGTTTTGGTGTTCAATGCACACCTTCCTCAGGAGAACTAAAAATTATAGGTAGCTAATTTTACATATATACTTGTTTGGTCTATGATTTAGCTCAGTCGGTAGAGCGTTTGCTAGAAACACAAGGTTCCTAGTTCAATATGGTCCCGCCAACTCACGTATGGTAGCACAGGGATCTGTGCGTAAGTAAGGAGCTGATGGTAGGCGTGGCGCTCCACCTCAGATGCTAAAAAAACAATCTTTTTCTAGTGCTTTGAAAAGGGATAGACTCCTCGTGACTGGCTGATGACTTTAGCCGTCGACTTTACTTTTACTTACTTGTTGGTCTAGATTAGTTTTTATTTCTATCTGTCTTTTAATTAGTATAAACTTTAGTCTTTAAATCTAAACTGTTTCCCTTTGAAATTAAAGATAATTCTATCAGTCAGTTGTCTTCAACCGTCCCTTTTTTTTTTATTCATTTTGCTTATGTCTTATTTATGTATACTACTGGGGTTGAAGTCTTCTGATAAATCTATTAAGTTATAGTTTAGTTTGTTTTTTTTGTTTTGTTTTTTGTAATAATTGATGCATATCTATTTTTACTAATTCTGTATTCTACTAAATCTGGGATATTCTTAATTAATATAAACACTCAACGACAAAATTATTCGTACACCCATGAATATTGAATATTTTTACCCAGTTCTTGAAATTTAATATTCATATAAGCTAGATTTTTTTATATGTTCTTAAGTACAAAAAAAAAAGGAATATAAAACTCAATTTTGAGAAGGATAGGTTTAATTTACTAAATATGAGAAGAAAAACAAACAAAAAAGGAAAAGATAAAATTAATTGTAAACACCCATCAATGAAATTTATATTTTCATTTTTATAAAATTACACACACACACACACACACACACACACATATATATATATAATATATATATATATATATATATATATATATATATATATAATATACCAAACTTGTTGGTAAACCCTTGCGGTAAGAAAAAACCCAGTAAATAGTTTGATTGTAAAAATATACTACCAAACATCACCTGGGAAGAAGAAAAAATTTTTGGAAAAAAGAAAAGACCAAGATAGTTGTACAAACCGAAAATAATCGGTTGATACTATAATACTTGGCCAAAAGAAAAAACAATTAATATGTATATATATATGAAAAATATATATACATATAAAAACTGCTAGGATATACTAAAGCTAATAAGTAAAGAGTGCTCAATAGCTAAATAGAGCAAATAATAAAGATAAACCTAATGAGTCAGATACACCTACTAAAAGCTTCACTTAGTGCTCTTTGTCAGATCTTAGCCCTGAAGAGCACTAAGCGAAACTTTTAGTAGGTGTATCTGACACATTAGATTTATCTTATATATATATATATATATATATATATATATAACTTTCAAAGAAAAATAAGTCAACAAACCTTCATTCCATAATAATCTATTTCAACCAGAAATTCAACAGATTTTTTTTTAACTTTTAAAATTTTTTTAAAATTTAAAAAAAATTCTTCCTCATCAGATGGATTTTACAAAAATAATGGGATTCACTGAAAGAAGGAGTTATATAACCAGAATGTTCACAAAATTTATGTCAGATAGCAAGTATAAAATGTATGGATTTTGAAGATCCCAAATAGAATCATCCTTTACAACCAGTCATTTGGATACCTTACACTCACACACACGCACGCACGCACACACACACACACACACACACACACACATATATATATATATATATATATATATATATATATATATATGTTGAAAGATAAATGGAAAGAAAATGTTTATGGATAAAAATGTATTTTTTGAAATGCTGACACGTGTTTCAACCAAGAGTTTGTCCTTGTATACATAGTATCCTATTTAATATATTTTAAATATAAGATAAAATAAAATGATAATGAGTATAAAATTTGAGTATATATACATAAAATTTGAGTATACAAAAAGCAGTCATCATCATCATCAGGTTGAGCTGACAGCATGGATTTCCATGACTCTTTCTTGCCACCCATCCCTATTGGCCATCACTCTTGGAAGGCCGATGCACAACATCAAGTATCTACACAGATCTGATCAATGTAAGTTTTTGCTGGCCAACCCACTTTGGTGTGTTTACTGTCCATGTGCAGGTGCCCATAGGAGCACTTATGATCTCATCCCCGCTTCTCCAGTGTATCTAGCATGTTTTGTCCACCTTACATGGATGGTTTGTGTGATAGGATGCAACTGGCTGTACAGTTGTTCTTTCGGGGAGGGGGGCTGCTTCCAGGATTTGTTCAGGACAGTACACAGCATTATTGTACAGGGTGTCCACAAAGTCTGGGTACATGGAGATTTCATTATTGTATTTATTTATGTTATTTTTCTGAGAAGGCAATATGGTAATTTAGCAGTAAATAAAATCATAACATAAACAATTAAATATGATATATTATTTATTAACATTGTAATTAAATAAAATTGTTTTGTTTTAAAAGTATGTGTTAATGTACCCGGACTTTGTGGACACTCTGTACAATTCCAATCTACCTTTTTTCTAAGCCTTTCAGTAGAGTCTGAGAGGTGCAGCCATACAGTAGCTCTTTTTTTGGGTGGTGGTGAGCGCAAAAAGAAATTCCTTCATAATTTTTATTTTCCAATGAAAACACACACACACACACACACACACGTATGTATGTATGTATGTATGTATGTGAATATGTGTGTCTGTACCTATGTATGTATATATATGTGTTTTGAGAATGAAAGAATTGAGCATGAAAACCTCAAGCGTCAACTTCGAAAGGGATACACCTGTCATATTGGAGAAAACATGGAGGGTTGGAAATGTCAGATATGTGGTCGAATTCTGCTTTCTAAGGCTGGACATGTCAATCATAGAAAATGTCATCAGACAATTCATGCAAACTCCAGTACAAACAATGTGTCTTGTGCAATCTGTAATAAAGGCTGTAAGTCAGCTTCTGGTCTTAAGAGACATATGGTGGTGCATAAGCATCAAATTTTATCATCTGATACAATGGGAGGGACGTCCTTCCTATGTCCTATTTGCATCAAACTTTGTGGATCTGCAGCGGGTTGGATGAGTCATTTGAGGGCTCATGAGAGGAAAGGTTCTGGTGGTGGGGTTATAGGATTGTGAGGGACGGCAGTGATCTGTAAAGATTATGCAATTGCTATGTGATTGTGCGTGTATGTATGTATGTATATGTGTATATGATTGAATATGTGCATATATGTATGTGTGCCATTGTTCATTCCACTGTAATATGAGAACTGATTATAATTAAGAGAAATAAAATTGTATAAATTTTCATCTAAATTTAGATAAGAAGAAATAAACATTCTGATTTGATTAAAAATATAATGAACAAAATCCATAATTTTTATCGCCTAATATAGGAACATTTAAAAATTTAAACCTATCTAAATGTAAATGTATCTATGTAAATTTTTGGAAAATGTAGTGGAATTTTGAGATAAAAGATATTAAAGATAGATAATAATGTTTAAGATTTATATAGCAATAAACCTAGCAACAATTATTTCAAGAAAAAAAAAATATTATAGCCATCTTATCTTACAAAAACTACACGTTTAAAAATAATAGAAAATTGTAACAGTTTAAAAAAATTAAACTAACAAAAACATTAAATGAAAGGGCAAAAATAAATGCAACACGATATTTTTTTTTTTTTTTTTACAAACATGAAATACAGTAGTTTTGTTTTATTTCATTTTTGAATGAAATAACAATGAAAAAATATTAATAATTCTCCAATTTGTGTATCATTTTTAAATTTGAAAAAAAAAAAAAAAAAAAACCCGTGAGTTAGGATTTGACACAAGGTCACAAGTATGGGGCATCCAGCGAGGATCGAACTGGCTTCTCAGCAGTAACGGATTTGCTAGACCAGCTTACTAACCATGAGGCTACGCCTTCATTTTTAAAGATGATGATTACGGTGGTGTGTGGGGGGATAGAAAACTCAATCCTGCAACCATTTTTATTTGCTTCTTCAAATAAATAAATAAACAAATAAATAAATAGATAAATAAAAAAAACGGCTAACGTCACAAAAAATTATGTTCATCATAATGAATTTTTTTTTTTTTCGTCGACGTCAAAAATCTTTCTACATTTTCTAAAACTGGAAAACATGAAAAACATTCTCCGAAGAGTTGTGAAGAAAAATACCAAGGAAATATAACAAAAAAATTCTATGTTCGCCAAAAAAAGGCAGTATTAACTTCTCCTGTATTAGTACCAATAGTTGTCTGCGAAAAAAGTCATCGTAGCAGACATTCTACTTTCAATATAATTCCGCCTGCAAATATACAAAGTGTTTTGTCGTGTAGTCATGGAGGCCCCGACTCGTTACCAAAACTGCCAACATAGTGCGTATATACAATGATGATATATAATTAATCTTTTTCAAATTTGAACTGATATATATTTGTGAAGTTTTATTTGCATTTCTATATATTTTGTATACAGCCTACGATTATTTAAAAAAAAGAAAAAAAAAAAAGAAAGAAGTAAAAACAATTTATTCTGGTTTTAAAAAAATAATGTAACTTTAAAAACGGTCACCACTCCCATATTTAAAAACTTTTTTTTTAATATAGTAATCTGTTGCTTTTTCTTGTTTTTTGAACGTTTTTAATTTAATTCTATCTAAAATATGAATAATAGATTTAAAATGAAACATGTTGTAGCTTCTCGATCTTAAGTAAAATTGATTATTTGTACTGTATATGTACGTACAACGTACAGTAAATAGTATTATTTTCTTTCATTTTCAACCGCATGTTTATCAAAATTTAAAATTATTTCCACTCATTTTTTTAAATTTGTGCATTCTGTTCATTTTGTCAACTTTATTTATTATTTAATTTATTCATGTTTTAAAAAAGTGTATTAAGGTTTATGTACAAAATATTATACGCTGTAAAAAAAGACAATCTATTTTTTTGTGTTTATATAACTAAAATCAACTAGTCTCGCAGATCCATTACTACTGAATCGCCAGTTCGTTCCTCCCTGGATGCCCCATAAAAATAATCCTCTCGTAAAAAAATGACCTTGTGTTAGGAAAAATATTTAAGGCGCCCTATCGTGGTGTAATGATTAGCAAGCTAGTCTCGCAGATTCCTTACTGCTGAATAGCGAGTTCAATCATCGCTGGATGCACCATAAAAAATCCCTACGTTAAAAAAAAAATTGTGGTAGGAGGCCAGGAAAATAATTAAGGCGTCACATCATGGTGTAATAGTTAGCAAGCTAGTCTCGCAGTTTCATTATTACTGAATAATAGCGAGTTCGAGCATCCCTGGTGCCTTATAAAAATCCCCATGTAAAAACAGGCCTTTTTTTTTTTTTTTTAAATCCGGTCTGGTAGGAGGTCAGGAAAATAATTAAGGCGCCTAATCGTGGTGTAATGGTTAGCAAGCTAGTCTCGCAGATTCATTACTACTGAATAGCGAGTTCGATCCTTGTTGTATGCCTTAAAAATCCCCACGTAAAAACAGACCTCGTGTTAATTCCAGCTCGGTGAGAGATCAGAATTTTTTTTTTTAAATAAATAAATAAAATAAATATTTTAAACCTTCAATCAACATCTTACTTTGGCTTGATAACTTGAGTTTCTAAATTTTATTTTTATCAAATATTTCTATTTTATTAATTTATGAATCACTAATGATCTACTAAATTTATCCTTTATTATACGTGTTACAATTCTCTAATTCGGTCTTTGATGAAATAACTTTCGTTTATTCATCATCCGAAGTAAAAAGAAAAGAGAAAACAAACCCAGAGTAATCGTTTATGAATGGGTTTCACAATGGCAATTAATTTGAAACGTTATTTTATTTTGTTGATTTTATGTTCAGTCGTTCTCTTTAGTCTGTGGATGGCTATTCACTCTCGCAAAGGTTTTCGGGTGTCAGTTTCAAAGGACGCCGATGAGTCCGTGTCACATCATATAGGAAATCAAAAGGAACAATCTCTTGATTTCTGGACTGCTGTTAATGATTCAATTATAATTGCTAAAAGTATTATGAAAAATAAAAAACCAGTCCTTGTTACACTAATTAACAATGCATATCTACCATTTGTTTACAGCTGGCTATGTAATACAATCTATATGAATATTCATGACCAGATTTTATTTATTACCACAGATGAAAAATCCAAAGAAAGATTAAAACGTGATTGGCCAAGTGTAAGCGTGGTATCCTTACCCGAAGAGATTGCTTTAAATTCAAATCAAGCTTACAGTAAGGTTGGCTATGTGAAACTTATGGTAAAACGCACAGAAGTTCTAAACTCACTTTTAATAAATAACATTGAAATGCTTCTGTTTGAAGTCGATTGTCTCTGGATATCAAATCCAATTGAGGACTGCAGAAAACGAGCGATGACCAATGATGTGATCGCCACCTGTATTGCCGGAAGATCAAGCTACGTTGCCGGCGGATTTATATACATGAAACCAACGCCTGCAATGAAAAAGTTGTGGGGCAAACTTACTCAAAAGATGAGAGCTCTGGGAAAAGAAATTCAAAAGAAGAAGGATCCCCAAAAACCCGTTTCCGACGCGAAGAATGACCAGATATTTTTCATGCAACTCATTCATGGTCGATATGGAAAGATAAAGTATAATGTTCTTCCTTGTGATTATTACCCGGATGGGAAATGGTACTCAATGGAAAAGAGTAAACGAGAACAGAAAAAACCGGTTATTATCAACAACAATTGGGTAATTGGTAACGAAAAGAAATTGAGCCGTGCCAAAAAGTGGGGGCATTGGTTTGTGGACGATTCTTTAAAATGTCTTATGAATGACGTTGATAAGGTTGTCAATAAGGGTTTATATAACCAAGAGCCGTAATCAAATGAACTTTTTGTGTGTGTGTGTTTGTGTGTGAATTTTTTATGTGAGGTTTAACAATTTATATTGTTTAGATTTTGTTTTTGTACTGTTCTCCTCATCTTTATTGTTATATACACAACGTTTCGGCCGATACGCCCTACAGCCTTCAGGTGTTTCTTGTCGAACAAGGGAAACTTCTCGTCGATCTCGGGAGCCTTCATGTCGTAATCGAGAGCCCTCACGGAACTTCAAACCGAACCCTTTATTCAATCCACAAGGTAGACTGTTCTCATTCCGTTAACCATGACCACGTACAAGTGTTGAACTGTGTTAAGTATTCTATGTTATCATCGCTCGTGGTCAGGATTGAACCTGCAACCTACAGATGATTGTTACTTAGAACTGTATTAACCCCTATGTCCTAGCGTCATGTGTCCATATGAACTTTTTTTTTTCTTTTTCTTGAATAAGAAAATAAAACTGGTTGCAGGATTGCTCCTGCTCATAATCGAGTATATTCAGGGCCGTAGCAGCCGGTGGGACCTTGCCCCTTCCAATTTTTATCACCTGCAATATTTTTACAGGTCTTTGTTTGAACAAAATATAAAGAAAAATACAAGAAAAAAACATTTTCTTTTTTCATGGGGTCAGCTCTACTGTGGTTACAAATAACCCCGTGTTAATATATTGGTTAAACTTGCAAATCGTCGTCAAAATTAAAACGGAAACTTATTTGGTGGTGGGTGACCCATGACAGTTTAATTATAGTGTTATGAATGAACTTTTTTGCGAATTGAGTTACGGTTTAGGAGTTTGGGGATTAAGGTTGTTTTTAATTATGTATTGCTTGAAAACAACAACAAAACCCAAATTACTATACATTTAATTAACCTTTGAAATTAATTATTGAATCCAATGGTAGACACATTCGTCTGAGTTGTTTGTGTTAGTATTGCAATGTATAATTTCAATTAAACTTGTTTTTTTTTTTTTTTTAATTTAACATTAAATGTATAGTAATTTAGTTTTTTTGTTGTTTTTGTTTTGTTTTTTAAGCAATATGTAATTAAAAACAACCTTAATCCCCAAACCCCTAAACCGTAACCCAATTCGCAAAAAAGTTCCTTCATACACTGTAGTTAAACTGTCATGGATCACCCACCACCAAATAAGTTTCCGTTTTAATTTTGACGACAATTTGCAAGTTTAACCCATTACTGTTTTCTTCTAATCTAGAGGTACCGGCAATTTTAAATGTACTTGCTGCTAACTATGATGAACCTAAGGCCAAATTCTAAATTTTTGATGGTCCCTCCAAAAAACGTTTGTCTCTGCTACGGCCCTGATATATAACTTTCAAAATGATACACAGATTGAAGAATCATAAACACTTTAATGTTATTTCAAAAATGTTATTTGAAAAATAAAATGAAAAAGATTAAAACAAAAACAAAACATGTTTGTAAACAAAACAAAAAAGAACTGTTGCTGTTGCATTTATTTTTTGTTCTTTTATTTAATTTTGATTTTTTTAATTTATTTATTTTTTTTACTGTTGCAATTTTCGGGTATTATCGCATAAATGCGTCCTGGCTTCCTGTCTTAAAAAAACGCTAAGCGGTGCATGCTGAAAATTTGTCCTTGCTGAAAAACAACCCTCGCTGTGATTGAACTCTCTAGCTGTTTCAAGGCGTTTTTCGCGAAAAGTTAATGCGATATAAAATCGATATTTTACCCCACCCCAAATATTTTCTCGACCAGTAAATTTAAATATTCTAACCCCTTTAAAATATTTTTTAGCGGTTTGAAGGCGTTTTTATCGACAAATAACTGTTTTAGTGGTTTGAAGGCGTTAAAAGTAAACCACCACCCAGGTTTTTTTTTATCGACAAGTAAATGTAAATATTTAACCCCCTCTCCTTTATATAATATATATATATATATATATATATATATATATATATATATATATATATATATATCAAAATTGACGTAAAATGCGTTTTTGACAAAATGAATTAAGCCCTTCTACAGAAAATAATTTACCAAAAATGGGAATTATCGGATTTTAATGAAATTTTCAGTTTTTATTTATCAAAGAATGACCTTTATAATGCATTATTTATTTCATTTCAAAACTTTCTTTTTTTTTTTTTTTTTTTTCAGTTCACTTAATTTTGACTCCCCCGCCCCTTATGTTGGGGGCGTAACATTTTTTCGAGTTGGTCTTATACTGTACTTAATTACAGTATAAATAAAGAGATAAAAGACCAAAGTTATGAATAGAAACAAAAAATTTTTACGGTGGCTTTTCTATGAGAAAATAAGTACCGAAAATCGGAATATAAAATGAAAAAAAAAAAAAATTTAAATAAATTTTAGGAGATTTCTTTTTTACTCATTTCGATAATTATTTAATTGGCTATTATCTTATAAAAGAAAAAAATATACATCGATATTTTTTCTGCTTAAAAAAGGGGGGGGGAACTTATTACTTTTTGTATCTAAAATAAGGTTTGCATTAAATAGAATTTTAATTCTAGAAACTAAAAATATAACATTTTAAACTTAACATCAGGCTTTTCATATTTTAAATTAATTTTATATATTCATTTTTCATAGCAAAAATACTTAATTAAAGTTTTGAAATAAAATAACTGTAAATAGAAATTGACTGAAAAAATCGTTTTAAATGTTTTTTAAAAAAATTGTATATTTAATATTTTTCTTTTTTAAATGATGGTCATTATGTTACTACTTATCGTTTTAGACAAAAGTTTGACCTTAAATAATAGATTTATTCATTTTAATTCATTTTTAAAACAAAAAATCTGTCGCGAGCAGACGAATTTTGGGCCATACTAATATATATATATATATATATATATATATATATATATATATAAGTAAAGAAATAACAAAAGACTTAGAGTTTTTGCATTATAGCCTATTTCGGGGAGCTTAGACAAAATTTTCTCCCCGAAACAGGCTATAATGCATTTCTTTACTTATAAATTTGCTCTGTGACTCTAACAATAAGAGCACACATTGAGCTCTCAAACTGCGACAGGTTGTTAAAAAAAACTCCCATGTCGTAAGGAAGATTTCTTCTCTGGACTTTTGGATTATATATTTCATTTTATTTCAATTCAAAGCAACTGTCACGAATTATTAAATAAATACGACCTAGTTTCGAAAATTTTATTGATTGTTTTTAATTTTCAAAACTCGGTTTTCGGGAAAAAACGCCTTCAAACAGTTAGGGAATTCGGACCATATTACCTTAAGGCACTCCTTTTCGATATTGTGTCATTAGCCCATTTTTTTCATTTACACCGTCAATATCGGGTTGTTTGTTAGGGGTTAGGGTTAGGGGTTCCAATGAAAAAAATGGCCTAATGACACAAAATCGAAAAGGGGTGCCTTAAGGTATTATAGTCAAGGAATTCAATCGTAGCGCGGGTTGGTTTTTCAGCAGGCACGGATTTTCAGCAGGCACCGCTTAGCGTTTTTTTTTGTTGTTTTTTGGGGGGGTAGGAGGCCAGGACGCATTTATGCAATATGCATGCAATTTTCTTCTTTTTTTTTTTTTAAAACAAGGATATTTTTTGTAAGAAAGGTGGCTATAATAGTTTGTTTTTTCTTAAAATGATTGTTGCTAGGTTTATTGCTCTGTGAATTTTTAACATTATCTTCAATATTTATTATCTCAAAATGCCACTACATATTTCCAAAATTTACATGGATAAATTTTAGGGTTACCCAAAAATAGGCTGCTAAATGTCTGCTAAAGTTTTTTTTTAAACGAATTAAAATTAATTAAATCGATTATTTAAGGTCAAATTTTTGTCTAAATCGATAAGTAGTAACATAATGACCATCAATAAAAAAAAAAAAGCAAAATAATATTACACATTTAATTCATTTTTAATACTTTTTAAACGATTTTTTGGTCAATTTCGATCGCGTTCGGCCATAAACGCTTGAAAAATGGTGTGTTTACAAAATTAATGTAACATTAGCGATTTTAAAAAGTTTACCAAAAATCAGGTAATTATCCGATTTTAATAAAATTTTCAGTATATATTTATCAATTAATGAATTTTATAATTCATCAGTTATTTCATTTCAAAAGTTTAATTAAGTATTTCTGCTATGAAACATGAATATATAAAATTCATTTAAAATATGAAAATCCTGATGTTAAGTTTAAAATGTTATATTTTTAGATTCTAGAAATAAATATCTATTTAATGCAAATCTTATTTTAGGCGCAAAAAGTAATAAGTTTTGAAGAAAAACTCTATTGAAAATTTAGCCCTTTTTTAAGCAGAAAAAATATCGATGTATAATTTTTTTCTTTTATAAGATAATAGCCAATTAAATAATTATCGAAATGAATAAAAAAGAAATCTCCAAAAATAATTTTTTTTTTTTTCACATTTTATTTTCCAATTTTCGGTACTTATTTTCTCATAGAAAATCCACCTAAATTTTTTTTTTATATTCATAACATCGGTCTTTTATCTTTTTATTTATACCGTAATTAGTATCGAACACTGACCAACTCGCCGAGATTTTACGCCCCTAAAATAAGGGGGGGGGGTCAAAATTAAGTGACCTGAAAAAAATGAGAAAGCTTTGAAATAAAATAAATAATGCATTATAAAGTTCATTTATTGATAAATCAACACTGAAAATTTCATTAAAATCCGATAATTCCCTGATTTTTGGTAAATTATTTTCTGTATGCCCCCCCCCCCATACAGAAAATAATTTACCAAAAATCAGGGGGGCTAAATCGAGGCCACCGATATAGGTTTCTAGCCGGTCTTGGCTAAATACATTTTGTCAAAAAAGGATTTTAGGCAAATTTGGGTGTACCTAATAAATTTACATGGGTGTAAATTTTTAAGTGTTTCAATATTAGGTGATAAAAATTATGGGGTGATCTTGTTCATTACATCTTTAATCAAATTAGAATGTTTATTTCTTCTTGTTTAAATTTAGATGAACATTTAGACAATCTTATCTCTTCTAATTTGTATCAGTTCTCATATTACAGTGGAATGAACAATGACACGCATACATACATACATACATACGTACGTGCGCGCGCGTGTGTGTGTGTGTGTGTGTGTGTGTGTGTTTTCATTGGAGAAAAAAATTATGAAGGAATTTCTTTTTGCGCCCACCCAAATAAATAAAAAAATGTAAAATTCAAACCACTTTGCAGGCCTTTTTTATTATAAAATATTAACTTTTTCTCGTTATATCTACAACAATCTTATATATATATATATATATATATATATATATATATATATATATATATGTGTGTGTGTGTGTGTGTATATATATATATGTGTGTGTGTGTATATATATATGTGTGTGTGTGTATAT
>CM042151.1:31985891-31993391 GCA_023376005.1 Doryteuthis pealeii | reverse complement strand
CTGCTGGAGAAGCAAGGGTGAACACATTAGTGACGTTCTTCTGTGAAAGCTATTAGATAGGCACGTCAGCGTAGTCCGTCCAGCAAAGACGTACATAGACCAACTCTTTACGGACACTCGATGCTGCGCAGAGGACCTCCAAGGAGCAATGAATGATAGGGATGGTTGGAGAGACATTGTCATGGATATCCGTGCTACTAGCGCGACATGATGATGATGATTAATATGGAACATTTACTATAAACAAATACATTTTAATCCACATAAGAATTTTACCATTCATTCATAAAATAGACACGAATTATTATTTGTTGATTTATGTATACACCGTATTTGACGGCATATAGGACACACTTTTTCCCAAAAAAATTTGGCTAAAAAAATTGCCCTGCGTCTTATACATCGTAGGTGAAGTTTGAGGCCTCCCGTAGGCCTAGGCTAATCTTCTCTGTGAGGCTCACTAACCCAGCCTACCCCTCAGTACTTTTACCTACACTAGACTCTATGCATCCCTAGTTTATTTGATGCGTTTTGGTTCATGCTTTGTGGTATTTAATTGAACGTGACAGCTATTCAGTTGACACAACGATATTTCTAAACCAATATACTATATGCTACCGAACACTTAAAAAAAACTTTTTTTCCTGAATTCATTATAAAACTTTTGGCAGTACACAATGGGCGCAGAGTGGGGTCAGAAGCTAGAAAGCAGTCCTTTCATAATCGCCTTCATTGAGTATGTAGCGTCCTATATGCCGATCAAATCACCGAGGTAATTGGTTTTTATTATAACAGAACGCTACTTGTTAACAATGTCGTTTGATAAGAATGTAACCAATCGTACACAATGCAGGAATTATCACTTAGCTTTGGCGCCACATGGCGTCAATCATGAACCTCCTCCGACAAATGAGCATGTGAACTCTAACTGTTGCTCCTTAATAGTCAGGCCAGTCTTTTTCTAATACTAGTTATTATATTCACCTGAATCAAAGCCACTTATACAAGCGGTGACGCCTCAACCCAACCTAATGCAACGATGTTTGCATTCACGGGCACGTACTGCAATTAGAACCCACACCACAGAACCATGTTATTAGCCGTATGTTTCTCTCTCCTAATAATTCCAATGTCTATACTGTAATATCACTCTAAACTATAGCGCATGTAACAAGTTTCATTATGTGTGTGTGTGTGTGTGTGTGCGTGGCTGTTTATATGTGTTTGTCGTGGTGCAGCGAGAGAGCACTTTAACTCCAACAACTTCTCGGTCAGTCACGCAGATGATCTCCTCATAACCACATAGAACCCCATTAATAGTACCGAACTTCAGACTATGGTATAAATTCACACCATCCCTGTATCAATATTGTCAGACTCTCCAGCTCAGAACATCTCGTGTATGAACATTCAGTACAACTATTGTAGCTGAGACATACCAAGCTGGTATAATAAACTTCTGTGGTAACTACTTATAATATACATACCACAGATGATCAATATTTATCATTAAGTAAAGGTAAATGGGAAGAAAATCCTTGACAAATAACCACCGTTAAATTCTCCAACAGTAATATAAGGTTATTAAATGTGAGAATACATTTCTCGACCAGAATAATCTTGCTAACTACATATTTCCTTTTTCTATCTCTATAGTTTCTTTCTATACTACCCTTGGAATCATTATAATATTACATATTTATACATTTTCTTCAATGTATGTATAAAGAATCAAATCACATTTTTAAATTTACCTTTCTTTACTTTTCTTATATTTTTAATCCCAGCCTCACGTAATACTTGTCTCTCTTTCCTCTTGTACTAATAGTCTTCTATTCTTGTCTAGTCGTCGACACGTACACATGCGAGCACCCATAGAACGCCTATGAATACTTGAGATGTACTCTCAAATTTTTTCTCATTCACCTTCGCTGTCGACCCCTTCCCTAATCACAAGGTGGGACATAATGTAATAAGGTTATCGATTTTATAACTGAAATCACTCTTCTATTATTTTATTAGATCTTTTGTTTGGACATTCCTATATTCTTTAAAAAATACTCTTTTAGCTTTTTTGTTTTTTGTTGTACGAAGTCGCATCTACAAAAGAATAATATTCACGATCCCCATCTGATGAGAACATGAAATCTTATCGGTGGAGCTACATTATATATCAACTAGTAGAGTTTAATATAAGGCCCCACAGTCTTGGTCGAAATAATCTTATTTATGGAATTACCGGTGTTGACATGTTTTCGTATTCTTTCCTATATTCAGCCTTCTTATCCCTGTACTATAACTATATTCTACACTAACTCTTATACTAGCCTCATCGATCTTTCACACCTCAATCCAACCCAATCAGCTTCTGTTTTTTCTACTTTACATTTACTCTGTTCCCTTATTCTACTCGTCCTACTCATCCTCCACAACTCACTTTTCTCTATTTTATCATCGAGCTCTCGATACTAGTATCTTATTAATTACCTAACTCCCCCATTTTGAGAGTTGGTGATGTATTGTCTTTTTTCATGTTTTTCTCTTGATAACAATAGTGATACATGTCCAACTTGTCCCCTCACTCTGCTCTTTACACAGTAGTTATTTTCGAGTTGCCTACAAAGCTTCAGTGTCCGCTATGGAGAGCTCATATGGTCTGAATTGCTCTCATCCCAGAACAACGATGATGCAAATCTGTTATGATAAATTTTTTCATATCATAATCAAAACCAACTCAAATACCAGCGCCTCCATTCTTCTATCTGATCTATCTACATACCATGAGGGACATGCATAGACAGGACTACGTGCATGAGACAAGATTCTTTCAACCTAATCTAATAGATCCGGTCAATTATAGATGCCACCGGCATACCCAATAGGATTCAGATTTTTAATTGTCCCTTGTCGTGAATCACACAAATACATACCAAGATCAAACAAAGGTATTTACTAATGTACTTACGCTATAAATTATTTTAAATCATAATATAGTACTACTATCATTGTCATAACTATATAGGTACATTATATATGTGTGTTCTTCGGGTGGTGTGATTGTGGTGATATGATAGCGTTGAGCCTGTCGTTTCCTCGTTATTTGCCTGGCCATCCACGGACAGCGTGACCTTACCGGTGGACAAATTAATTACGAGGTACAACCAATAATGTTGACGCGTTAATTAGTTAGAATTTACTGATTCCTAAGTTCACCTAATGTTTGAATAAGAAGACAGCACCTTTTTAAGACTAATTTATACAAATATTACCCAAGTGCCTCAAATACGTGAGTAGAGTCTCAAATCTATTTTATTAGATACTCATGTATCACATAATAACTACTCAGTTCTCTACTCCATAAGGACCAGTTCTATCAAGGAGGTTACAATAATACCACATGCCGATGTAATTCAAGATATCTAATCTACATTCTTGCCCAGTACGATTGGCAAACGCGTGTAGTTTTTCTTTACCTTTTTTATTTTTTTAATCTTTATCCCCTCTTCGCGATGTAGCGACCGGTTTGGTATACTACCGACTCCCCGCACGCTCCCGAACGCTTTGGCTGTTTTCTGTGCACTAGAGCCCTTGTTTGCCCAAAATGTCAGCTGATGCAGCAGATAGGACTTCATGTTTTATGTTCCCCGAGAAGGATTCACATAGTTATACCACCACTAGGATGAATTGGATGGACAAAATGCGCTTTGTTTTTGTTGATGGTGGATTATTTATACAATGTTTATTGATAATACCCTCGCGGATTTGCACATATGATAGTTCATGATTATCAGAACGCTTGGTGCCGATTAAACGTGGTTTGCTAATATTAGGACGGGCATTAATTTTTTGTTACGGTCATCTACTACAAAATTTATTTAAGCGAATTGAAAAAATTAATTTATAAATCTATTATTTTAGAGGAGTACAAAACATGATTCTTCTTAAAACCGATAATATTAGTTAAGATGTCATATTATACCAAATCATTAACTAAAAATGGATAATATTAGAAACTTAATACCACCACACCAACCGAATTTACGAAATCAGTTAAGATTTGATACAAAGCTGAAAGAGTGTGACTGTTGTAGCTGTAGAAAGACGTTAGATATTGCTTTTTATAAAGTGGAGAGACTATATGTAGTTCCATCGGTTTCGCAAATTTGTCGAAAACATGCTAGTACTGAGGGTCACCTCGCCATTGTATCTCTGCAAGTACTTCCATATCGGCCAACAGTGATTCTTTTTACATGAAAACAGTACGAAGTTCCTTTTTACGAGATCGACTGGATTCTTATCGACGGATAGGATCACTTTATAAAGAGTACAACCTAAATTAGGCCCGCGTGATTGCAAGAAAAATTTTACCTACACACGAAGATCAGTTAATCAATTGGAAAATGCTCGGATTTTAAAATACAAGTCAATTGTACATGTATAGTAAGTGATATAAATTATATATACCTAGTTATAACGTTAACAAGTTTTATGATAATGTGAGTGCCGATTCGCAAAAGTCGTATGTGTTCTAATTTACCTCAGAATCTACAAACCACTTTGACACTGACTTTGTTTCAGTCCTCATTTTTGCTATGAAAATCAAAATTGATATATAAAAATTCACACTTAACACGAATGGTTAGAAAATAAGGTGTACCCAGCCTATTGCTCAAGAAAATCGATGATCCAAGGTTGGTTAAAACGGAATAATGTCTATCATTATTTTAGCCTTCTAGCAGAAAAATTAAATATCTATTTAATATGAGAGCAACACGAGTAAAAAACTCAAGAATATTTACTTAACCGACAACATAATTAGTAATTAAGTTTTCTGCAAAGAAATACTCTATTGAAGAATGTACCCACACCCTCCCTATTACAGCAAAGATTGAGGATCAGTAAACAATATCTCAATGTATTCACATTTTATCTCTAATTATAAGTATAATAGCAATTAAATAATTATCGAAATGAGTAAAAAACGGCAAATCTTCCAAAAAAAATCGATTATTATTATCCTTTTAACATTTTATTTTTTCAACTTTTCGCGCGTCAACTATGTAGTAGCTCTAGTATTATACTCATAGAAAAGCCACCTTATGTCCGAAATATTATACCGCTGTTCTTGTTTTGTTCTATTCATAATTCGGTCCTTTTAATCTTCAGATACTAAAAGACAACTGTAATTAGAAAATGAACACTTAATGACAACTATCAGAAGTACACCAATCATTAACTTTGAATACATATACAAAAGTGAAGCGCATCCCAAACCTAATAGATCAAAAAATTCAATTTGATTAGGGAATAGAAAAAGAAGTTGATAAAAAAAAAATATAGTTATTTTTGATAAAGAACCTGGAAAAATAGAATTGAGAACATAGTTGTTGCGCAACATAAATAAAATATAGAGAAAACTCATTTATTTAAAGATGCATTTTTAAAAGTTGTCTATCAATAGTCCAAGTCAAAAAACATTCCACGTCTTGTGATCCGTATGAAAAATGCCAAACGTTAATACAAGTTATTCTATCTACTCTCTAACCTTGACGTACTAAAATTATTGTATTAAAATTCCTGATATTATCCTCGTGTCTCTCATTCTTCTGAAAATTATTTTCTGCTAGAACAATTCAAACTTCGCACAGGCTCCAAATATTTTTTGTAATCACAAGAAGTTTAATGTTCGAGTACTATAGATTGCGTGCTTCTCTAGCTGTAATGTTTCAGCCCAGTACCTATGCTAAATAGCGACCTCATCGAGCCCTTCAGAAGTTCATTTACTCTTATTTACAACATTACTAATCAGAACTGACTCTATTGTATACAACAGTCACACCCATGCACCGTTGTAGTCCTCACTTACCATTTTCATACTACGGCTTCGATTATTATTTACCATTACTACATAGTACGTAATAGGTAATTCAAATTCCTTCTCGTAGGCTCCGATATCTTAATGGTTCTGTTGAGAAAATCAGTCGGCTTAAGATCTAACTTACTAATTAGACTAAAATTGCTGGTAAATTTTACGCAGTCTGTGTGGCGCTCTGCCAAAGTGCATTATATACCTCTACATTAAGTCGTATATAATATATGATTCAACCCAAATAAATATCGACTCTTCGTGTATTCTATCAGTAAACGACCAAAAACTTTTAAACAATCATACCGCAAGAATAAAAAATGATTCGTCCTTATGCGTTAAAAGAGTACTTCCAGAAAAACCGATGGTGTTTACCAAATACACACGAGAGTGAAGAGACGAGAATGGAGAGAAAGAGAGATGAGAGATAATAATCGGGGTAGAAAAGAGATGAACGGATGAGTTATGGGAGTGCGCAACGAAAGCAATGGAAGAGAAGAGTAGGAGCAAAGAGACAGAATAGGACGAGAGAGAGCGGGGAGGGCAAAACTAAATTGTGTGAACCACCTATTCGATTTACTTTTTTTATTCAAAACAGTCTTACTATCCAGTTTGTTCTACCACGAAACACAAGAGATGCGTGTGAAAAGAAATAAGGCTAAAATTAACATTTAAATACTACATGAACACCTAAGAGAAGGTACAAGACAATGAAATTCGATTAGAGATTAATTATCTGTCTGTCATGGGCGTGTGTCCTGTAATCCATGACTCCTAAAGTGGACTGCGCGGGTTCATAATCTAAAATTCTCTCATATCATGACTCTCCCACCAATCGCTGCAAAAAACATCTCAAACTCCACATCCTTACTCTCATCTCTCTCTCTTGGCGTCTTCAATCCCTACGCTCTTCTCTCCTCTCTCGCGGCAGCGGAGCACGAAGCTTTCAGCGCGCCGTGTTATTCACCCGACACCAATAACGTATATAACATATCAAAGGCTAACATTTGTTTATTTAAAAATTAAATATATCGCAAATCAAATTATCCTCTCTTAGCTTCAACCGGTACCAAATACAGAAAACGCCCACTCCTCTACTCTGAATCATGGAGATACTCAATCACCTAGTAACCCGGTCCTTGCCTCAAGGACTGCACAGTATTAACATCGATCTCTCACTGACATACCGCGTCCTCCATACTTCGGCGACTTCCCATGCAATCATTCGGTATAGCCCTACGCGCGTGATACTTATACGAATCGACGAAAAACCTCCCGTGGTGTTCTCAGGCTCCATCGACCCTATTGACGATTGATCATACTCATTCAATCACTTCCACGTATTGCCTGATCTAGTATAGCCGCTACGAAATACGAAGTATGGTCCTTCGAAGATCGCCTACTCTCCCGCATGACTAGTCGCCTCTCGATCATCTCACAGATACCCCTTACTGGCATCATATCTTAGAAGCTAGTTCTCACACCACCACACTAGCGTTCGCCATAAGACGTCCACTACACCCTTTATTTGGGCATATATCATGTTAAATGTGATAAGACTTCAATGTAATCGCGTCGAGCCGAATAGTATATCTATCAAAAATGCCTTCTCCATGAAGATAAATGCGCAACCC